>QTSX02000802.1:0-189230 GCA_014839935.2 Entomophthora muscae | reverse complement strand
GGGTTTGGTATTTTAGGGTGAAAACCCCAGTGGGGTACTCCAATGTACATGTCTTTAAATGTTTACCAAGAACTTTGATTGGCTCCTCAAAGATCAGAGGGACTTCATATCCCAGGATAGAGAGATAACCATCCTTTAGTTGCAATCCATTATATTCTTGAAGGAACTGGGTACCAACCAAAAGGCTGTAGCTCTCATTTTCTAGCACAACAGCTGGCGCAGCCAACAGAAGTTTACCAAAATTCCATTGGCAAGACAGAGTACGCGCCTATGGCGCAAGTCATGGAGAGGCCAGCAGTGCCATAGGATTGATAGTAGTTGAGGTCAAAGACCGGCTTAAGTTTCTTCATCAGTTTAGAAGATACAACGTTGACAGGGGACCTGGTGTCCAGAACAGCTTTGATTATAACTTTCTGGATGGATATTTCTACCCTGGTGGTGGTGCATCCAAAGGGTGAAAGGACAGCCAGGATATCCTGTGCCTCCGCTAGTTCCTTATTCCACTTCTGAATCATGCATCTTAGTCCTGGGAACTCCTTATACACAGTTTGGAGAGAGAGAAAAACAGATACATTCTTTAAAACGGCATCTGCAACTTCAGCAGCTTCCTCTGATGATTCTACTAATAATGGAGACTGTGTTGACTGAGTAAGATGGGATGGGAGCCAAAGCCTTGGCCTCAGACAAGGGAATGATGGTAGTTGAAGTCTTTGCAGATTGTAGCTTGTATGGGACTGCAACAGTTTGGGGACAGCAACAGAATACCCACACACGTCAGAAACCTCAACATCAGATTCATTCACATCAGAATCATCAGAAATGTCATGGAACAGAAGGAGGATAGGAGGAGCCTCATCATCAGCAGGCTCAGAGTCAGTAGTAGGGGTATGGATTAAAAGAGACTGTGAAGAAATGTCAACCAAGAGTGTCTCTGCCTCTAGGTTGACTGTTTTTTTCCTGACTGATCCTTGGAAACAGCTCCTTTATCCTGAAGGTTGTAGCAGACGCAAGAGTGGTGACTTATATGGCCATAATTGTGGCAACCCTGATGCCAAGGAGGGTTTGTGAGTTCATAGTGAGGATATGAGGGCCACGAGAGAATAATCCTGAGTTGGAAGCGGCACAACTCTCCCAAATAACTTCCCCAGAATGGGTAAGGTGCATATCCTGTAGCAGTGGATTTATACTTTTCATGGAGGACAGCATAGCTTTGTGGGCCTTGAAATGTAGGCATAGAAGCTGGTTTACCTTGAGGGCCTGGGCAGAGGCCATATACGCTTCATGCACTGACAATTGTCTACTTGTTATTAATTGTTTTCCTTCCATATAGAATCTGTCTGCAAATTTGGCTGGAGTCTCTTTAGGCTTGAAAACTATGTAAATGAAGGCGTCCTTCTTTGATTCCAGGCTAAGGTCACCACCAAACTTGTCAATCAGCAGCTGCTTCATATCTTCCCAATTTTCAATGGAAGGTAGCTCAGGCACCACCACCTCTTGGCAAGTAGGGTGTAAACAGGTCAGAATGTGTTCTTTCTTAACCTCATTTGAGGTTTGTCTCATGGCAGTCTCATAAATAGTTAAGAAATCTGCAATGGTCAAGGTTTTGGGATAAAAGACTTGCTTAAAGGTAGGATTGAAATGTGCTTCAAGAGTTGGACCACCATTGTTGCTATCAAGTACATTTATGCGAAGGGGGAACTCAGCCTCAGATTTGGAGGGGGTTATCTAGCCCATAGCTGTTGAACACTTTCTTTAAGGGTTGTCAGAGTCTCAGAAGTGTGGGCACCTGTGTTGTTGGCTAGAGTGGTCTGTTGATTAGTAACATCTAGAAATTTGTCCTTGGGTAGTGACTACTGTGGAGAGCTCAGCCAATTGAGAGGTAAGGGATGGCCCCACCAATAGGCAAGGGGCAAACTGTCATTCACCAAGTTGATCAACTCACTCATCTCCTGTACGTCTCTGTCTAACTCAGCGTGGGCTTGCTTCAAATGATCCATCTCATTTTCTAGGGCTATCAACTCCCTAGCACATTGGATTTGAGAAGCTCCTTCCAGGCTAGGACAGCAGCCATCTTTATTGACAACCCCAACTGGACTAGCAACAGTTGTTACCACCTTGCGTAAGGCAACAACTTCCCATTATAGCTCAGAACTTGAGAAGTCAGTCCAAGTACCAGAAGATCAGGCTGGGAATTTCTTCAGGACGTCCTTGACTTCAAGTAGATACACGTATCTCTAGAATGGCATCCCAGATTCTCTGTTACCTGTCCACCAGGTCATTGGAAGGAGGAGAAGGGGGGACGTCTGGCTTGAGTGTGGACAACTCATCTACTTGAGTTTGAAGTTTGGTGATGGCAGCAGCATGGCTACCCTTTCTTGATCAAACTCTTCACCAAGCTTGTGCTTGCCTCTAGCAGCAAGGTCTGCCACTTGTAATTGATCAAAGAAGTAAGCACTGAATGCATTGAACTGCTGTACAAGTTGTTTAAAGTCAGTCAGATAGACATTCAAGTTAGAATCTAATTGGGTTTGCCAGGGCTATTCCAACTGGTGAAACTCATGTAGACACTCCCTGATATTAACAGAGATGCCTGGTGCATTTGCTCAATAGAAACAACCAAGCAGATTTGAGTGGTGACAGAGTTGCACTGATTGTCTTATATCAAGGAGAAAAGAGAGTAGATCCACTGTTTATATGCAGAAACTAATCCCAGTGATTAAAGATAGCTGCTTGTAGGGACAAAATCTCCTACACATGGAGCCCTAACACCACTTAATGGTGGCTTAAGGCGGGTTGTACAAAGGATTTAATAGGTGCTCAGCAGAGCCAGCCGCTGAGAGGAGGTGCTGTGGGAATTTCAGGCCACAATTAATTTTTAGAATTTTGTTTGACTGAGATGCAATTGGAAGCAAGGTATAGCTCCTTCACAGGCTATCCCAAAGGCTACTGCCATGACTTTTTCTAAGTCAGGCGTACCCAAGGGGTAGGCCACTAGAAGGGAACTATTCCCAAGGTTCAGCACAGTAGGGACAATAAGTGAATCTGTGATGTCTTCCTCAATAGGAGGACTGTGATTGCTGGGAAAGTTGGCTCTTGTATAGGCAGAGGCAAAGGACCTGAAAACGTGGATGCAAAAGGGATAACTGAGGGGCTTAGAGCCCCTTTAGTGGGCACCATTTTTGTTGTGTTCTGAGGCGCAGCACAGATGCACAAAAGAAAATCAAAACCTTAGGGTTGTATTTGTACAAAGTCTTGGTTTGATGGCAGGGAAGGCTATGTGATTACCTTGCGGCCCTGGATGAATAATCTCTACTAGGAGTGGCTAGAGAGATGCGCAGAAGTACAGAAGACACAAAGACAAAAATGTGAATAGAACTTAATTTTATTGGTGAATGTGTAAATTGAATATATAGTGGTTAAGAATACCACAAAACACTACCAGGATGTTAGGATCACTTGCCACAGGTATGAGTGGGGCAAGTAAGTTGTGCAGAGTTAGGAAACCAACAATTGTATTTTCCAGTTCAGATACAGACATATTTCAAGGGGCAAACGCAAAATAGAGAGTTTTGTCCTTGAAATAACATATTGAAGGCAAAATCAAAACATGGTGAATGGGGGCATTAATGACAGGGCTCTATATGGAAGGACAGCAATTGATAACTAGTATACAACTAACAGTGCATGAAAGCTACTTGGCTTGTGCTCAATCCCTCAAAGTTAATCAACTCCTTTGTCTCAATTTAAAGCTCATAAGGCCATGTTCTCATCTATGAAGATTATAATAACGCTGTTGCAGGACATACATCTCACTCACACTGAAGCTGTTGTGCGTGAGAACCAAGCAGCCTCTAACTATGGTTCTTCTTACTGTGACCCTTGCATCCTCACTATAAACTCCCAGAATCCTTCTGGACACCAAGATTGCCAAAACACAGACAGGTAGGTCACCACTATTGATTCTGTACCAATATTTGGGTTAAAGGGGCCAATCCCAAGGACCAGGTGGGAAAAGAACAATCAAACTAGATGCATAGACACTCTTGGTTGACAATAATTCCCGGTCTTCTCCAATTCCCCTATCTGTAGCAGACTCTGAGCTCACCCCACTCTGAGGCTCCTCCATTCTTCTATTAATCCCTGATATTTTCAATGATTCAGAAATGAATAATTCAGACATTAAAGATTCCAATGCCTATGAATATTCAGCTCTAGTGTCAAAACAGCAGGCTTAACCTGCCAGCAAGGTTCCAAGTAAACAGTTTTGTGACCTACAATCCAATTATCCAGTCACCTGAAGCCAAACTAGGAAGTCAACTCAAATTTCCAAATCTAACAACATTAACAAACAAATATCTCTCTCAATGGATGACTTGTTTTGGCGCTTGACTCATTACAAGGATCTAGCCACCCCATTCACCATCCAACCAAGTGATCAACACAATCATGTTCTTCTTATCCTTGATTAACAATATCTATATAATCACTATCTCTTAATAAAGAGTATCATCTAGTTTCTAAATAATTCCCCTTGTTTCTCTACTAAAACAGCACAGTTACAATACTAGCAGTTCCCAAAACCATTGTTGCCTCTTACAAACTATGCTCTGTGTTGTGAATGTTGCTATTCACCACGTTTGATTTTGCCTTTGGTCAGCCATTTTGAAGAAAATCCCTTGCTTTTGCTTTTGCCTCTCAAAATGAGTTAATGAGTGAATCAGGAAAAACAATTGTTTGGTTTCTTGACTTTGCGCAACTCACTTGCCCCACTCATGCTGGTACAAAGTAGTCCTATTGTCCTAGTAGTCTTTTGTGGTATTGTCAACCACTATATTATTCTTCCTATTTCAACAATAAAATTAATCTCTATTCACATTTTTATCTTGTGTCTTCTGTACTTCTGCACCTCTCTCTAGCCACAACTAGTAGATATTATTCTTCCAGGGCCACAAGTATGAATCCCATCCTAAGGTTAGGATTCCTTGTTGTGTGTCTGTGCTGCACCTCAGAACACAACAAAAATAGTGCTAACTACAGAGGCTGTAAGCCCCTTAGTTATCCCTTTTGCATCCACATTTTCAGGTACTTTGCCTCTGCTTATACAAGAGCCAACTTCACCTGAAATTACTAGCCCTTCTATTGAGGAAGACATCATAGACTTGCCTATTGTTCCTACTGTACTGAACCTAGGGGAATAGTCCCCGCCTAGTTGCTTACCCCATGGGCATCCCTGACTTAGAACAAGTTATGGTGGTAGCCCTTGGGATAGCCTGTGACAGAGCCATCCCTTGCCTTCAGCTGCAATTCAGTTGGGCTGAATACTACAAATTGATTGTGGCTCCTCAATTTTCACAGCACTTCCTCTCAGCGGCTGGCTCTTCTGAGCACCTACTGTCATTCTTTGTGCAGCCTGCCTTAGCCCACCATCAAATGGTGTTGGGCTCCACGTTCAGGAGATCTTTTCTCTACAAGCAGCTGTTAATAATCACTGGGATCAGTTTGCTGCCTATCAATAATGGGTCTAATCCCTGTTCTTCTTGGTATCCAGCAACCAGCACAATTCTGTCACATCCCAAACCTGTCTGGGTAACTCCATTGAACAAATGCGCCAGTTCATCCCTGAATATGTTAGGGAGCAGCTACATGAGTTTCATCAGCTCAACAACCCTGGCAAACTCAAGTAGATTCCACATTGAATGCTTATCTCACCAACTTTGAGTGGCTCATACAGCAGCTCAATGCATTCAGCGCTTTTTTGTTTTGAACAACTACAAAAGGTAGCAAATCTTGCTACCAGTGGCCTTAATGAATTCAGTGTGGAAATTGATCAAGAAAGAGTGGCCACCACTGCTGCTATGGCCAAACTTCAAGGCCAAGTGAATGAGTTGTCCATACCCAAGCCAGATGTCCCGCCTTCTCCACCTTCCAATGACCTGGTGGACAGGTAACAGAGAGTCTGGGATGCCATTCTAGAGATACATGTATCTACTTGAAGTCAAGGACGTCCTGCAGAAGCTCCCAGCCTGATCTTCAGGTACTTGCGCTGACTGCTCAAGTTGCTGAGCTACAGCGGGAAGTTGTTGCCTTACGCAAGGTGGTAACAACTGTTGCTAGTCCAGTTGGGGTTGTCAATAAAGATGGCTGCTGTCCTAGCCTGGCAGGAGCTTCTCAAATCCAATGTGCTAGGGAGTTGATAGCCCTAGAAAATGAGATGGATCATTTGAAGCAAGACCATGCTGAGTTAGACAGAGACGTACGGGAGATGAGTAAGTTGATCAACTCGGTGAATAGCAGGTTTGCCCCTTGCCTATTGGTGGGGCCATCCTTTACCTCTCAACTGGCTGAGCTCTCCACAGTAGTCACTACCCAAGGACAAATCCTAGATGTTACTGAACAACAGACCACTCTAGGCAACAACATGGGTGCCTGCACATCTGAGACTCTGACAACCCTTGAAGAAAGTGTTCTACAGCTATGGGCTAGACAACCCCCCTCCAAATGTGAAGCTGATTCTCCCCACGCATAAATGTACTTGATAGCAACAATGGTGGCCCAATTCCTGAGACACACTTCAAGCCTACCTTTAAGCAGTTCTTTGATCCCAAAACCTCAACCATTGCAGCTTTCCTAACAATTTATGAAGCTGCCATGAGACAAGCATCAGATGAGGTTAAGAAAGAACACATTCTGACCTGTTTACACCCTACTTGCCAAGAGGTGGTGGTGCCTGAGCTACCTTCCATTGAGACTTGGAAAGATATGAAGGAGCTGCTGATTGACAAGCTTGGTGGTGACTTTAGCCTAGAAGTGAAGAAGGATGCATTCATTTACATAGTTTTCAAGCCTAAAGAGACGCCAGCCAAATTTGCAGACAGATTCTATATTGAAGGACAACAATTAATAACAAGCAGACAATTGACGCTCATGAAGCTTATATAGCTTATACTCAAGCCTTCAAAGTCAATTAGCTCCTGTGCTTTTATTTCAAGGCCCATAAAGCTATGCTTTCCTCCATGAAGAGCATAAAGACGCTGCTGCAGGATAAGTACCTTACCCATTCTAGGGAGTTGTTTGGGAGAGTTGAGCTGCTTCTAACTCTGGATCATCTTCTTGTAGCCCTTGTATCCTCACTATGAAATCACAAAATCCTCCTCAACGTCAGGATTGCCACAACTGCAGTCAGATAGGCCACCACTCATGTGTCTGAACCAATCCTCAGGTTGAAGGATCTGATCCTAAGGATCATTTGGGAAAATAACAGTCAACCTAGAGGCAGAGATGCTCTTGGTTGACAATTCTTCCCAGTCTCTTTCAATCTCTCCCCATGACACTGGCTCTGAGTCTGCTGATGATGAGGCTCCTCCTATCATTCTGCTTTTCCATGACATTTCTGATGACTCTGATGTGGATGAATCTGATGTTGAAGACCCTGATGCATACGGGTATTCTGTTCTTGCCGTCCCTGAGACTATTGCAGTTTCCTACAAGCTACAATCTGGGAAGACTACAACTACTGTCAAGCCCTTGTCTGAGGCTAATGCGTTGTTTCACACCCCTATCTCACTCAAGCTAAACGGTCCCCTATATTAGTGGAGTTGTCAGAGGAAGCCACTGAAGTTGCAGACACCGTTTTCAAGAATGTATGTGTCTTGCTCCCTCTCCAAACTGTTTATAAGGAGTTCCCGGGATTAAGATGTATGATTGAGAAATGGGATAAGGAACTAGCTGAGGCACAGGATATCATGGCTGTCTTTCCACCCTTTGGGCAGACCACCACTTGGGTAGAAATATCCATCCAGAAAGTAAAAATCAAGGCCTTCTTGGACACTGGATCTCCTATCAACGTTGTCTCTTTCAAACCTGTGAAGAAACTCAAGCTGGCCCCCGACCTCAACTACCATCAATCCTATGGCACAGCTGGTCTATCTATTAATTTGCCATAGGTGTGTACTCCGCCTTGCCCATGCAATTTGGTAAGCTTCTGTTGGCTAGCCAGCTGTTGACTAGAAAACAAAAGTTACATCCTTTTGGTTGGTACCCAGTTCCTTTGGGAATATAATGGGATAATCAGCTTAAAGGATGGTTATCTCTCTATCCTGGGATACAAAGTCCCTCTGATCTTTGAGGAGCCAATCAAAGTTCATGGAAAATGTTTGAAGACATGTATACTGGAATACCCCACTGGGGTTTTCACCCTAAAGTATTGCACCCATTCCACCAATATAAAGTGTCCTCTCATGGCTTGCCCTGCATCTGAAGGGATCCCTCTCATGGCCATGTCTGCTGTCATCATTCTTCCAGGCTCTCAGGCCATCCTAGACTCCCAGATATCATATGAATTACCTGAGCAAACTTTCTTAAAATTGTACTCCCCTCCTTAATAAGGGTGTAACAAGCCTTACCTCTGTCCTGGAATCATGGACGTATCCCACAAGGATCCCGTTTAATTACTAGTAGTCAATCTAACTGTGCTTTCTATAAAGTATCTAAAGGACAGGTTTTTGGTTACGGTAATTTTTTAAATGCTCCTCACGTTTTGTCCCTTCACCTTTTGGTATGTTCCAGGACTTCAACCTATCAGAAGACAAGCCTCAAGTCCTATTACTGTTCACTGCCCAAGACTTCCCTCAGTTGTCCCTGATTCAACATAAATAGGTGCTTGATTTATTAGACCAATATGCAGACAACTTTGTTAAAGATAGAACTAATTATGGGCTGGTCAAAGGGGTTATCCATCAGATCAACGCTGGAGATGCCCCCCTTCCGTGCCAAGCCATATTGCTGCAGTCAAGTTGAGGACGTGCAGGTTTCTAAGGAGCTCAAGCAACTGCTGGACGCTGGACTACAGTCTCCTTCTCAAAGTCCCTGGGCTTCTCCCCTGCTCATTTTAAAGAAGAAAGATGGAGATCAATGAATTGTGATGGACTATTGGAGGTTTAACTCTCTAACCAAGAAGGATTCCCATCCCTTGCCGTGTGTCAATGACTCTCTCCAACGTCTTGGGGGTTCTAGGTTTTTCTCTGCAATGAATCTGGCATCTGGATACTAGCAAGTTGACCTTTTTTCCAAGGACTGCCAAAAATTTGCGCTCATTACGTCTGAAGTGCTGTTTGAGCCTATCTGCATGCCACAGGGCCTCTGCAATGCTCTGACTACCTTCCAAAGAGCCATAGACTCCATCTTTTGTGACTTAAAGCTGTCATGTGTCCTAGTGTACTTAGATGATATAGCGGTTTTCAGCGCTACCTTCACTGATCACCTGGCTCATCTCAAAGAGGTGTTCAAAAAGATTTGAGAGGCTGGCCTCAAGCTAAAACCGTCTAAGTTTGCTTTCTTCAAAGAGCGTCTTGAATTCTTGGGCCATGAAGTAACCCAGACAGGGATTTGTCCAATGATCAAGAAAGTTGAGGCATTTAAAAAATGCTTCTGCCCACCAATCTGCAAGAGGTACATGTCTTTCTGGGTATGATGGGCTAATACAGGCAATTCTTTCCAACTTTTCTGATACTATCAAGCCTCTGGTCTAACTGTTATGCAATGTCCCTTTTGAATGGACCACCAGTCAACAGCAAGCCTTTCTGGCCTTAAAGCAAAAACTTAAAGAGGCGCCCATCCTAGTGTATCCCGACTATGATAAGGAATTCATCCTATACACTGATGCTAGTGACCTTGCTATTGGAGCTATCCTGGCTCAACTTGACAACAAAGGTGTAGACCATCCTGTGGCTTATACTTCCTGTGTTCTAAACAAGCATGAATATAATTATAGTGTTACAGAGAAGAAGTGTCTTGCTGTGTTGCATGCAGTCAAGCAGTTCCGTCACTACATGTATGGAACACATTTCACTGTTGTCACTGACCACACTTTGCTTAAATGGTTACAACAACTTAAGATGCCTGAAGGGCGCCTAGCTAGATGGGCCCTCTGCCTGCAAGGTTATGACACACTGTGCTCCATTACCCTGAATTCAACACCAGAACGCTGATGGGTTGTCTTGAATACCCATCCTTGCTCTACATCCTGCTGAGGCTGACTGGCTGTACAAACTAGTTGGCTACCCTTTTTCCTGGGAAAGTGAGACAGAAGAGGTCCAACTTGCCCTGTCTAAACTGTCTGAAGACACCCTCATACATGACAATCAGCTCTTTAAGAATGTGCGGGATCAATACCTGCCTTATATACAACCCAGTCTTTGCCTATCCTTGGTATTGCAAGCTCATAAAGAGACTGGACATGGAGGCATTGCCAAGACCTTTGACTGGCTTCAGAAGAATTACTTCTGGGAGAACCCTTGCCTGCTGATTCCAGACGTTATAGCTTGTTGCCACAATTGCCAACTTCAGAGACCACAAGCTGCTTCCCACAAGTTTAAAATAGTCCCCCCTCATCATGCCTTTCACACTTTCAGCATTGATGCTGTAGGTCCTCTCCCCTGCTCCCGCTCTGGTTGTTGCTTTATTCTAATTGCTGTTGATCACTTCACCAAGTGGGTAGAAGCTTGCCCTACTAAAGACATCACTGCTAAGACAACTGTTTCTTTCCTGTTACAAGATGTTTTCTACCGCCACGGCTGCCCTCATGTGTGGCTATCTGACAATGGGACTAATTTCAACGCCAAGTTTTAACCTCTGTTGTTGAGGCCTTGGGGTCTTGCCAGTCCTTCTCTGCCCCCTAAAACCCTTCTACTAATGGGGCAGTCAAGAGTGCAAATTTAAATCTGGTTTTCATCATGAGGAAGCTCACTTACTCTGATGCTGCCAATTGGGATCTAAACTTACCTGCTACTCTCTTTGTGTATTGCCTTAGCAAACATTATGTTACTGGGTACTCCCCCTTTGCCATGTTGTATGGGCTTGAGGCCACTATCCTTTTGCTCTTTAGAGTCTTTCTACTCTCCTCTGACAAGGCCATGAATCCTGACAACCACATCAAAGACTTAGTCAATTGCATAATTGATATACAGGCTACTGCCTACACTTCTGCAATTGATAATAAGATGCTTGAGCTCTCCCCTGATAATGCTGGGCGCTCCCCCTTGCCTGAATTTGATGTTGGTGAGCTTTTTTCTGTACTACCAACACCAAGTGGGTGGACCGCACATAAGTTGGACTCTCTGTGGGTCGGCCCTTTAGAAGCAACTTTCAAACAAGAGTCTGAATACACTGTAAAGCTTCTCTCCAGTGGTTGTCCTTTTGCCCGCGTGCATGCAAAGTTCCTCCGCAAGTTCATCCTCTAAGGCCAATATAGAGGGGGCAATATTTTTTAATGACATTCACCTTGTTTTAATTTTGTTTTTGGTGGGCCATTTTGAAGACAAATCCCTTGCTTTTGCTTTTGCCTCTCAAAAATAGTTGATATCTGAATCAGGAAATATGATTGATTGTTTTCCTGACTCTGTGCAACTCATTTGCCCCACTCATATTTATGGCAAGTGATCCTAACGTCCTGGTAGAGTTTTTAGTATTAACAACCACCATAAATTCATTTTCCTAATTCACCAATAAAATTAAGTTCTATTAGCATTTTTGTATTTGTGTCTTCCAGTACTTCCACGCCTCTCTAGCCACAACTAGTAGATATTCAACAGGGCCGCAAGGTAATTGCATAGCCTATCCTGCCATCTAACCAAGACTTAGTACAAATCCAATCCTAAGGTTAGGATTCCCTGTTGTGTGGCTGTGCTGCGCCTCAAAACACAACAAAAATGGTGCTACTACAGGGGCTGTAAGCCCCTTGGTTAACCCTTTGGCAATATGTTTTCAGATCCCTTGCCTCCACCTAAACAAGACTTGACTTCACTTAAAATAACCAGTCCTCCTATATAGGAAGATATTGCCGACCAGCCTATTGTCCCTACTGTACTGAACCTCAGGAATGGTACCCACCTAGTTGCTTATCCCATGGGTACCCCTGACTTAGAACAAGTCATGGTGGTAGCCCTTGGGACAGCCCGTGAAGGAGCCATCCCTTGCCTTCAGTTGGAATTCAGTCAGGCAAAATACTACAAATCAATTGTGGCTCCTCAATTTCCACAGCATCTCCTCTCAGCGGCCGGCTCCTCTGAGCACTTACTATCATCCTTTGTGCAGCCTTCCTTGGCCTACCACCAGATGGTTTTGGGGCTCCATGTCCAAGAAATCTTGTCTCTACAAGCAGCAGTTACTCATAACTGGGACCAGTTTGCTGCCTATCAACAGTGGATACATTCCCTGTTCTCCTTGGTGTTGTGAATGCCACTATTCACCATATTACAATTTCGCCTTTGGTGGGCCATTTCAAAGACAAATCCCTTGCTTTTGCTTTTGCCTCTCAAAATGAACTGGTATCTGAATCAGGAAATATAATTGATTGGTTTCCTGACTCTGTGCAACTAACTTGCCCCACTCATACCTGTGGCAAGTAACCCTACCATCCTGGGTGCTTTATGGTATTCTCAACTAAAATATATTCCAGTTCCATACTCACCAATAAAATTAAGTTCTATTCACATTTTGACATTGTGTCTTCCAGTACTTCCGTGCTTCTCTAGCCATGTCTAGTAGAGATTATTCTTCCAGGGCTGCAAGGTAATCACATAGCCTTCCCTGTCATCTAACCAAGAATTAGTACAAATCCAATCCTAAGGTTAAGATTTCCTGTTGTGTGTCTGTGCCTTGCCTCAGAATACAACAAGGATTATAGGGGGCAGAGAAAGACTGGTGAGGCCCCAGAGCTTCAACAACAGAGGTTATCAACTTGGCGTTGAAGTTAGTTCCATTGTCTGATAGCAACACTTGAGGGCAGCCATGGCGGTAGAAAACTCTCTGCAACAGGAAGGCAGCAGTAGTCTTAGCAGTGATGTCTTTAGTAGGGTGAGCTTCTACTCACTTGCTGAAGTGATTGACGGCAATCAGGATGAAGCAACACCCAGAACGTGAGCAGGGGAGAGGGCTTACAGCGTCAATGCTGCCCATATGAAAGACGTGTTGAATGGGAGCCAATTTGATTCTTGGGAAGCAGCTCAGGGCCTCTGAAGTTGGCAATTGTGGCAACTAGCTATGACGTCTGGGATCAACAGGCAAAGTATCTCACAGAAGTAATTCTTCTGAAGCCAGTCAAAGGTCTTGGCAATGCCTCCATGCCCAGTCTCTTTATGAGCTTTCAATACCAAGGAGAGGCAAATAATGAGTTGTACATAAGGCAGGTATTGACCCTGCGCCTTCTTAAAAGTTGGTTGTCACATATGAGGGTATCTTCAGACAGTCTGGACAGGGCAAGTTGACCTCTTCTGTCTCACTTTCCCAGGAGGAAGAGTAGCCAATTATTTTTTACAGTTGGTCGGCCTCAGCAGGATGTAGAGCAAGGATGGGCATTTGTGACAACCCATTGGCGTTCTGGTGTTGAATCCTGTGGAAAAAAGCACAGTGAAATCATAAACTTTCATGCAGAGGGCCCATCTAGCTAAGCGCTCTTCAGGCTCCTTAAAATGTTGTAACCATTTATGCAAAGCTTGGTCAGTGATAACAGTGAAATGGGTACCATACACATAATGGCAGAACTGCTTGACTGCATGCAAAACAGCAAGAGACTCCTTCTCTGTAACACTATAATTATTCTCATGCTTATTGAGAACATGGGAAGTATAGGTCACAGGATGGTCCACACCTTCATTGTTGAGCTGAGCCAAGATAGCCCCAATAGCAAGGTCACTAGCGTCAGTGTATAGAATGAATTCCTTATCATAGTCGGGATACACTAGGATGGGCGCTTCTTTGAGTTTCTGCTTTTAGGTCTCAAAGGCTTGCTGTTGGCTGGCAGTCCATTCAAAAGGGAAATTACGTAACAGTTAGACCAGGGGCTCACTAGTATTGATGAAGTTGGGGATTAATTGCCTATAGTAGCTCATTATACTCAGAAAGACCTGTACTTCTCGCAGGTTGGTTGGCAGAATAATTTTGTTGATGGCTTAAACCTTCTTGGTCATTGGACAAATCCCCATCTGGGTTACTTCATGACCCAAGAATTCAAGTTGCTCTTTGAAGAAAGCACAGTTAGAGGGTTTTAACTTGAGGGCAGATGCTTGGATCTTCACAAACACCTCTTTAAGATGGGCTAGGTGATTTGTGAAAGTAGCGCTGAAAACCGTTATATCATCTAAGTATACTAGGACACATGGCAGCTTCAGGTTGCAGAGGATAGAATCCATAGCCATCTGGAAAGTAGCCAGAGCATTGCAGAGTCCCTGCGGCATGTGAGTAGGCTCAAAAAGCCCTTCAGAAGTAATAAGCGCAGCCTTTTGACAATCCTTGGGTGAAAGATCAACTTTTCAGTATCCAGATGTCAGATCCATTTTGGAGAAAAACTTAGAACCTCCTAGACGTTGGAGAGCATCATCAATATGCAGCAAGGGATAGGAATCTTTCTTGGTTAATGAGTTCAATTTCCAATAGTTCATCACAATTTGATGACCCTCATCCTTCTTCTTTAGGATAAGTAGGGTAGAAGCCCAAGGAATTTGAGAAGGGGCCAGTAGTCCAGCGTCCAGCAGCTGCTTGAGTTTCTTAGATATAGCGCCTCCTCCACTTGACTGTGGCAATATGGTTTGGCACAAAAGGGGGGAGCATCTACAGTGTCAATCTGATGGATAACGCCTTTAGCCAGCCCATAATCAGTACTGCCTTTAGCAAAGATGTCTGAGAATTGATCTATTAAATTGAGCACCTCTTTTTGTTGAACCGGGGACAACTGAGGGAAGTCTGGGGCAGTGAACAGAGACAGGACTTGAGGCTTGTTTTCTGGTAGGTTAAAGTCCTGAAACGTACCAAAGGGGTGAAGAGACAAGACATCAGAGGAATTCAATAATTTACTGTAACCAACCACCTGCCCTCTAGATAAGTTTATAGTAAGAGCGGTTAAATTTGCTACTAGTAATTGAATGGGATCCTTATGGGAGACGTCCAGGATTCCAGGACAGAGGTAAGGTTTGTGGCGCCCTAGTAACAGAGGGGAGTACAACTCCAAAAAGGTTTGCTCAGGTAACTCATATGATAGCTGGGGGTCTAAGATGTCTTTGGAACCTGGAGGGATTGTGACAGCAGACGTAGCCATGAGAGGGATTCCTTCAGACGCAGGGCAAGCCATGGTTGGACACTTCATGTTGATGGAATGAGTGCAATACTTTAGGGTTAAACTCCCAGTGGGGTATTCCAGTGTACATGTCTTTAAATGCTTCCCAGGAACTTATAATGACTCTTCAAAGATCAGAGGTACTTTATATCCCAGGATAGATAACCATCTTTCAAGTTGAGATTCCATTATAATCCCTAATTAACTGGGTACCAACTAAAAGATTGTAACTCTCGTTTTCTAAGACAACAGCCGGTGCAGCCAGAAGAAGCTTGCCAAACAGCATGGGTAAAGAGAGTACGCTCCTATAGCATAAGTCATAGATAGGCCAGCTGTGCCATACAACTGTTGATAGTTTAGGTCTGGGGCAAGTTTGAGTTTCTTCACTAGCTTTTAGAGGAGACAACGTTGACCAGAGATCCAGTGTCCAAGACAGCCTTGATCTTTACTTTTTGTATGGATATTTCTACCAAAGTGGTAGTGAAACCAAAGGGTGGTCAACAGCTAAGATATGCTGTGCCTCAGCTAGCTCCTTATCCCACTTCTCAATCAAGCATCTTAGGCCCGGAAACTCCTTATAAACAGTTTGGAGAGGGAGCAAGACAGATAAATTTTTTGGAGACAGCATCAGCAAATTTGGCAGCCTCCTCTGAAAATTCCACTAGAACAGGTGATCTCTTAGCTTGAGTGATATAGGGGCAAGAAACAACTTCTTTGGCCTCAGGCAAAGGCTTGGTAGTAGTTGTAGTCTTCCAGATTGTAGCTTGTAGGGGACTGCAATAGTCTCAGGGACAGCAAGAACAGAATACCTGTATGCATCAGGGTCTTCAACATCAAACATATCTACGTCAGAATCATCAGAGATGTTGTGAAACAACAGGAGGATAGGAGGAGCCTCATTATCAGCAGGCTCAGAGTCAGCTATAGAGGGAGGGATTGAAAGAGACTGGGAAGAATTGTCAACCAAGAGCGTCTCTGTCTCTAGGTTGACTGTTATTTTCCCGCCTGCTCCTTGGGATCAGCTCCTTCAACCTGCGGGTTGGTGCAGACTCAAGAATGATAACCTATCTGACCACAGTTGTGGCAACCTTACGTCAAGAAGGATTTTTGAGTTCATGATAAGGATACAAGGGCCAAAAGTAGATGATCCAGAGTTAGAAGTGGCACAACTCTCCCAAATAACTGCCCCAGAATGGGTAAGGTGCATATCCTGCAGCAGCATTCATTATACTCTTCATGGATGAAAGCATAGCTTTATGGGCTTTGAAATAAAGGCACAGAAGCTGATTAACTTTGAGGGCTTGAGTGCAAGCCATATAAGCTTTGTGAGCTGTCAATTGTCTGCTTGCTATTAATTGTTGTCCTTCCATGTATAATATGTATGCAAATTTGGCTAGCGTCTCTTTAGGCTTGAAAGCAATATGCATGAAGGTGTCCTTCTTCACTTCCAGGCTAAGGTCACCACCAAACTTTTCAATAAGAAGCTGTTTCATATCTTCTCAAGTCTTGATGGTGGGCAGCTCCGGCACCACCTCCTCCTGGCAGGCCGGGTGTAGACAGGTCAGAATATGTTCTTTCTTAACCTCATTTGAGGTTTGTCTCATGGCAGTCTCATAAATAGTTAAGAAAGCTGCAATGGTTGAGGTTTTGGGATTGAAGACTTGCTTAAAGGTAGGCTTGAAGTGTGCTACAGGAGTTGGGCCACCATTATTGCTATCAAGTACATTTATGCACAGGGAGAACTCAGCTTCAGATTTGGAGGGGGGTTGTCTAGCCCATAGCTGTCTAACACTCTCTTCAAGGGTTGTAAGGGTCTCAGTAGTGCAGGCACCTGTATTGTTAGCTAGAGTGACTTGTTGCTCAGTAACATCTAGGCATTGTCCTTGAGAGGTCACTACTGTGGAGAGGTCAGCCAGTCAAGAGGTAAGAGATGGCCCCACTGAGAGGCAAGGGGTAAACCTGTTGTTTACGGAGTCAATCAATTCCCTCATCTCTTGTATGTCTCTGTCTAACACAGCATGGACTTGTTTCAAATAATCCACTTCATTAGCTAGGGCAATCAACTGCCTATCACATTGGATTTTAGGAGCTCCTGTCAAGCCAGGACAGCAGCCATCTTCATCAGCAACCCCAACTGGACTAAAAACAGTTGCTACCACCTTGTGTAAGGCAGCAAGTTCCTGCTGTAACTCAGCAACCAATCAGTCAGTGCAAGAACCTGAGGATCAGACTGAGGAGCTTCAACAGGACGTCTTTGGCTACAAGTAGAAGCGCATAGCTCTAGAATGGCATATCATATTCTCTGTTTCCTGTCCACCAGGTCATTGGAAGGAGGAGAAGGTGGAACATCTGGCTTGGGTGTAGACAACTCATTACTTGACCCTGGAGTTTGGCTATAGCAACTGCAGTGGTAGCTCTTTCTTTGAAAAATACTGCACTGAGCTCATTAAGGCCTTTGGCAGCAAGATCCGCTACCTTCTGCAGTTGTTCAAACAAATATGAGCTAATGCATTGAGCTGCTGTACAAGTTGCTTGAAGTCAGTGAGATAAGCATTCAAGGTGGAATCTACTTAAGTTTGCCAGGGTTGTTCTAGCTAGTGAAACTCATTTAGCTGCTCCCTAACATATTCAGGGATGGACTGGCGCATGTGTTCAATAGAATTAACCAGGCAGGTTTGGGAGGTGACAGAATTACGCTGATTGTCAGATATCAATCAAAACAGGGAATGGATCCATTGTTGATAGGCGGCAAATTGCTCCCAGTGATGAGTAACAGCTGCTTGTAGAGACAAGATTTCTTGAACGTGGAGTCCCAATACCATCTGATGGTGGGCCAAGGCAGGGTGTACAAAGGATGACAGCAGGTGTTCATCAGTGCCAGCCGCTGAGAGGAGGTGTTATGGAAACTGAGGGGCCACAATTAGCTCAGAGTATTTGGCACAACTAAACTGTAGCTGAAGGCAAGGGATGGCTCTGTCCTGAGCTATCCCAAGGGCTACTGCCATGACTTGCTCTAAGTCAGGGGTACCCATGGGGTAAGCAACTAGGCGGGGATCATTCTCAAGGTTCAGTACAGTATGGATAATAGGCGGGTTGGAAATATCTTCCTCAATGGGAGGGCTGGTAATTTCAGGTAAAGTCAACTTTTGTATAGGCAGAGGAAAGGAACCTGAAAAAGTAGATGCAAAAGGGATAACCAAGGGGCTTCCAGCCCCTGTAGTGAGCACCATTTTTGCTGTGTTCTAAGGCGCAGCACAGACACACAACAGGAAATCCTAACCTTAGGATTGAATTTGTGCTAAGTCTTGGTTAGATGACAGGGAAGACTATGTGATTACCTTGCAGCCCTGGAAGAATAATCTCTACTAGACATGTCTAGAGAGAGGCGCAGAAGTACAGAAGACACAGAGACAAAAATTTGAATAGAACTTAATTTTATTGGTGAATATGGAAATGGAATATATAGTGGTTGAGAAAACCACAAAACACTACCAGGACAGTAGGGTTACTTGCCACAGGTATGAGTGGGGCAAGTGAGTTACGCAGAGTCAGGAAACCAATCAATTATATTTCCTAATGCAGAAGCCAGTTCATTTTGAGAGTTGAAAGAAAAAGTAAGAGATTTGTCTTTGAAATGGCCCACCAAAGGCAAAATTGTAACATGGTGAATAGCAGCATTCACAACAACGCAAAATCCTCCTACCCCTACCCCCACCACCACCCCCCATCTTCCAGCCCCACCCACTCAATCCCAGACCCCCAAGGCCAGCACTGCCTCTACATCTTCCTTTATGCACTATTCTGCCTACTAGGCATCACTCTTATCTGTCCCAATAAACTCCCTGTTATCAAACATTTCTATTTATATTATCTTTATTTTGAATTTCAATTGTTTATGTTCTCTTTGTTTATAGTTGGCTATATTCTTTATGTTCAGCTTATTTCTATAAAATCATATATTTACTATTCTGTGTATTTAGATCCAGAACTCAGTTATTTTTAGTACCCAAACACAGCCTCCTGTGAAAATATTAACAACAATTTGGTGTTTGTCAAAATTTTAATTAGAAAATTATAGGTTAATAGTTTTTAGATAAAGTTGTTACTGATCCAAATTCAAAAATCTTAATGATAAACTTTAAGCCAATCAGAAGCCAAGTGATAAAGTGATTTTTGTGACATAAAGGGTCAGTAACAACTTTATCTAAACACAATTAACCTATAATTTTCTAATTCAAATTTTGATGATTGCCAAATTGTTATTAATATTTTCACAAGGGGCAATGCAAAGTCCCAAAACTAATATGGCAATTAAGGAAAAAATGCCAACACAAAGCAAACAACACATATTGAGTTAAGCGTAAAACATATGCACAATGAGTAAAAAATGGGATATTGTAGTAAATGGGAAACAAACAAGGATAAACAAAGAGGCAAAAGTATCAGAATAATACAGATTTTATTAGGGCAAAAGCTATAGAAACATATGGAAAGGTTAGTAAAAAAATCATATGAGAAAACTTGAAAAACTACTCAAAGACCTCAACTTGGTGATTGCCAAAATTAAAGATATTGGCTGCAAGGTCAAGGCAAAAGTGAAGGCTGCCGCCCTTACAGGGGACAAAATCAAAAAGGTTCCACCAAGGCACTCATGGACAAGATGCCAGACACATCTAAAACAACCATTGAACGCATATTAAATGTCCAGAAACCTGTGGTGGAAGGCCTCAAATTTAAGTATTTTGCCCTCTCCGTGCCGTCTATCTGGGTCAACAACCCTGAGATGTATGATCATCTCAAACCTGCAAAGTGCGCAAGAACTGAGGACACTAAATTGCTGGCGCAATTTCTTGCGCCAAGAATGGCAAAGTCTGCCAAAGACGCAGGCAAGGAGGAAACCTGCAAAGGTACATAAAAAAATAAAATTAATAAAAATTTCAAAATATTTACCTTTTTTTAGAAAACATAGATGGTGAACTCCGCCGGGTCCTGGTCCCCTTTGTCCCCCCCACCTTCTATGCCAATTTCACCAATCATGTGACAAGGCAGCTATTTCTGTCCCCCCCTGTCTTGCAGAAGCTTGAGGATAGGATTCATGGTACTTTGCCAGTGTCCAGGAAGGCATTGGCTGGGCTTTCACATACTGAGGGGGCATCTGAGTGGGCAGTTACTGCCTACAAGGATGCCCAACTGGTCTTCCTAGACCTGGTGGTCCTCAGTGGAGTTTACTATATAAACTTCATTGAGCTTGTTTTGGACGTCCTGGAGAGGCTCCCAATCAAGAACATACCAGAGATGGGCCAAGCACATATGGATGCTTGCTTCTGCTTCCTGGTGGAGTACACCCTGTTTTACCTGTTGAAGAACTTTGGGCGCTCAGTGGTTAAATTGGCTGTTGCAGACGCAAAAGCTGTAAATAAGACCAAGATCCTCCTGGCAGGTTTTGGGCTGGCCTGAAGTGCCAACAAGACAGGAGTCTCTCCAGCAATGGAGCTCAGGTTTGCCAAGACAAAGCACAAGAGGAAGATTAGAACTGTGTTTAATAAATTGTGCAAGTTTACTGAAGCCTTTGCTGGGCAAAGGCTTCATCTGGTGGTTTACCTGGGGTGTCTCTTTTACTTTGGGACAAGCGCATCTGTAGAGGACCTTGACAGGGTCCTCCTAGGAATTAACAAGGCCATGCTCTCCCTGGATAGAAAGAAGGTCATCCCAGATACAACTCATTTGACCATGTTATCCAGGACGCCCTGGTCCTGGCTGGCATCTACAGGTTTGAAGCCCTGCCAGAAAAGCTGCTGCTCCATTCCCACTTCACTATACTCCCTTTTACTAGCTGCCAAGAATACTTCCAGCAGGGTGTATCACTGTACACGGTGTGGCAGTGGAAGTTGTGTGCCACCTTCATCGCAGGTTGGGTACATACTGCCAAACCCACTACAGGTGCACTCAATAAAAATCTCCTTCCTCAATATAAGATACACTTTTAAATTTACTTTTTAAAATAACTAATTTTTATAATTTTTATTTTAGCAAACTAGTTTTGCAAAATAAATCCTGGAGAAGGTCATCATATAGGCATAAATATATTTATTTTAATAAAATTTACTTCTATTATGTACACTTTACATTAAACTTTTTTAATTTGATTTTTATATTTATTTGACAAAAGTGATATAAATATTTTTGTGTTATCCAGTATCAGGTGTTTGGGATAGCCTCAGATGCCATAATAAAAAAATCAATATATAATAAATAAATTATGAACCTTCATTGATGTTCCCACTGAATGTGATTGTGGGCTTAGAAGCTTCTAAATAAAAAATGAAAATTAATAAATCTGAAATAGTAAATTAGAGAATATAAAAAAGTTGGACAAGCTAAGCCTTTAATTGATTGGCTGTTTGGCAAGGCAGGCAGAATGAACAAATCAGCGTAGTCAAAGAATTTGGCCACTGTCATGGCTGGAAGGGTGTGGATCCTGGCCTGCAGCAAATCAACGAGTTCCTTGGTCCCAGTTGGGGGCCCTTGCTTGACAACTTGCTTGAGCCACCCAAAAACTTCCTTGATGGGATTTAGGAAGGGTGAATAAGCAGGGAGGAAGAGAAGGCGCAGATTTGCTGTGGCCAATTACTGGGGGCCCACTGCAATGCTAGTGTCAATTGATGGAAATTCCTCAAGAATATCTGCCACCTTATAGAGACTGTTGTAAATTGTGCAATTAATGCTATTTTGATATAGCCATCAAATTGTGATAGTTGCAAAGATTTGGCTGGGTTTGCTTTCAAATTTGGAAATTCCTTACCTTCTGCAAATAAGTCTGGTTTAATGTCCACCCATTCTGGATTGTTGTACCTGTCTGTGGTTGATCCTGGTATGACCTCATCTCAACATGAACCCCTCAGTCACTCTGTCTTCCTAATGAGTGATCACTGTCCTTTGTCTACCATTTAAAGTAGAATCATTACTCCTAATAAAGACAATTTTATCCACATTTGTGTTGGCTTTTTTAATCTTCAAGCTTTTCCTGTCCTTTCTGCCAAAAGGACTTTTACACCTCATTTTCCAGGAAATTAAGGTATGTGCCCTCAATTTTGCCCTGAAGGCTAACCCAAGGCTAGCTTCAAGCCTCAAATCTTTTGTTGTAAAGATTTCCCACTGTGTACTCCAGGATGTTGTCCCCTGGAGCCAAACACAACAAAATGATGCTCACTACAGGGGCTGCAAGCCCCTTGGTTACCCTGTTCACACATATATTCTCTGGTCATTCTCCTTTTGTTTCTGATGTACCTGATCAACCTAAAGTTTCTATTCCCACTCTAGAAGAAGACATTACCAATGCCCCCTCAAATCCTATGGTATTGGTTCTGTCTCCTGGGCCCATGTGGGCCCCCCTTCCCGCTTTCTCTCTCAACTATGAGCAAGCTTGTGCTGCTGCCCGCTCCCTTCTTCATTCTGGCATGGTAGCCATGCACTCTATCCCTGGCCTCTGTCCTGGTTACACTTCTGAAGACCTGTACTCCTTCCTTTTGGACTTTGGTCTCCCCCCTGCGTTGATAGAATCCATGGATACATTGGCGTGTTGGTCAACCAATTCATCCAACCTGCTCTAGTTAACCATCAACTTGCCTTAGGATCCCAGAATCAACTATTAGATGCTTTAGCCACTGCCGTCTCAAATAACCATGCTCAACATATGGCCTACCAAGAATGGTCACATAGTCTCTTTGCTTGTATTTCTGACAACCAGAGAAACTCATTGGTGTCACAGAAGTACCTAACCACCTCCCTGAACTCTCTTTGCTCCTTGCTCCCTGGATACATAAAGGAATGACTATGCAAATTAGATGAACATCAGGCGGCATAGCATGAGCAAATTGAGGCCTTTCTGCTAAACCATTTCCAGGACTTTAAGACTCTGGTTAGTGAGCTTAATCAATTCAGGGAGCATGTCAACTTGCAACTTGAATTAATAGGAGCTCATTTTGATACTTGGGGCCGCCATCTACAACATCAATACAGTCTGGATAAGGCTGCACTACGCAACACTCTATACCAGGTACAAAATTATGTGGATGACAAGGTAGCGTCTATTGAGGTGACTCCTCCCGCTCCTCCTGTCAGGACCCCTTCTGATTTTGAAACCAAAGTATGGGAGGCCATTGCCAAGCTCAAGGCTACCACTAGATGCCAAGATTCTGTGCAACCTATTCCTCCAGTCAAACCTATGCTTGACTCTTGTATTGCCTCCCTTACTGATCAGGTGGCTACCTTACAAGGTGAAATCAAGTATTTAAGATAGTGCCTATCTAACTCTGAGGGTTTGTCATCTGAGTCTGAAGGAGAAGAGGAAGGTGAAGTTGTTAATCCTCCAGCTCATGACAATCATGGTTGTTGCCCTGGTCTGGAAGGTCAACCCTGGGTCTACTGTGTGTGCATTAGATCAACTTGTGGAAGTGACAAATGATGTAGCTGATAGGCAAGACGCATTGGAAAGAGAGGTCTAAACCCTCTTCTGTTTACTGAGACTCTAAATGGACAAGTTTCCCCATTGGCTGCTCAGGCCACTTCTCTGGCTACTTGTATCAATGGGATTTCTGATACCTTGGCAGTACAACAAGTCAAGGTTGACAAGTTTGGGACTGCTGCCGCCGCTACCAGGGATATTAGTGGACAGAACAGCTCTACCTTGAACACTCTAGAGGAAAGCCTTTGACTCCTCTGGGCTATACAACTGGCTGCTGAGTCTGAGTTTGAAGGCAACACTCATATTAATGTCCTCAACCCTGGTGAAAACATTCAGTCCTTGTCTGCGTCTATCAACCAAAATTACAAACCAACCTTCAAACAGATTTTGATCCTAAAACCTCTACCATTGCTGCCTTTCTAACAATGTACAAGACTGCAATGTGTAGGGCTACTGATGAACTCAAAAAGTAACATATCTTCACCTGTCTTCATCCCACCTGCCAAGAAGTTGTGGTCCCTGAGCTCCCCTCCATTGTCACTTGGGAAGATATGAAGCAGCTTCTGATTGACAAGTTTGGTGGTGATCTTAGCTTGGAGGTCAATAAGGATGCATTTATGCACATTGCTTTCAAGCTCAGGAAGCCCTGGCTGAGTTTGCAGATTGTTTCTACATTAAAGGCCAGCAGTTGATCATCAGCTGACAGCTAACTCCCTGGGAAGCCTACACAGCTTGCTCAAATGCTTTGAAGGTGAATAAGCTTTTATGCAACACTTTAAGGCACACAAGGCTTCACTCAATTCTATGAAGAGTATTAAGACACTCTTAAAAGACATGCATTTGAACCATGGAGGTACTGTGGTACACAAAAATAAAGCCAGCAATGCTGGGACTACTTCTTTTACGCCACACATAATGACCCTGGGTGCCAGTGGACAGGCTAAGAGGCAAGGCTGTCATAACTGTTGCCAGATAAGGCACCACTCACGCACTTGCACTGATCCTTGAGTGGAAGGCTGTGACCCCAAGGAACAGGCGGGAAAAGAGAGGTCGGCTTAGAGACGGAGACGCTCTCTGCTGACCAATCTCCCCCGGCTCCCCCTGATCCTCCATCTGATGAGAAAGCTCCCCCTTCCTCTTGCCCAACTATCTTTCATCTGTTTCACAATCTCTCCAGTGATTCAGAGCCTGAATATTCTGATAGTGAAGAGTCTGATAGTTATGGCTATTCTGTCTTGGCTTTTCTGGAAACTATCTCTGTCCCATACAAGCTTTGCTCTGGGAAGACTACCATCACTTCTCGGGTACCTGAAAGTGACGCTAAGTCTATGGTGGCTCACCCTTACCAAGATCAAGTCCATCAACCTCCTGTCTTGGTTGGCTCTTCCAAGGAAGCTGCCAAGCTAGATGAAGCTCTCTTTCAAAATATAACTGTATCTCTCCCCCTAAAGACTGTATATAAGGAAATCCCTGTGTTACAGTGCATGCTAGCTAAATGGGAAATGGGAGCTAGAGGCTGCAGAAGATGTGTTGGCAGTCTTGCCCCCCTTTGGGAGAGATACAACCTGCGTGGAAGTATCAATCCAAAAGGTTAAGATCAAAGCCATATTGGACATGGGTTCTCCAGCCAACGTGGTATCTTCCAAACTAATGAAGAAACTTATGTTGGCCCCCAACCTCAACTACATACAGTTGTATGGCACAGCTGGTATGACACAGACACAGGCCATTGGTGCCTACTCCGCTTTACCCATGAGGTTTGAAAACTCCTTATTTCTTCCCCTGCTGTAGTCCTTGAGAACAAAAGCTATGACCTCTTGGTTGGTACTCAATTTCTCCAAGAGTATAATGGGATTGTAAACCTACGAGATGAATACCTTTTGCTCTTGGGATATGAGGTTCCATTGATTTTTGAAGCGCCTCCGCGCCTCCCAGGAAAACATCTTAAAACTTGTGTGCTTGAGTACCCTACGGATATCTTCTCTCTCAAGTATAGGACCCACTCCTCCAACATGTGTACCCCTCCTTCTTCCTGTCCTGCGGAAGAAGGGGTACCCCTGCTAGCACCTGCGGCTATCATCATCCCCCTGGGCTCTCAAGTGGTAATTGATTCCCAGATTTCTTATGAGCTGACTGAAAAGTCATTCTTGGAACTTTACTCATCTGAATCCTTGAGCCGTACAGAACCCTGCCTGTGTCCTGGGATTTTAGATTGAAAACACAAAGAGCCTGTATAGTTATTGCTTGCCAACCTAACATCCCTACCCATGCAGGTGACCTGAGGCCAGGTTGTGGGACATGGCTGTATACTGGGAGCAGAACAAGTGGCCTCCCTTTACCCCTTTTGGACGTTCAGTGACTTTAATCTACCTGAAGACAAACCTCAAGTTCTCTCTTTTTTCACTGCTGCTGACTTCCTCCAACTGTCTCCTGTTCAACAAAAAGACGTGTTGGACCTGCTCAATCAGTTTAGCAATATCTTTGCCTCTGGACCTACAGAATATGGCCTAGCTAAAGGAGTCATCCATGAGATTAATACGGGGGATGTGCCCCCTTTTTTTCCAAACCATACCGTTGTAGTAGGGTGGAAGATGCTCAGGTGTCTAAAGAACTCAAAAACACCTAGATGATGGACTTTTGGCTCCCTCTCAAAGTCCTTGGGCCTCACCTTTACTGATCCTCAAGAAAAAGGACAGAGGACATCACATTGTAATGGATTACCACCGCCTGAACTTGCTCACTAAGAAAGACTTGTACCCCTTGCCCAGAATTGATGATGCTCTCAGACAGCTGGGTGGTTCCAAGTTTTTCTCAGCCATGGATCTAGCTTCTGGATACTGGAAAGTTGAAGTATCTCCTGAAGATCAAAAAAAGGCTGTGCTTATCACTTCAAAAGGCCTTTTTGAACCCACGCAAATGCCCCAGGGACTCTGCAATGCCCCTGCCACATTTCAACAGGCTATGGACTCCATCCTACGAGACCTAAAGCTCTCTTGAGTCCTTTTGTACCTTGATGATATCACTGTGTTCAGCACTACCTTTTACAATCACTTAGAACATCTCAAGGCTGTCTTCATCAAGATTTTCAAAGCTGGCTTGAAACTCAAACCCTCCAAGTGCTCCTTCTTCAAGGAACGTCATGAGTTCTTTGGTCATGAGGTCACTCAAACTGGAATCTTCCCCATAAATAATAAGCTGGAAGCCATTGACAAGATGCTACCTCCCACAAATCTTTGAGAGGTTCAAGTGTTTCTTGGTATGATGGGCTACTACCAACAGTTCATACCTGACTTTGCTGAATTGAGTGAACCCCTTGTCCAAATTCTTTGTGATGTCCCCTTTGAATAGACTGGCTGTCAGCAACAAGCATTTGAAGCACTAAAACCCAAGCTCAAGGAGGCTCCTATCTTAGTCTATCCTGATTACGATAAAGAGTTCATCTTGTATACTGATGCTAGTGGAGTAGCTGTGGGTGCCATCCTTGCCCAACTTGACAACAAAGGCGCAGATTGATCTGTAGCCTACTTGTCAAGGGTCCTTAATAAGCACAAGAAGAATTACAGTGTTACTGATAAAGAATGTTTGGCAGTGCTGCATGTGGTGAAACAGTTTTGGCATTATATTTATGGAACCCACTTCATGGTGGTCACAGATTACTCCTCTCTCAAATGGCTGCAACAACTAAAGAATCCTGAAGGTTGACTAGCGTGTTGGGCTCTGCATCTACAAGGGTACAATTTCACTGTGATACACTGTCCTGGGGCCTAACATCAGAACGCTGATGGCCTGTCCAGAATGCCAATCCTAGCTATCCATCCCGCTGATGCTTATTTTCTATACAAGTTAATAGGGTATCCTGAATCTTGGACCACTGATCCAGAAGACATCCACTTGGTGCTACAGACCCTATCCAAGGACACTGTAATTTGTGATAGACAACTCTTCAAAAATGTTAACAATGCCTACCTGCCCTACGTCCGCCCTAGCATGAGGATAGCCACCATCCTCCAAGCTCACATTGACACTGGCCATGGAGGCATAGCCAAGACTCATGACTGGTTATGCAAGAACTTCTATTGGGAGAACATGTGCCTCTTGATCCCTGATGTCCTTGCCTCCTGTCATTCCTGTCAGCTCCAACGCCCTTGCCTGTCCCAACACCAGTTCAAACTCATCCCCCTAAAGCATGCCTTCCACACGGTGAATATTGATGCTGTTGGGCTGTTCCCTTGGTCTAGGTCTGGATGTCAATTCATCTTGGTTGCTATAGACCACTTTAGTAAGTGGGTTGAAGCCAGAGCAACAAAAGATATAACTGCTAAAACCATGGCTACTTTCTTGCTGCAAGACATTTTTTATTGACATGGCTGCCCTCAAGTCCTGCTCTCTGACAATGGTCCTAACTTTAATGCTTGCCTCATCACTTCTATTGTCAAAGCTATGAGAACTCATCAATTGTTCTCTGCACCTTATAAACCCTCCACCAATGGAACTGTCAAACGAGCAAACTCCTCCCTGGTGTCCATAATGAGGAAGCTCACAATCTCTGACGCTGCTAATTGGGATATGTTCCTCCCTGCTGCCCTCTTTGCTTACCAACTCAGTAGGCATTGAGCAATGGTCCAGTCCCCTTTTGCCATGCTGTATGGACGTGAGGCCACTATCTCCTCAATCTTGGGACCCCCTTTGATTGAATTTGATACGGCTGAAAATCCTGAAGCTCATGTTAAAGACTTGATCAATTGTATCATTGACATCCAGTCAACAGCTTACTCTACTGCCTACAAGGTTAAAGCCCTGGAGCTCTCCCTGTCCAATGATACTAGAGCTCCCCTCCCTGAGTATCAAAATAGGTGATATAGTTCTCTACTACCATAATTGTACAGGCGGTAGAGCCCATAAGTTGTATTCCCTCTGGGTTGGGCCCTATGAGGTCACCTTTAAGAAAGGTGTCAAGTATACCGTGAAACTACTGTCTTCTGGACGTCCTTTTTCCCATGTTCATTCCAAGTTTCTCCACAAATATCAACTCCCTGTATCCAATCTTGAGAGGGGAGATGTTGTAAATTGCGCAATTAATGCTATTTTGATATGGCCCTCAAATTGTGATAGTTGCAAAGATTTGGCTGGGTTGCTTTCAAATTTGGAAATTCTTTATCTTCCAAAAATGGGTCTGGTTCAATGTCCACCCATTCCAGATTGTCATACCTGTCTGTGGTTGATCCTGGTATGACCTCATCTCAACGTGATCCCCTCAGTCACTCTGTCTTCCTAATGAGTGATCACTGTCCCTTGTCTACTATTTAAAGTAGAATCATTACTCCTAATAAAGACAATTTTATCCAGATTTGTGTTGGCTTTTATAATTTTCAAGCCTTTCCTGTCCTTTCTGCCAAAATGACTTTTACACCTCATTTTCCAGGAAATTAAGGTATGTGCCCTCAATTTTGCCCTGAAGGCTAACCCAAGGCTAGCTTCAAGCCTCAAATCTTTTGTTATAAAGATTTCCCACTGTGTACTCCAGGATGTTGTCCCCTGGAGCCAAACACAACAGAGATCAATGTTGTCCAGCACAATGACGTTGGTGAAGCCCAGGTTTGTGCGCCTCAGGTGCTCCTGGACCAATTGAATAAATGACAGAAAGGTACAGCTATTATGAGAAGCCAATATCATTTGATACAGCTTGACCCCCTTTGGACTGAGGAGAGCCACCATTGATTAGGCTGTGACGCAGACTGCCGCACACCAAGCTAACCTGTCATTTGAGCCTTTGGGGACATACTCATATTCATTCTGCATAGACAAGGCAAATGCTGATTTGTCAATGTAATAGAATTTGACCGTCCCCTTGGCTTTGAGGGCAGTGTACACCTCTGTGTACTTTTTCCAGACGTCAATGTTGGCTGGGCTATTGCAATTGTAGGGGGATATCCCAAGCTTTTTCCAGAAAAAGCGCATTCCCTTGACCAAATGATAATAAAAGGAAATTGAGGCCTCAACCCCAAAAGTAGATTTTATCATGGCCTGTATATTTGCCAGTTCAAGATGGCAATCTTAGGTTATTCACTGGCAGATTAAACTTTTGTGCTCCTTGGTGAGCATGATTGACACATGCAAGTATTTCTCTGCGGCAAGGACTTGGCCAGTATCAATGAACTTGTTAAAGGTCTTTGAGGCGTACTTGGGATTCACCCCAACAAGAGCCGTGGCCACCTTGTAATCACAAGATTCACACATTGGCTTGAGCAGGATGATGTGTTTGATATCTGAGATGAACTTCTGGGTGGGCTTAGCAGGAGTAGTTGAAATGGGATCCTGATTGGTTACAGGCTTGCAAGGCAAGGGTACCTTGGTATAGAACACAGCAACTTTCTTTAACACTAACTGCCCCTCTGTAGTTCTGAAGAACTCAGTCTCCTTGTCATCCTCCTGATTGCCATCACTGATGTAGGGCTTATAGCTAGTATCAGTACAGGCTTCACCTTCTCCAGCATATCTTACAGGACCAACTATTGCCAGTACACAATGTCAAACACATACAAAGTAAGTTCTACCTCCTTGTTTCTAACCATTTTTGTGGTGATAACCTTGGTGGGCTTCTGGGATAGCTTGGGGACCCAAGGGTTGATGCTCTGCATCCTAGCAGCTTGTGCTCCTTAAACCAACTGTGTCAGCACAGCATCACTATTGAGTTTTCCTCTCCCATCTTCTTCCTGACTAGGCACTTGGGTTGCACTAACTCTGTTCTTTGACCTGTGGGGGCAACTGCAACTGTGGCGCACAACAGGTACATTGGTACTCTGTTTTTGTGATCCTTTCATTTTGAAAATATAATAAAACACTAAATAAATTTTAATTAAGTTACTTCCTAATTTTAATTTTGCTTTTATCTGAATATGGATATTCAATTAGAGTTTTTCCCGCCCTATATCATAATTATATATTTTTTATTTCTTAGTTAGTTGTTTTTGGTTTTATCACACCCATTTTAGAATACCCAAAAAATTTCCACCCATTTTCCTAGATTTTACGCCAAATTAAGCACCCAACACACTATTTTTAAAATTTATGTTTCAGATCTCATGCCTTATTTTAGATACCTTGGTATCATTCATAATTACAATCCATTGCACACATTGCGTGAGTGATTTTGTTTACATAGTGAGTTGCTATTGTGTTTTGTTTTTGGATTGATTTTTGACTCATCTTGCTTGGGTGTATTTTGTCACAAATTCACATAGTAAACATATGTACACTAAAAGTCAACTCACACCATTTTGTTTGTGAATCATTGTATTTTGGATTGTATTTTGAATGGTTTTGCTTTGCATGTGAGCCCTTTGTTGCTGTGTTGACTCATTTTGCCCATTAACACCAATAAACCCTGTTAACAGAGTGTATATTTCAACCTGATAGTTAGATTTTTCTTAAATCTGAACTCATTTTGTTTAAATATGATGTATTTTTGGTTGTTGCCATAGCTTTTAAAACTACTGTATTTGTCATCTACCAAATTAGTACAAGATTCTCTGGTTTTTATGCCACTCTTCCTGCAGATTTATGTCCTTCTGGCGCTCCTTTTGGCCCTGTTTATTTCACCAAGTACCCTCTAAAGCCCAAGTATAAGGATTACATCCCAGAGAAGATCCTTGAACTAGATCCTTTGGCCTGCATATAATCTGCAATTAGATACAACTACCAGAGGCCCTGGATTCTATCATCACCTAAATTGTTAAGGGGGGAATTCAACTACCTGCTTTTCCTATGACCTCAGTATGAAACCTCCTGTGACCCCTAAGCCAATGCTGGTTTCCTCACCCAATCTCCCAGCTGACCACACTGGCAAGCTGTTTGAGATTGTGTACATCACCCTCACCGGGGTGATTGACATCATAATCCCAGCTGCCAGCCCATGGTCCTGGGTGAGGAAGTCCTTCTCCTACCTCTTCAAGTTAGCTCCTCTCTTGTGGTGGGCTTTATCTGCTAAAAACCTGTTCCAAGTGCTCCCAGAAAACAACAGGCCAGCTGTCTATGATTGAATCCCTGAAACACCATACAGAAATATTCAAGAAGGCTCTACCAGGTTTGCCATCAGAAAAACACATACAGCACTTCATCTAACTCAAGGAAGCTTTACCTAAGCCGCAACTTATCTACTGCCTTACCCCAAATGAGGACAACTTGCTGTGTGCTTGCCTCAAAGAGGCACTAGAAAAAGGACTTATCTGCCTCTCACAATCTTCCTTTAGGGCTTCCATATTATTTGTAGCAAAAAAGAATGGTTTTCTCCGCCTTGTAACTGGCTATCACACCCTAAATGAAGTTATCATCAAGAATTGTTATCCACTTCCACTCATTAACAATCTCTTTGACGCCTTGGGCAAAGCAACTGTCTTCTCTGAGATTGTCCTGGACTCAGGCTACAGCCAGATTGGTATCAAGGAGTAAAACATACCCAATATGGCCTTCTGCACCAATTATGGGTCATACAAGTGTGTTGTGCTCAACTTTGGGATGATAAACGTAGCATCAGCCTTTGTTGCCTTTATGAATGAGGTCTTTGCCCCTCACATTGGCAAGCGTGCACTAGTGTACTTATACAATATCATTGTCTACAGTCTCTCAGTGAAACAACACCATAGGGATTTGGAGACGGTCTTTGCCACCCTGGAGCAACATAAACTTATGGCCAAACCCTCTAAATGCCAGTTATTCTCCAAACAGTTACCTTTCCTGGGACACATAGTTTTGAAAGATGACATCAAGCTTGACAATCAGAAGATTCAGGCCATCTGCAAGATGCCACCGCCAAAAGACAAGTCCAAACTCTGTACAAGCTTGGGGATAGTTGCTATGTCTGACAATTTATTCCCAACTATGACGTCCTTACAGCACCCCTGTTGGTCATAACTGGCGCTAAATTTAAGTTTATATGGACCTCCTAACATGACCTCTGTTTCTAGCGTCTAAAAAAAAGCTTACAAGCACACCTATTCTACAGTACCTTAAGCAAGACAAAGAGTACAAAATGGAGACAGACACCTCTTATGTGTTCATTGGGAGAGTACTGTGGATCAAGAACACCAATGGCAACTTATTAACTGTAGTCTACAAGTTGCGCAAACTTGAAGACAGCAAATGCCACTACCCCATCCATGATAAGGAGCTACTGGCAATTGTACATTGTCTTTTCAAGTGGCGCTGCTACCTAGAGCATCAAGAGGAGTATATCACCCTAACTAATCATAAGTCCCTCGCATATTTCAAAACACAAGCCAATTTTTCCAGGAACCAGGCGTGCTGAATAGAGCTTTTCAAAAAATTTAACATGATTATTCAATATAACCCAGGACCTAAACTTGCCATGACAGACACACTCTCTTGCTTTTATGTCAGAGCCACAAGAGGGAAAAACAGACTGTACCCATATTGGCTCCTCCTGGTACTCCAAAACTAAAGACAAAGGCTTCCTCCCAGGCACTACCAATATGAATAAAGAAACAGTCATCAAAAATAAACACCACTTCACAGACATATATTGGACGCTACATCAAAAGATGACTGATGGAAGTATCATTCTGTATATCCCCACAGATCAAAGAGTTGACACCATTCTAAGCTATCATAAAGATTTAGGGAATACCAAGAGCCACAACCTTTATGAATTTCTCAAGCACAAAGCATGGTAGCCAACTCTATATTGGGATGTCCAAAAAGTTTTCATCCAATGTAAAGTATGTGAAAAGTTTTCAAAAAGCAACACTTCACCTAAGTCTGTGTTGCTCATTTTCTCCCAGTTACCCTTCAGGTATGGGCCCTTGACATTGTGGGGCCCATGCTCAGGAAACACAACAACAAGAAGTATATCATTACCAACATCAACTTTGCCACTTGCTGGCTGGTAGCGCAGGCAGTGAAGACATATACAGACAATGATGTTCAAAGCTTCATAGGCAAGGAGATAATCAATAAGTTCAGAAATCCGGAACTTCTGATCACAGATGAGGGCAAGAAATTAACCTTCAAAAACACTAATGTATACCTCAAAAAGAATGGGGTCCAGCACACAGTAACAACATCATATCATTCTTTGGCCAATGAACAAGTTGGGCAACTAAATGGCAGCTTAGTGCAGGCTCTTGCCAAGCTCACCGCTAGGAGACATGAGAGCTGGCATAAGCAGCTACTTAATGCACTTTTTGTATGCCACACTCATGTAAACAGATTCACCGGGAAAAAATCATTTGAGCTTGTTTATGGCACACAACATAATATCATCTAAGCCTTCACAGGATCAAAGCTGGAAATTCCCAGCAAGATTCCCTCTTGTTTAGCACCTCAAGTTATGCAAGCCAACAGTGATCAGTTGTAAAAGGAAGAAAAACATTTGCAAAACATTTTTGTCCCCATCCAAAATAGACACAAAGTTGGTGACAAGATCTGGGTAATAAACACAGATAAGAGCTAATTACAGCCCAAGAAAGTGGGCCCCACTATCATATTAAAGGTAAACAAAAAACACTTACCTATTGCAAGGACTTGGCAAACACAAGTAAGACAAAGCCCTACATTATGACCTACTAAGACCCTGTAAGGCACAACAAAAATAACAAAAAACTGCCATACCAGCAACCAAACAGCAGCTAGTTCAGTACAGTGCCCGGGCACGGGCCCTTGACAACCTCCCTGATGACCTGCCCCCAAAGAAGGCTGATTTTCAGCCAGGGGAGTGTCAAAACAGCAGACTTGACCTTTCAGCAAGGTTCTAATTAAGCAGGTTTGTGACCTGCAACCTGGCTTCCCAGTGACCTGTAGCAAAACTAGGAAGTCAACCCAAAATTTCAAATCTAACATGAACAGATGATGGTCCCTTACAGTGGATATCTCAATTTGGCGCTTGACTCATTATCAGAATCAAGCCACCCCCTTTATCATTCAACCAAGTGATTAACACAATCATGTTCCTGTTATCCATGATTTACAATGACTATATAATAGCTATCTCCCAATAAAAAATATTATCCAGCTTCTAAATATTTTCCTCTTGTAACTCTGCTAAAACAGCACAGTTACAACAAAGCACACATTTCTGATTCATGTATTCCAAATTTGTTTGATGTGGTTTGTATTTAGTTAATTGAGTTATCTGCTAAAGGGATTCAAAATTTTCAAATTTTAATAAATCAAGAAAGTTAAATTAAATGATTGATTTTATTAAATATTTTGGTTTTCACTTAGCTGAGTTGCCCACAAATGTGATTTAAAATTTGGGCCAAAGATTTGACAATCCCACATTTCTATCATTGGGTTCTGAATTTTTAGTAAAGCAAAGTCAATAATGAGAAATACAATTTTCTGACACTAAAGCTTGGCATTTTTTACATTAAATAAATGTTTATTTTTTTAAAATATTATCTACATTTTATTTCTTGACAGCTTTTAATTTTACTATGACAAAGGAATGTATTTTTTATATTCCTGTTTCATAGTTTTGCTTAAATAATTTAATATTATTTAATTTTATTTTATATTTCATATTTTAGTTTTTACTGTAATATTTATTTTGGTTTAATGTTGTCAGACTTTTGATTGTTATACAATCAAATAACATTATAAAAAATTTATGTAATCACTTCAGAACTCTTTTTAATGAATCTGAATTCACAATAAAAAATTGTTAATAATAAATAAGTTAAGCTTTTAGTCTAATTATAGGGCTTTAAAAGTTTTAAGTGTTTAAATTGTAATTAAAAAATATGTATTTACATATAAAATTTTAAATTGCGCTTTTAAATAGTTATTTTATTAAAAATATGTGTATAGCTTTATTTAATCTCAAGTTAACAATTTCAAAGACTTTATAAATAGACTAATATAAATTAAAACTGATATGTAAGAAAACTAAAAGTAAACTTATGTTATTTTAAAAAATAATGAGAATAATAAATTATGAATATTTTTATTCAATTGTGGAAGAAATTGTTGAAGGCATACTTACAGGCACTTCTAGATGGGCAGTCAGTGGACGATGATCAGAAAGTTTGGAAACAATCACCTTAAGAAGCTTGACATTCTTAACAAGAAAGTTTCCAGCCAGAATGTAATCAATGCGGGATCCATAATTTCCAGTAGCATTTTTATAGCTACAAACCCAGGTCATATAACAAAAGCGGTTTGATTTTCGCTTGAACGTATCTTCTAGCTTCATTGTTTGAAAGGCAGCTTGAAACTTGGCTGAACCTTGTCTTGTCCTTTTTGAGTGGCCAATGATATCAATAGAGGGATCAATAATCTTATTAAAATCCCCCATGACAATAACCATATTGGGAAAATCCAGCTGTTCAAAATCCAGCCAGAATCTTGCATTTTCAGCTGCGTCTACTGGCGCATAAACTGATACACAGTCAAACTCAAACTCATTGTTGTAAATCATGTGAGCAATCATTATTCGTCCCTCCAGGTGTAAAGTGGGCTTGAATTTAAACTTTAAAAGGCTGTTATTAATGACAATGGCTGTTTTGGCAGAAAACAAGGAATCACAGCCAATTTTGTTTCTCCAGTTTTTGCTAACCTCATCCTCAGTTGAATCTGGAAGATGCAATTCCTGTAAAGCAATCAGATCAGCATCTGAATCTTTGATTAGCTGTAGGATATCAGCTCTTTTCTTGACATTCTTCATCCTGCCAACATTGTAAGTCATCAGCTTTATCTTTTTTAATGTTGATTGAGGTTCCTCAAGTTCTGGGCTAGATTCTTGGCTTATTGGTTTTTTTTGATGTTCTAAAAGTTTAGATAATTTTATTTTAATGCATACCTCTCAAAGCACATAGTGCATCTACCAAGCTACTTCTTCTTTCTTTAGCTTGGCAAGTTTAGCATATCTTTCAATACCCATTCTTGCTATTTCATTGAAGGAAAAATTCAACTCTATTCTATTAGTATATTATATCTTTTATTACTTTTCATTCTAGTAGCAATTCCTTGCTCATGAATTTTATAACGTCTATAAAAATTTAAAACCCAATTGGTGGTATCTGCTGCTGTAATAATAGCATCCACTTTGATGTATCTATGAAATATTGATAAGTAATCATGATACTAGGCATATTGTATACCCAAGAGCCATATTTAACTGTAAAAACTGTACTAAAAGCCAGAACTAAAGAGAAAGCTATACTCAGGAGTTCTTTTTATACAATTTTTAGTGGTAAGAGATCCATAGATTGGACCAAAAACTAATTGTAAATGTCTTAGAGCCACATGCAATTGGAGAAATTCAGTATACTTGTATTACTTTTAGGTTCATTTATAGACTATCAGACAAGTATTTATAGGCTAGTTATAAAAAAGATGTACTAAGAATAAAGTGACTGTTAAAGCCTCACATAGTGTGGCTTATCTTTGACAAAAATAGATTTAGAATATTTTGTAAAACAGCTATCCCAGACAAGCCAAAAGCTTGATTTGGCTCATCCTTACATGCATCTTTGAAAGCACAAAGGTTGAATTCGGGTGAGTGTGCCTAAATTATGTAAAATGAGAATACAAGCCACTCAGGCTTTAATAAATATAATTTTAATTTCTTGATTTTTCAGCTTGGCTCAACTTTTACAAAGTGGCCCACATATGAAGATTACCCGACTCCAGAATGTGTGGATTAAAATTAGAAGAGAACCAACCAATTGTTTGAGATACTTTAATATGATTGGATGGTTAAACTCTGCTGGGAATTGACTTGACTGATGAGATGAGAGCTTGGTCAAAATTAAAATAAAGTTCTATTCATAATTTGAACTTTATTTTAAGTAAGAGGTGTTTGGCTTGCACATTTCAATTTTATTTAGTTCGAATTGTAATAATAGAAAATTCCACTTGGATTAATCATCTGATCCAAGGGGTTGCATATGCTTGAGAAAATGGATGCATCCCCTGATTCGAATGGCTGCAGATTCTTTTAGAGATGATAAACGCATCAGATTCTAGTGGCACAGATTGTATCATAGTTAAGTAATACATCACCTGATCCAAAGGCTGCATATTGTTTCAGAGTAAACTTTGCTTGCACAGCTTCAACCCAAAAGAACATCAGTGGAGTAAAAAGGCTATGATAAAATTAAGACTTCTTAAAATAATTTTCATGGAATTTAAAGTACCTAGATATGTTTTTCTGATAATTCCGATAAAAATGAAACCAAACATGACAGCTCTAGCTACTATAGATGCTGAGATGAAGAGTGAAAGGCTGAAATCAAGCTCACGTCATAATCAAAGGCCTGGACTCAATTTGATACATATAAATTCACCCTTAATACACACTAAAAATAAAATCAACATATTTCTATGAATACTAAGCCAATCTTAATGTGCAATGGCTTATTTTAAAGCTATATATCAGCACTATATTTTGATATTATTCAGAAAACCAATTGTTGTATTGTCAAACTATTATTTTAGCTTTGATAAACTTAATAGTAATATTTTACTTTTTTAGATTTGTATTTTATATTTATACTTGAAATATGTAACTTTATTTTTAATAAATAAATTTTAAATTAACTTTTAAGAAAGCCTTTAAATAAAGGCTTTTAAATCAAATTAACAAAATAATCACAACATAAAAATCTAGTAAAAATTATAATAAGATAATACTGTAAATTCAGAACCTAATAGTAGAAATGTGGGATTTTCAAATCTTTTGTCCAAATTTTAAATCACATTTGCGGGCAACTCAGCTGAGTGAAAACCAAAATATTTATTAAATCAATCATTTAATTTAACTTTTTTTATTTATTTAAATTTATAAATTTTGAATCCCTTGAGCAGATAACTCAACTAACTAAAGACAACCCACATCAAAAAATGTGAAATATATGAATCAGAAATGTGGGATTCTAATACAGTAGTTTTAAAAGCTATGACGACAACCAAAAATAACTCAGATTTAAACAAAATGATTTCAGATTTAAACAAAATCTAACTCTCAGGTTAAAATATACACTCTGTTAACAGGGTTTATTGGTGTTAATGGGCAAAATGAGTCAACACAGCAACAAAGGGCTCATATGCAAAGCAAAACCATTCAAAATACAATCCAAAATACATTGATTCACAAACAAAATGGTGTGAGTTGACTTTTGGTGTACATATGTTTACTATGTGAATTGGTGACAAAATACACCCAAGCAAGGTGAGTCAAAACTCAAACCAAAAACAAAACACAATAGCAACTCACTATGTAAACAAAATCACTCACACAATGTGTGCAATGAATTTTAATCATGAATGATACCAAGGTATCTAAAATAAGGCATGAGATCTGAAACATAAATTTTAAAAATAGTGTGTTGGGTGCTTAATTTGGCGTAAACATGGGAAAATGAGTGGAAATTTTTTGGGTATTCTAAAATGGGTGTGATAAAACCAAAAACAACTAACTAAGAAATAAAAAATCTATAATTAGGATATTGAGGGGGAAAAATATTAATTGAATATTCATATTCAGATAAAAGCAAAAATTAAAATTAGGGAGTAACTTAATTGAAATTTATTTAATATTTTATTAAATTCTCAAAATGAAAGGAACACAGCAACAGACTACCATTGCACCTGTTGTGCGCTGCAGTTGCAGTTGCCCCCACAGGTCAAAGAATAGACTTAGTGCAACCCAAGTGCCTACTCAGGAGGAAGATGGGAGAGGAGAGTTCCATAGTGACGCTGCACTGAAACAGCCAGTTCAAGGAGCACAAGCTACTAGGATGTGGAACATAAACCCTTGGGTCCCCAAGCTGACCCAGAAGCCAACCAAGGTCACCACTACAAAGAAAGTTAGAGACAAGGAGGTAGAACTTACTTTGTATGTGTTTGACGCTGTGTACTGGCAAGAGTCAGTACCATCAGCCATGCTGGAGAAGGTGAAGCCTGTACTTGATACTAGCTATGAGCCCTACGTCAGTGATGGCAATCAGGAAGAGGGCAATGAGCCTGAGTTCTACCAAACTGATGAGGGACAACTGAAGCTCAAGAAAGTTACTGCATTCTACAACAAGGTACCCATGCCCTGTGCTGTGCCCAATGCCAACAAGTCAACCCCCACCACTAAAAAGCCCGCCCACAAGCACATTTCTGACATCAAGCACATCATTCTTTTCCGGCTCATGCAGGAATCTGGCAACTACAAGGCAGCTGCGGCCATTGTTGGAGTGGATCCCAAGTATGCCAGCAAGACCTTCAGCAAGTTCATCAATACTGGTCATGTCCTTGCCGCAGAAAAATCCTTGCATGTGTCAACCATGCTCACCAAGGAGCACAAATGGGCAATCTGCCAGTGGATAACCTGAGATTGCCATCTTGAACTGGAAAATATACTATAAATTTAGAACCTTAATGTAAAAATGCAGGATTGTCAAATCCTTGGTCCAAATTTTAAATCACTTTTGCAGGATGGCCTTTTTTAATTAAATTAACTTTTTTGAGTATTTATTTGAATATTTGAAAATGTGGGAACTCATAGACACTTTGCAAAGTTCAAGTTGAACTGCATATTTCCAATAGATTAAATGATTTAACTGGAATCAGTTTTGAAGCGTTCAAATCTATCAACCATTTTCATTAAGTTTACTATGTTTTTTGAAATTGCGGGATTGTCAAATCCAAGAACCAAATTTAAAATCACTTTTGAATGCCACTAGTAAACTCAGATATTAATTGCGGGAACTGGAATCCAAATTTAATGTACAGTAAGCACACTAGGAAACACCAACCCAAATCAAGAAGGTCCACCACAACTAAAACCAAACTAAAAATTCAATCTCAATAACCATAATTAGACATAAAAAGTGATTAAACTTTAAAATTATCCAAACCCAGAAAGTATACAATATTATTCACTTCAAATCACAGATATAGAAATTCTGTTACTATTCAAGGCTAAATCAAGAGAAAATGACTACCCACAATCAAACCAATAAATCCAAATAAATACATAATTAATCTAAAATATATTTTTTATTTTATTTTTATGGACCATCAATTGCATTTCCAACCAGCTCCTGCACCAGCCTGCGGGGCAGCCCATTCACAAGGGCGTCCCAGAGGGTCCAAAAACAGACCCAGAACCCAACTTGAGGGGAGTCATGCCAATATACAGGCCTCCTAAGCTGTCATTGCCAGCCAACTACCTCCTGCATCCCAAGCCCAATCAACCAGCCTGAATTCCAGACAGAAGCCACTCTCAAGGCCTGCAACCAAAGTCTCCTACACCAGGGTCACCGGGAACACTGAGGTCACTTACACCTCCACTGTATACCCAGTTGTCACCCGGCCCCGCACTCTTGACCCAAGAGTTGCTACTTCCTGCCCCTGTGTCAGGGATCCAACCAATAGGGGGTTCCTGAGGACTTGTGGGCGGACAGCCTGCGGGCCCAGCAGGAAGAGCCCACCACAAGATTGGTGATAACTTTACAATATAAGATAGGGATTTGTCCAGGATAGCCCAAGGTCCGTTCACGGGTACCATAAAATCAATCAAGCCGGTAAGAGTGATGTACATGACTCCAAATATCTGAGTGGAAGTAGATTCATCTGTGGCAACAAATTCTTGCGGGCAGTTGGGCTGCAGGGTGAGTGGCGGAGTCATAGGGACCAAATATGCGGGAAGGTGATTGTACTTGTTGCAGAATAGTAGGGGAGGGATGGTGATTTTGTTTCCTTCCCTACAGACAGTCTTGGTTTCTCTAGTTTGGGCCTTGGGGCTGTAGATAAGGATTTCCTCTAGGGTGAACTCCAAATACGCTGGGTTTGGGGGTACTCAGTGAAATGTACTGGGCCGTAGGGAACTCTTGGTGGGCAGAAATGGTCAGGCGGCTGGTCCGCGGTTTCTTGGAGTGGTTGGGTAAGAGGGGCAGAACCGCAGGAGGTAGACTGTAGATGAAATAGAACTAATATCAAATATGGAATAACCTGGTTGAACCAAAGGTTCATGTCACTTTATTGTAAGAATGGCAATGAGCATCTTCCTGGCGGCCCAGGGTATAAGTATGCCCATCTGTCATGGCAAAACTTTCAAAGATTTTCATGGCCCAGGTTTTCCCATCTACTAGGTCCTCACAGCCCTTGGTGGCATCAATTACAGGGGTTATTCCATTGGCTGACTTACAACAAGAGCATTCAAATTCCTTAGCCAGGTCACGGGACAGGTCATCTCTGGGTGGCCTGCTTCTTATAGAAAGTATCTTTGTTTCTTCTTCTGTAGTGGCCCAGATTATTCTGGGGTCTGTGGCTAACCCAGCCTGTTGATTGGTTGGGTTAACAGGAACCTCTAGCGCAGGGGGTATTGTTGTAGGTAAACTTGGTTCATCAAACTTCATGAGATTCTCCAAAGTCAAATCTGGTACTGATTCAAGCCCCAAAAACTGCAGGCAGCTGGGTGGCTGGTCCTGCAGGCTGGCAGCCCGCGGGGTGTCAGGGTTTGACTCCCATAGTTGAGGCATTTTGATTATCATAATTGACAGGAGTTTGTCACTTGTGACACCCTGCGTCTTTGATACCTCCTATCAGCCATTGTCCACAACTCAGGAGCTATCTGTGCCTGTGTCTTATGCCACCATTGTTGGCGCCAGTGCGACCAAGTGTGATCCCACCTTCTACACAAAGGTCTTCATTCCCTGTGTTGAGCTTGGTAGCCAGGATGCTGTGATACCTGCCAAGGATTGGCATCAGTTGACAGATAGTGAGCGTGAAGCTCTCCTCAACTGCTTGAACAGGGGAATGGCGGTTTGGGATATTACGTCCCAAAATGGTGACACAGCCCAATACATTGCCAACATTAACACCAAGTATGGCAACACTGGGAAAATTGCTGAATCCACCAAGGCTAAATGGCAGCCCAAACTTCTTCAGTCTGTTTATATTGATGCAATCAAGCAGTGGGTAGCCAAGGATTGCCAACTGGACATACTTGCTGTCCAATCAATGCTCACCACAGAGTTCAGGCTTTCTGTTTCTAAAACCCTTGTTTACAAAGCAATGGTTAATTTGGGCTTCTTGTGGAAGGTGCTCAGAGTTTCTTTGTACAATAGGAACAGTGAAAAGACCATTGAGGATCAACACATTTATGCTGAGACATATCTGGCACTAAAGGAGACTGAGAATGTCCAGTTCTTCTATATCAACAAATCATTGTTTTCCCCTCAATCAGGTCTAGGCATGGGTGGGTCAAGAAGGGATCCAAGGACAGCGTAGCCCATTGTGCAGCTGTCTGTTCCCAGACCTATTCCATGGTTGCGCTTCTTGGTCCTTGCAGGGTGGACCAGTATCAGATGATCAAGGGTTCCCATAATAGCAGGACCTTTCTCAATTTTCTCCAAGCTGTCAAGGAGTACCTTTGGTTAAATTACAGCAGCACAACCAACGTTGTTGTGATTGATAATGTCAGGCTCCAAAAAGTAGATCTGGTTGTGTCTGAGTTCCCCCCATTGACAAAAACAGCCATTCTGCCAGCCACCGCCTTGCTGATTGTCCAATGAGACTCCTCTTCCTCCCCCTATATTCTCCATTTCTGAATCCAATTGAGGAGGTGTTTGGTTGGATCAAGAATAAGGTGAAACAAGGCCTCCCTCAGGAAACTGAGGATCTATTCAATATTTTTGAGGTCAGTCAATTTGCAATGCCACCTGATGTGGTGGCAGCTTTTTACAAGTACTCAGAATCCTTCCTCCCAAAAGCTCTGGCCTCTGAGCCAATCAGATAAATGAGCACTCTGGGTTTTATTTGGTTTTAATTTTATTTAGTTTGTTTTTAGTAGGACTAAAAAATTATTATTTATATATAATAATGTGACATTTGATTGTATTATAGACATTTAAGAATACTAGAAAAGGTAAGTAAAATTAATTATACTAGGTAAGAGGGATTTATTTTTATTATAATGCACTGAATATTATTATTGGCTTTTGCGCTAACAAATAAAAAATTAAAAAAGATAAAAAAATTAATTTTATTTAAATAATTTTGAATCCTTGATGGTACTTTGGCTTTTCTAAGCCACAAATTGGACTTGCAGGTCATCATCTGATCCTTGTTATCAAGATTTTGGGATCTTGAGGAATAAGAGAGATTATTTTTATTGTTCATATTAGGTATGTTGGGATATGTGAATCTGTATGAAGACAGATGTGCTTCTATTGGTGTGACAATGGGCTGTGGTCCGTTGCTGGTTAATCCAAGAGGTGGGAAGTCCTGTGGTCCTTTGGAGACGCTACACTGTCTGTGGTGGTTTGGCAGGTCTTTGGAAGTATCAATAATTCACTCTTATTGTACTTTGACACTACTACTATTTGGCTTAGTAGTAATGTTTATGTATGATTGTTTTTCTGTCTTCCAAGTGATCTTGGAAGGCCCCTTTATAGTAGACAGCTAGCGGCCAAACTGGTGTCTAGCTGCAGGCAACTCTTACTAGTTAGCCTATCATCCCCAAGCCAATAGTTTCACCCCCAGAGTTGGATCCCAAACCTGAATAAGGTTTTAGGATGAGGTAATATTCTTGACTGATGGTACTCCTTCTTCAGCCTGGATATATCTTGACTTAGTTATGGCAAACTAAGTTGACACCCAATTTTGCTGACCTGCCCTTTTGCTTGGTGTAATGTAAAATGCTTGAGGGCAATCTGCCGTCTCACTTCTCAGTGAAACAGGATATTGTAATTCTCCAATCAATTCTCTGGGTTGGGTTTACGTTCCTATTTGGAATCCGGAATCCTTAGCGTCTAATATTAGAAGCTTCTGGATTGGCCTGTGACCTGAGACCCAGAATGCCTCAGGTGTCTTCTGACTTGGAAACTATATCAACCTTATTGTAGTTTCTCCGTATTCCAGAATTGCTGTTTCACTTTGGCTGTGTCCCGTCTAATGTCAATCCATAGCTCCAATGATAGGAATATGGATCAGTCAATCTTAATAGATCAGGATTTCCTGACACTTGTTATTTCAGTGCCACAATAGCCACATAACACGGCAACCAATGATTTTTGTGTATTGCTTACTAATTAGTACTTAGGACGCGGGTCAAGTATATAAAGTATGTTTATCAAATCACATTATGAGGGAAAGTCAATTCAATTTCTAAACAATCATTTGTTTAGAATATAAGTGGAGCAGGCCACATGATGCAGATAAATTCAATTCTCAATGGTTATCTATGTGATAAATAAACCTGTACTCAACAAGCTAATAAATAAAAACATTTTTAACTTATTTTTAATATTTGACGTGGTTGCAACTATAATAATGTCTTGTAAAATATTTAGATATATTAATAATAATTTACATACTAAAATTTAAAATAAAAATTAAAATAAATAAAAGTAAAATTATAATTATAAATCTTAAAAGTTAAATATTGTAGGGGTTATACTTTTGGGAAGTATAACAAACAAATAAAAGGGGAAGATTTAAGAGGAGAATGATACTTTATTGAATATAGGTATAGAATGTTATATAGTATCATGGAAAGCCACATAGTGTCCGTGTACGTCATGATGATCATGTGGCTTATCTGAGTAATGATCCTCTTAAGTCACGAGGCTTAATCAAGTTGTGTTCTGCTTAGGAGCTGGATTGTATGATCCCCGTAATATATGGGACATTATTTTTCTTGTTATGCCTAGGTGCCAGATTGGTTATTTTATAACTTAATCACATTATTCATATTCAAATTATTCAGAAAGAGTAAAATATAATCAATCCCAAATATTTAATTGATCTTGGGCTTGGGTGATTTTTTAAAAAATAATTCATTGATTTTATAATTGAAAATTGCAACTTATAGTACTACTGAAAATATCTTAAGTGCTACTACAAACCAAAAATATTTATGATGAGTTGCATGGGAGAGTAATAGCAGCCCCAAAGCAATAAATGCTATTACCCTATCTTTGGCTCATCATAAATATTCTTAGTTTGTTTCAGAAAAAAAGGTTGTTGTTTTTGAAAGACTGATAACTCTATTTAAAATACACCCTCTAGTAAGCTGCCCTACTTCATGAACTTGCCCCAATACACTACTAGCATCTTCTGATATTTTTGTTTCTCTGGTATCATCACGTGATTTCAAATGATAAAATATCTCAGAATATTCTGAGAAGCTTTCAAATGTTAAAGGTGAAGTATATAACTTCCCATCTTTCATCAAATATGAAAGATTAATGCGCAGATTTTTAACTTCAAGCTCTCTTTTTATAGGCCTAAATTTCCTTTCATAAATATAAAAAAATGCTTTTTGGGAAACAATTGAACCAGTTAAAGATGAATTGTATAATTCTTTTCTTCTTTCTTCTTTCTCACAAATATTTTTTAGATCATTAATGTTGTTAATATAAAGTACATTTTCTTTTTCCTTTAAAATTTTTGATATTACACCAAAGTGACCATCAACAATGCTTTTTCCATGGCATTCAACAAAACGGTTATATTTTATAGAGCCCTTAATATATTTAGGTGCCTCTTTAAATAAGTAATATAAAAATTCATATGATCTAAAATGATTTCCATTATCTGTCCATACTTTTATATTTTTTATTTTTTTAAATCTATCTAATTTAAGAAGACTTATTAGACATTCACCTGAAAATAAAGAATCATGTGATAATATTTGAGACAAAAAATCATGATATTCATATTTAATTTTATTGTTTTCTTTAAAAACTAATGCAAACCCTAATAATGAGATTGGTTTTTTTGAATAAAAACAATTATTGGTCTCAATTGGACCACCTCCAACCTTTAAGTTTTCTTTATAATCTATAACTACAACACAAGACTCATCATCTAGTTCATTAATATCTTTTTTATATTCACAATTTTGATGAACATAAAAGTCTTGGTGCTGATTAATAGTCTTTAAGTCATTGTCTATAGATTCTGGTAATGGTAAGTTTTTACTTTCACATTCTTCCTTCTTTTTTTCTAGTGAATTTTTTAAATTACAAATATTGCACATATCAGTTTGTTTTTTACTTTTTATTATATTTTTAGGGATTAATTTATAGTAAGTGGAAATTGAAACTGAAATTTCATTTTTTATTTTCATATTTTCATATATTTCTTTTTTTGTTTTAAGTAGAGAGTATTTAATTTCAGTTGAGTAATTACTCATCTCTTTTTCTATATCTTTATAAATTTTTTCAGGCACTTTTTTTGTAAACTGGCTTGTTTCAAAAGAATTTTCCAGCAATTTTTTAATTATTTTTTTAGTTATTTCTTTTTTTAATGAATAGTTATTATTTTTTTGGCTTTTTTTGTTTAAGCTTACATTTTTATTTTTATTTATTTTTCTTGAGTATTCAAACTCACTTTTGGTTATATTAAACCCCATATCATTAAGCTCTTTTAAAGAGTAACTGGAAGTAACCAGAGATCGCAAGGCTGGGATATGTTTTTGGGGAGAAGATTTCATGAGATCCTTTAAGTTTTCAATGAACTCATTGCCTTTTTGATTTTGAATAGTTGGCAGGAACTGAGCTTTCCCAAATTCAGTTTGAGTAAGGAAGTGCTTGATGAAATTATCAAGATCATCACCAGCAATAAAGAGGAATGCCTTTTTTAACATTGCAATTCTCTCTCTTTTTGTTGAAGCTCCCAAGGAAAAAAAGGGTAGCATGGAAGAAGTAAATTTAACTGAGGACATGGTAGTATTTTGAATCTGTAATTAGGTCAGATCTTTGATGTGTGCCTTAATGATGGAGTAGTTATGATCAGAATGTGGTCTTTGAATTGGGTTATTTGGATTAGAAGCTCTGTGGTACTTTATCTCTTATATACCAAGCTATATGACACCATTCTGAAAGAAATGGTGTGATAGCTTTTACTATAGTTTGAACTTGAATTTATATTTGCAGAAATTAATTAAATACCCAGTTTTCATGCACAAGTGATATATGTGAAGCAGCTAAGCATTATTATTACATCATATTCTCTTTGTAATCAATGCAAATCAATTAAAATGATGTATTCAGTTAATTGTAACTCTTCCGCATATTTTTAAATGATAAAATATTAAAGAATTCCATTTAAAGAATGCTCAATTTGAGGTTCGAAGCTCACTTGAACCTTAAAATCAATCTAAACAGTGATAAAAACATCCTAACTTCAAACTATCATAAAATCCTAGAGAATTGAGCTTTTTAAATAAAATAAAATGCGAAAATAAAGCTCTCAATCTTATCTTTAATTTCGTCAAATAAAAAACATCTGTTGTGTATTCAAAAAAGAGTATTTATTAGCTTTGAAGTGATCTACTTTATATCATTAGATATAATCATATAATAAAATCTGGATTATGCTCTTTTAAATTACTTTTGCTTTAATATTGAGCATAGTATACATATTAAAATTTTTACACCAATAGAAAGATAAGATTCTTAGCTTCATTTTGATAATTTACAGTGTGAAAAAATATTAATTTTTCATTGAGTTATTAATGTTTTAAATATAAATTGTGTAATTAGTTACTTTTTCAAAATCGAACTGTGTTATGCTGCGACTTGAGCAGCATGTGCATTAGAAAATGGCCTAATCTCTAAAATAATGACCCATATGGTTGAACAGTAGGGGTGCCACCAATCTATTGATTAGACGGCAAACCATTTAGTGTCTTGTTTGGTGAAATACTCAGGGCGTTAATTACCCAAGAGGGAGTAATCAAAGATGTTGCAACATCTCCCCCTGGGGTGCTGGAAGGCAGAGCCTTGGGAATCTTCTTTAGAGAGTTGGGGATGCGTGATTGGTACTGGTTCAGTTTGGTGTTAGGAACAGGGAGTCTGGAGTTGAGTTATGCTGTCCTAGCTTTGCATAGGTGGAGACAGTTGTGATGCATACGCTTCAGTTCAGTTTGTGCTCCAATGCCCTTGATGAGGTAGGTGCTGTTAGGTTTAACTTCCATGACAATGCCTGGCCTGCGCAATCCTGGGTCTAACTTGTGTTGATTTTGGTTGAAAACCCAGATCTTATCACTGGGTTGGAACCTTTCCTGTTGCAGTGGGATTGCTTCTTGCTTGAATTTTTTATGTTCCATTTCTGTTTGGTCCTTTCTGGCTTGTTGTACGTTAGGTTCATTGGCTTCTGGCACTTTTGTAGGTAGAGGTAATCTGAGTCCTGCGGCTGTACTAACGAGGGTGGGCTTTTGCCTATAGACTAACTTATACAGACTTTTGCCAGTATTGCGGTTGACCCAAGTTTGACATACTATGAGTGCTGCTGGAAGCATGTTGACCCATGCCTTTGGATTGTTAGCAGATAACTTACTGAGGGCTTCCACAAATGAGCTGTTTAGTTGTTCTACTTGTCCGTTTGCTTGAGGGTGATATGGGCTGACTGTGATGTGTCTTATTCTGTTCTTGGCAAGATAGATGTTGGTATCAATGGCCTTGAGTTTGGTGCCTCCATACGTGATTAGGAGTTCTGGCTTCCCAAATTTGCCTATGATTTCCTTGCCAATAAACCGTCTCACATTGTTGCCTTTGTACTCCTTTGTGGCTTGTGCCACTGGCCATCTGGTGAAATAGTCAATAGCTGTTATGATGTACTTTTTCCCTTTATTTTCACCAGGCATTGGTCCTACAATATCCAACAACAATACCTTGAAGGGTTGTGTGATGGATACGGGTACTACTGACTTGGGTGGTGCTTTGGTTTGGGCGTACTTTTCACAGACTTCACATTGTTCCAATACTTCTTTGATGTCATCTAGCATGTTGGGCCACCAGTAGCGTGTTTTAAGGTACTCATGTAGGTTCCTGCTACAGGTGTGTCCCAAGTCTCTATGATATCTGAGTATGGTGTCAATCTTCTGAGTTGACAGGACGTAGGGTACAGTGTCACCACTTGGAAGTATTTGGTATAGAGTACCATATACATTTTTGAACAGATGTTTGTTCTTAAGGACTTTTTCTTGTATGTCCATGTGGTGCCTGGTGTAAAACCTTCCTGGAGATTCCCCATGATCAGCATGGGCCAGTTGGGGTTGTCATCAGGGCAGAGGGCATGCTTGCTGTACAACCTTGATAGGGCGTCTGCGGTAAGCATTTCTTTGCCTGGTTTATATTCAATTTGCATGGGGTATCTCTGTATGAGACTCATCCATTTGGCTTGTCTTCTCAATAAATGCTGTTGGGTCTTGAAGAACACTAGGGATTTATGATCAGTGAGTACCTTGAATGTTTGAGCTCCTTCCAGATAACAACGCCACTTTAGGAGGTAATGTACAATGGCTACCAATTCTTTGTTGTGGATGGAGAATCTTTGTTTGCTGTCAGACAGTTTTCTTGACTCATACACTACAGGGAGGAATTCTTTCTCTGCTGTTTGAATGTGGAGTACTCCTTCTATGGCGCAATCAGAGACATTGGTTTCTAGCCTGTATATTCCTTCTTGGTTTGGGTACTGGAGCATAGGAGCTGTAAACATTTGTTCTTTTAGTTTTCTGAAATGTTAGTCTTGTAACGGGGTCCATACAAACTTAGTTGTTTTACCTGTAATAGCTGATAAGGGAGTTGTTAGAGCGCCCCAGTTGGGTATGAATCTCCTGACGTAGGCAACCATGCCTAGGAAGGTACAGAGTTCACTCTTGTTCCTGGGGCTGGCATTTCAGTTTTGGCGCATATTTTTTTCTGCATCTGGTTTGATCCCATCCTTGCTAACAATGTGGCTGAGGTAGGGGAGTTCAGATGAGAATAAGTTGCACTTTGATGGTTTGGCAATAAGTTGGTTTTCCTTGAGGGTGCAGAGGACCAGGCGGACGTCTTCCCAGTGTTGTTTTAGGTTTGTGCTGTAGATGATAATGTTGTCCAGGTAGATAGTTGATTGCTTTCCAATGTGTTCTTTGAACACCTTGTTCATGAAAGTCACAAAGGTACTGGGGGCATTTTTCATGCCAAAATTAAGGACAACACATTCAAAGGATCTGTATTTGGTTCTAAACGCTGTCTTTGGAATGTCTTCAGGTTTCACACAAATTTGGTGGTATCCTGCTGTCAGATCAATTTTTGTGAAGATTTGGGACCCCCCAGGGCGTCAAAAAGGTCGTCAATCAGGGGCAGGGGATATCTGTTCTTAATTGTGACCTCATTGAGCGCTCTGTAGTTGGTGACCAGGCAGAGTCCTCTGTCTTTCTTTGCCACAAAGAAGACAGCAGAGCCAAAGGGTGGTTTTGAGGGTCTAATGAGGCCCTTGTCTAGTGCCTTGTCAAGGTAGGCCTTTAGGGCGTCATCTTCTTGGGGTGCTAAGAGATAGATAGGGTGTGCCTTGGGTACACTTCCTTTAAGGTTAATTTTGTGTTGTATGCTGCGGTTGGGTGGTATCCATGGTAGTGATTCCTGGAACACAGAGGGGAATATTTGACTAGCTGATCATGGATATAGTTGTTTTCACGTCTCGCTTCAGTGTTTTTAAAGTGAATGATTTCATATCTACAGGTGTTCCAGTTGATCTTGCTTGGGTCTATTTCTTCTTTTGTTTCCATTATCTTTACAAACATGTGGTCACACATGAGGGTGTCAAGGTGATTTGGGTAGATGTGATGATGTACTTTGCCGCTCTGAATGGTGAGAGTGGCACTGTCCCAATCAATGTGTGGTTTGATTTTTGCATCCAATATAGGCCTAATATCTCATTGTATTTAGGGATTGGTATGATAGGCCCTCTGATTGTTGTTTGTACATCTCTAATTTGAGCGCAGAAGGGTTTTGTCTCCTTGGTGACTGGCGTACTTGTGTTGTCTGCCATGATGACTCTCTTGACACTGCTCTGTACTGTTGGTAATTGCATGAGGTTGGAAAATTTTTTGTTAACAAAGGATTGATCTGCTCCAGTGTTGAATAGTGCTTTGCCTTGGTATCTGCAAAAACAGAAAGTATAGTTAAGGAGTTTATTTTCAGTTTGGGCGGCAAACAGTAGAGGATTGCTAGAGGGTACTTGGATCATGGTAATTGAGTCCACATCTTGGTCCTTGTACAAGTCTTGTGAGTTGGGGGAGGGAGGCTTGCCTAAGCACTCCCCTGAGCTTTTCCCTCCTTGTTGGTATCTTTGATGCTTGCCTGGTTGGCTTGTACTATACAATTTCCATTTTGAGGGTGAGGGTTATTGGCTCGGTTGTTCTGCTTATTAGGGTGAGTGTCTTTCTTGGCAGTAGGGATCTCCTTGCGTTTTTTGGTTACATGTGAATTGTCAGTGTCATGAATAATGGCATTCTTCACATTTTTAATTTTGCCTTTGGTGGGCCATTTTGAAGACAAATCCTTTGCTTTTGCTTTTGCCTCTCAAAATGAACTGATATCTGAATCAGAAAATATGATTGTTTGGTTTCCTGACTCTGCGCAACTCACTTGCCCCACTCATACCTGTGGCAAGTGATCCTACCGTCCTGGTAGTGTTTTGTGGTATTCTCAACCACTATATATTCCATTTCCATATTCACCAATAAAATTAAGTTCTTTTAACATTTTTGTCTTTGTGTCTTCTGTACTTCCGCGCCTCTCTCTAGCCACGCCTAGTAGAGATTATTCTTCCAGGGCTGAAAGGTAATCATATAGCCTTCCCTGTCATCTAACCAAGAATTAGTACAATTCAAATCCTAAGGTTAGGATTTCCCGTTGTGTGTCTGTGCCGCGCCTCAGAACACAACAAAAATGGTGCTCACTACAGGGGCTGTAAGCCCCTTGGTTATCCCTTTTGCATCTACATTTTCAGGTCCCTTTCCTTCACCTATTAAAGAGTCAACTTCACCTGAAATTACCAGCCCTCCTATTGAGGAAGACATCACCAACCCCCTATTGTCCCTACTCTACTAAACCTTGGGAATGGTCCCCACCTAGTTGCTTACCCCATTAGTACCCCTGACTTAGAGCAAGTCATGGCAGTAGCCCTTGGGATAGCTCAGGACAGAGCCATCCCTTGCCTTCAGCTACAGTTTAGTTGTGCCAAATACTATGAGTTAATTGTGGTCCCTCAGTTTCCACAACATCTCCTCTCAGCAGCTGGCTCCACTGAACACCTGCTGTCATCCTTTGTACAGCCCGCCTTGGCCCACCATCAGATGGTGCTGGGACTCCACGTTCAAGAGATCTTGTCTCTGCAAGCAGCTGTTACTCATAACTTGGATCAGTACACCGCCTATCAACAATGGATTCATTCCCTGTTCTCCCTGGTATCTGACAACCAGCCAATTTGGTCACCTCCCAAACATGCTTGGTCAATTCTATCAAACAAATGCGCCAGTCCATCCCTGAGTATTTTAGGGAGCAGCTACATGAGTTTCACCAGTTAGAACAACCCTGGCAAACTCAAGTAGATTCCACCCTAAATGCTTATCTCACTGACTTCAAACGCCTGGTACAACAACTCAATGCATTTAGCGCATATTCCTTTGAGCAATTGCAACAAGTAGCATACCTTGCTGCCAAAGGCCTGAATGAGCTCAGTGCTGAATTTGATCAAGAGAGAGCTGCCACTGCCGCTGCTATAGCCAAACTTCAGAGTCAGGTGAATGAGCTGTCTGCTCCCAAGCCAGAGGTCCTGCCTTCTCCTCCTTCCAACGACCTGATGGACAGGGAACAGAGAATTCAGGATGCCATTATAGAGCTACGCGCTTCTACTTGTAGCCAAGGACGTCCTACTGAAGCACCTCAAACTGATCCCCAGGTGCCTGAGCTGACTGCGCAGGTTGCTGAGCTACAGCAGGAAATTGCTGCCTTACACAAGGTAGTAACAACTTTTGCTAGTCCAGTTAGGGTTAGCAATAAAGATGGCTGCTGTCCTGGTCTGGTAGGAGCTCCTCAAATCCTATGCGCTAGGGAGTTGATTGCTCTAGCTAATGAGGTGGATCATTTGAAACAAGACCACACTGAATTAGACAGAGACGTACAGAAAATGAGAAAGCTGATTGATTTGGTGAACAACAGGTTTGCCACTTGCCTATCAGTGGGGCCTTTCCTTATCTCTCAACTGGCCAAGCTCTCCACTGTTGTCACTACCCAAGGGCAGCGCTTGGATGTTACTGAGCAACAGACCGCTCTAACCAACACTACAGGCACCCAAACTACTGAGACTCTGACAACCCTTGAAGAAAGTGTTAGGTAGCTCTGGGCCAAGCAACCTCCCTCCAAATCTGAAGCTGAGTTCTCCCCACGCATAAATGTACTTGATAGCAACAATAGTTGCCCAACTCCTGAGACACACTTCAAGCCTACCTTCAAGCAAGTCTTTGATCCCAAAACCTCAACCATTGCAGCTTTCCTAACTATCTATAAGACTGCTATGAGACAAGCATCAGATGAAGTTAAGAAAGAGCATATTCTGATCTGTTTACACCTGACTTGCCAGGAGGTGATGGTGCCTGAGCTACCCACTATTGAGACTTGGGAAGATATGAAGTAGCTTCTGATTGACAAGTTTGGTGGTGATCTTAGCTTAGAAGTGAAAAAGGACGCCTTCATGCAAACATCAAACAAGACCAAAGAGACGCTAGCTGAGTTTACAGACAGATTTTACATGGAGGGACAACAATTAATAACAAGCAGACAATTGACGGCACATGAAGTGTATATAGCCTGCACCCAGGCCCTCAAGGTGAATCAACTCCTGTGCCTTCATTTCAAGGCCCACAAAGCTATGCTGTCTTCCATGAAAAGTATAAAAAACTGCTACAGGATATGCATCTCACCCATTCTGGGGCAGTTGTTTGAGAGAGTTGTGCTGCTTCCAATTCAGGATCATCTTCTTGTGGCCCTTGTATCCTCACTATGAGCTCACAAAATCCTCCTTGGCGTTAGGATTCCCACAATTGTGGTCAAATAGGTCACCATTCTTGCGTCTGCACCAATCTGCGGGTTGAAGGAGCTGATTCCAAGGATCAGTTGGGAAAAGAACAGTCAATCTGAGGCAGAGACGCTCTTGGTTGACAATTCTTCCCAGTCTCTTTCAATTCCTCCTCCTGCTACTGACTCCAAACCTGCTGATAAGGAGGCTCCTCATATCCTTCTTCTGTTCCATGACATTTCTGATGATTCTGATGTGGATGAATCTGATTTAAAAGGCCCTGATGTGTATGGCTATTCTGTTCTTGCTGTCCTCAAAACTATTGCAGTCTCCTACAAGCTACAATCTGGGAAGACTACAACTACTGTCAAGCCCTTGCCTGAGGCCAAAATGGTTGTTTCCCGCCCCTATCTCACTCAGGCTAAGAGGTCCCCTGTATTAGGGGAATCATCAGAGGAAGCTGCTGAAGTTGCAGAAGTTGTTTTCAGAAATGTATCTGTCTCTCTCCCTCTCCAAACTGTGTATAAGGAGTTCCTGGTTCTAAGATGCATGATTGAAAAGTGGGTAAGGAACTAGCTGAGGTGCAGGATATTCTGACCGTCCTTTCACCCTTTGGACGCACCACCACCAGGGTAGAAATATCCATCCAGAAAGTAAAAATCAAGGCCGTCCTGGACACTGGGCCCCCGTCAACATTGTCTCTTCCAAACTGGTGAAGAAACTTAAGCTGGCCCCCAACCTCAACTACCATTAATTCTATGCCACCACTGGTTTATCCATTACTTGCGCCATAGGTGCGTACTCTGCCTTGCCAATGCAATTTGGTAAGCTTCTGTTGGCTGCACCAGCTGTTGTGCTAGAAAACAAGAGTTAAAAACTTTTGATTGGTACCCAGTTCCTTCAGGAATATAATGGGATAGTCAACTTGAAGAAAGGTTATCTCTCTATCCTGGGATACAAAGTCCCTCTGATCTTCAAGGAGCCGGTTAAAGTTCCTGGGAAAGGTTTAAAGACATGTACACTGGAATACCCCACTGGGGTTTTCATCCTAAAATACCAAACCCATTCCACCAAAATAAAGTGTCATCCCATGGCTTGCCCTGTAACTAAAGGGATCCCTCTCATGGCAACGTCTGCTGTCATTATTCCTCCAGGCACTCAAGCCATCCTATATTCCCAGATATCATATGAACTACCTGAGAAAACCTTCTTAGAGTTGTACTCCCCTCCTTTGCTAGGGCGTAACAAGCCTTACCTCTGTCCTGGAATCCTGGATGTCTCCCACAAGGATCCTGTTCAATTCCTTTTTGCCAACCTAACCGCGCCTATAACTGTATCCAGAAAACAGGTTGTTGGTTATGGAAAGTTGTTAAATGCCCCTGATGTCTTGTCCCTTCATCCCTTTGGTACGTTTCAGGACTTTAACCTACCAGAAAAAAAGCCTCAAGTCCTGTCTCTGTTCACTGCCCAAGACTTCCCTCAGTTGTCCCTGGTACACAGAAAAAGGTGCTTGATTTACTAGACCAATTCTCAGACATCTTTGGTAAAGATAGCACTGATTATGGGCTGGCCAAAGGCGTTATCCATCAGATCAACCCAGGAGATGCTCCCCCCTTTTGTGCCAAGCCATATCATTGTAGTCTAGTGGAGGATGCACAGGTTTCTAAGGAGCTCAAGCAACTGCTGGACGCTGGACTAATAGCTCCGTCTCAAAGTCCCTGGGCCTCCCCTCTGCTCATCTTAAAGAAGAAGGATGGACGCCATTGAATTTTGATTCACTATTGGAGGTTGAACTCTTTAACTAAGAAAGATTCCTATCCCTTGCCACGTATTGATGATACTCTCCAACGTCTTGGGGGCTCTAAGTTTTTCTTTGCAATGGATCTGGCGTCTGGGTACTGGCAGGTTGACCTCTTGCCCAAGGACCATCAAAAGGCTACACTCATTATGTCAGAAGGGTTATTTGAACCTACTCAAATGCCGCAAGGGCTCTGCAATGCCCCAGCAACTTTCCAGAGAGCTATGGATTCCATCATGCGCGACTTAAAGCTGTCATGTGTCCTAGCCTACTTAGATGATATAACATTCTTCAGCGCTACTTTCACCAATCACCTAGCCCATCTTAAAGAGGTTTTTGTGAAGAACCAAGAAGCTGGCCTCAAGCTAAAGCCCTCTAAAGGTGCTTTTTTCAAAGAGCAACACAAATTCTTAGGTCATGAAGTAACCCAGACAGGAATTTCTCTAATGACCAAGAAGGTCAAGGCTATAGATAAAATGCTTCCGCCCACCAACTAACAAAAAGTGCAGGTCTTCCTGGGCATGGGGGCTACTATAGGCAGTTCATCCCCAACTTTGCTGATACTAGAAAACCTTTTGTTCAACTGTTACGTAATGTCCTTTTCAAATGGACTGCCAGCCACAACAAGCCTTCAAGACCCTTAAGCAGAAACTCAAAGAAGCACCAATCCTAGTGTTTCCCAACTATGATAAGGAATCTATCCTATACACAGATGCTAGCAACCTAGCTATTGGGGCTATCTTGGCTCAACTTGACAATGAAGGTGTGGACCATCCTGTGGCCTATACTTCCTGTGTGTTAAACAAGCATGAGAATAAATTATAGTGTCATAGAGAAGAAGTGTCTTGCTGTATTGCATGCAGTCAAGCAGTTCTGTCACTACGTGTATGGTACACATTTCACTGTTGTCACTGACCACGCTTTGCTTAAATGATTACAACAGCTTAAGGAGCCAGAGGAGCGCCTAGCTAGATGAGCCCTAAGCTTGCAAGGTTAGGTTTTCACTGTACTCTATTGCCCAGGGATTCAACACCAGAACGCCGATGGTTTGTCCTGAATGCCCATACTTGCCCTACATCCTGCTGAGGCCAACCAGCTGTATGAATTAATTGGCTATCCTTCCTCCTAGGAAAGTGAAACAGAAGAGGTCTGCCTAGCCTTGTCCAAACTATCTGAAGACACCCTCATATGGGACAATCAGCTCACAAAGAGGTGCAAGATCAATACCTGCCTTATGTACAATCCAGTCTTTGCCTCTCCTTGGTGTCCCAAGCTCATAAAGAGACTGGCCATGGAGGCATTGCCAAGACCTTTTACTGGCTCCAGAAGAATCACTTTTGGGAGAACCTTTGCCTGTTGATTCCAGATGTCATAGCTAATTGCCATGACTGCCAACTCCAGAGACCCTGAGCTGCTTTCCACGAGTTCAAATTGGTTCCCCCTCAACACGCCTTTCATATGGTTAGCATTGATGCTGTAGGCCCTCTCCCCTGCTCACGTTCTGGGTGCCACTTTATCCTGGTTGTAGCAATCACTTTAGCAATTGGGTAGAAGCTTGCCCTACTAAAGACATCACTGCTAAGACTACTGCTGCCTTCCTGCTGCAGGATGTTTTCTACTGCCATGGCTGCCCTCAAGTGCTGTTATCAGACAATGGAACCAACTTCAACGCCAAGCTGGTAACCTCTGTTGTTAAAGCTCTGGGGATACACCAGTCCTTCTCTGCCCCCTATAATCCTTCCACTAATGGGGCAGTTGAGCGTGCAAATTTGACACTGGTTTCTATCATGAGGAAGCTCTCTTACTCTGATGCTGCCAATTGGGATCCATACTTACCTGCTGCACTCTTTGCCTATTGTCTGAGCAGACATTGGGTTACAGGGTATTCCCCCTTTGCCATGTTGTATGGGTGTGAGACCACCACTCTGTTGCTCTTGGGAGTCCCCCTACTCTCCTCTGATAAGGCCATGAACCCTGACAGCCACATCAAAGACTTAGTCAATCACATCGTTGATATACAGGCCACTGCCTACACTTCTGCATATAAGACTAAGATGCTCAAGCTCTCCCCTGATAATGCTGGGTGCTCTCCCTTGCCTGAGTTTGATGTTGGTGACCATGTCTTGTACTACCAACACTTTGTGGGTGGACAAGCACATAAGTTGGACTCTCTGTGGATTGATCCCTTGAAATGAATTTCAAACAAGGGTCTGAATACACTGTAAAGCTCCTCTCCAGTGGTCGCCCTTTTGCTTGCGTGCACGCCAAGTTCCTCCACAAGTATCACCCCCTAAGGCCAATCTAGAGGGGGGCAATGTCGTGAATAACAGCATTCATCATGTTTTGATTTTGTCTTTTGTGGGCCATTTGAAGACAAATCCCTTGCTTTTGCTTGCCTCTCAAAATGAACTGGTATTTGAATCAGGAAATATGATTGTTTTGGTTTCCTGACTCTGCGCAACTCATTTGCTCCACTCATACCTGTGGCAAGTGATCCTACTGTCCTGGTAGTGTTTTGTGGTATTGTCAACCACTATATATTCCATTTCCATATTCACCAATAAAATCAAGTTCTATTAACATTTTTGTCTTTGTGTCTTCTGTACTTCTGCGCCTCTCTCTAGCCACGCCTAGTAGAGATTATTCTTCCAGGGCTGAAAGGTAATCACATAGCCTTCCCTGTTATCTAACCAAGACTTAGTACAAATCCAATCCTAAGGTTAGGATTTCCTGTTGTGTGTCTGTGCTGCGCCTCAAAACATGACAGTCAGACTTTTGTGCTGCGCATTTTTCTTCTAGGAATACATCTTCAAGGTTCTTGCAGTGGGTCATATTGTGCTGATGTCTAATGTGCATGGGTGGCCGTTGTAGAAGTCTAGGCGTGGCCCAGGTTCATCAAAGTTGATGGAGCTGGGGGAACAATCATGTAGATCTTCATATACTGCAATATAATCTTCAATAGTTCCTGTCATTTTGAAGGTTCATAGTTCTGTCATGATCACTATGTCAGAATACTTCATGGAGAACTTTTTGAGGAAGGCGTCTTTGAACATTTCCCAGTTTTACTTCTGGTCAAGATGTTGTGTCATCCACCCACTTATAATTGGGATGCTATTCCTGTGACACAGAGGGAGACTTCACTGACCCAAAGTCTGTGCAGGTATTCTACTTGTTAAACTTGCTTTCAGTACTGTTAATCCAAAAGGAGGTGTTCTCATGGTGTAGTCCCGCAAAGGTGCCAATCTCAGCTGTACGTAGGCGTTGGAATACAAGTTGGGTATTTCAGGCTGTTGTGGTGTTGTTGTGGTTGTTGCAACAGCAGGTAACAATTTGCAGGTTTTGAGAGTGTTATATTTTTCTACGGGGATAAGTACCTTGTCCGCAATAAAAAAGCCGTTTGGAATCTCAGTCTCTCTTTGTAGTCTCTCCAGCCGCCGGGAGTACAATTGTTTGCATCTTTTTCTTTGGAGGTATTTTCCTTAAGTTGGATAGGTATTGAGAACCTACCTGTGCTACACTGTTGGGGTTATACTTCTGGGAAGTATAACAAGCAAATAAAAGGGGAAGATTTAAGAGAAGAATGATACTTTATTGAATATAGGTATAGAATTTTATATAGTATCATGGAAAGCCACATAGTGTCTGTGTACGTCATGATGGTCATGTGGCTTGTCTGAGTAATGTTCCTCTTAAGTCACAAGGCTTAATCAAGTTGTGTTCCTCTTTGGAGCTGGATTATGTGATCCCCGTAGTATATGGTTGAACAGTAGGGGTGCCACCAATCTATTAATTAGACGGTGAACCATTTGGTGTATCAAAACTGCAGGCTCAACCCACCAGCAAGGTTCCAACCAAGCGGGTTTGCAACCCGCAATCTGATTACCTGGTTACCTGAAGCCAAACCAAGAAGTCAACTTGAATTACCAAATCCAACCAGATGAACAGATAAGGATCCTATACTGTGGATAGCTTGTTTTAGCACTTGACTTATTAACAGGATCAAGCCACCCCCTTGCCCATCCAACCGTGTGACCAGCACTCATGTTCCTACTGACCATGGATTCACTACCATTATATAACTGTTATCTCCCAATAAAGATAATTATCTAGTTTCCAAATATTTTTCCCCTTGTAACTCTGCTAAAACAGCACAGTTACAACAGGTGTCTTGTTTGGTGAAATACTTGGGTTGTTAATTCCCTGAGAGGGAGTAATTGAAGATGTTGTGACAATATTAAAGCTTAGATATTTGAAATAACTATTTTTATTAAATTATATTTATTCAATATTGAAATATTTAATATTAAAAATTTTAGTATTATACTATGTATTATTAAAATTTTAATGTTTTCTTTTAGAAACTAAAATTTTAATATTGAAATATGTAATATTAAAATTTTTATAGTAAAATTTTAATATTATATATTTCAATATTAAAATTTTAGTATTAAAATATAAAAATTTAAAAAAATAAAATTTAGTTTGCAAGGAGAAAATATTTATTGGGGGATGTTGACTGCAAAGGGAATGTGATTATTCCAAGGGAATTATACCCCAAAATTAGGTTTTTGGCTAAAGTGTCTAATTGAATCCATGTACTCTTCTGTAAGTGGTGGACAACCCTGGATGCAATTGCTAGAGGGGTGACACCCTGTACCCCGGTGGTTGTTGATTGTTTGATAAAAGGCAGGTGGGTGAGGGAATCAATCAATAGGGTTTTTTCAGGGGGCACATAATACCTGTATAACATTGCCAATGCAAAGGAATCATACAGGACGTGCTTGACTGTCCTATACCCCCGCGGTGTCTTCTGGCAGTCAAGTTCTAAGCAGCAAATATCCATTTGAATAGGTATATCCTCCAACTTTTTGACATTGGCTTTCAATATGCAGTGAAGGAGGATCCCAAGGTAGACTGTGACGTGAATTCTCTGCAAGGTATATTTTTCCAAGAACATGCATAATTTTTTGAAAGTTTGAACTAACCTATTAATATAGGATGTTTGATTGAACTTGAAGAGGGTTCCGAGGGGCGCCCAACTTGTATCAGCCCCCCAGGCCTCGTTTAACAAAATAAATAAAGATTTAAAATTATTCACAAGGACTGCATCCCCGACTTTATTTGATAGTGCCTTGAATACTTCATTAAAAGTTGCAGTTTTCAAATATTTGGTTCCTATTTGAAATTTGGTTTTTATTAATTTTTTTTCATATTTGTCGATGTTTGTGAAGGGGAATCTTTGAATGATTTTGTACATATATTCCTCAAAGTTCAGTTTGATATCCCCATGATTTTCATTATTTTCTTTTAAGTTGATATTTGATCCTATTTCATATGCTTCCCTTATCCATGGCAAGCACCCTACGGGTAGTAAATATTCCCTATCTTGAGCTTCAATATTAAAAAATTATTCATATTCTGTTGAATTATTTTATTTATTTGGTTTTTATTTATTTGTTTTACAGGGACTACCAGTGACTGATAACCCCCGTAAAACCAACTCAGCGTAAAAGCTGCCACTTCCGTGGCCTCATCCCCATCCCTGGTGATGACTAAAATAAAAATAAGTAAAAAATAAAAAAAACTTACTGGTTGTTTTCCCTGTGGCCCCCTCAGCCACAGGTGCCATTTTGGCAAACTTTATGAGTGTTGGATGCTCTTCAGTAATTTTTCTGGGCTTGATCTTCCTTATCTTTCTTGGAACTTGTGTTTCTTCTTGGTTTTCATTTGATAAAGTTTCTGTATTTCTTGAAGAGCTTCTACTTCTTGATTGTGTTTCATTTTCATCTGTTTCCATTTTTATTGTTTTCCTCTTCATTGGTGTCAATTTCCTTTTGAATTTCAGTTCCTTCAATTAGTTTGATCTTATTATTTTCTTTGGCCCCCTGCCAAAACTTCCACAAATTGTAGGCTGCATTGTTGAACTTCAGGCTTGATAGAATTGTTACCTGGAGATTGAGTAATGTTTCTTTATTATTTTTGTCTATAATATTTCCTAGATTGTTCAGAGCATCTTCTTTTGACTGGATAAGTGGCTGGCCCATGTTACCCAGCTTTTCTGTTACTATTTCCCTGATATTTTTTTCTATTTCAACAACCTTTTGAAGGTGTACTTCTAATTTGTTTATCAAGTTATAGATACTTGACATTTTGTTTGAATTCCATCAAAAAACTGTCTTTTATAGTACTATCTTCAATGCATACATATTTTTCATCATCATTAATAAATTAAGACAATAAACAAAAATATTGCATTATAATATTGCAATTAGACAAAACTCTTGATATTTTGATATTATGTGCATAACTCAATGCATTTTTTTAATAAAATTCATTGTAAACAAGGCCTTTTCCATTATAATTTAATGAAATTGACTGTGTTTATATTAGAGCCATTAACGCTTAGTGTAGTATTAATATATGGCGCATTTTACAGTCTGTATATTTACCTATTGGTAATAATTCTGTAAACTTTTTAGTTAGATTTTGAAAGATAATAATAATGTAATGTGTTCATAAATTACTGTTTATTATCATTAATTGGCTTATTTTCTTTGCTGTGGCAATTGTGCATTTTCTGATATTTACACACTAGTATCCAATTGGTTGGTTTTGCATCCAATTAGATACTAGTGTGTAAATATCAGAAAATGCACAATTGCCACAGCAAGGAAAATCATTCAATTAATGACAATAACAGTAATATATTAAGAATTTTACATTATTGCCTCGCAAAATCTAACTAAAAAGTTTACAGAATTATTATCAATAGGTAAATATACAGACTGTAAAATGCGCTAATTATTAATATTATACTAAGCGTTAATGGCTCTTATATAAACACAGTCAATTTCATTAAATTATAATGGAAATGGCCATGTTTACAAAGAATTTTATTAAACAAAATGCATTAAGTTATATACATAATATTAAAACATCAAGAGTTGACGTCTAATTGCAATATTCTAATGCAAAATTTACGTTTATTGTCTTTAATTTATTAATGATGATGAAAAATATGTATGCTCATAATTTTAAGCTATTTGTAAAATGTACAACATTTTATTAATTATGGGATATTATAACAATGTAAAAAACATATTATTAATTATGAACTGAAAGAACAAAATCAATTTTAAAGAGTTTTCACAAAGAAAAGATTTATTTATTAATCAAAGGACAGGAAGGGGAGGGAATGGGCAGAATGAACATTGCCTTCATCTGCACCTATGAAAGGTACAGCATCAGAGATAGTGGTGATGGAATGGGTGGTGGTTTGGGAGTCATAGTTGGAAGGCAAGACACTTGATGGGGGGTTGGGGAGGCAGGGTTTGTTGACTGGGAAGGGGCAGCAGGAGCTGATTGTTGAAGTTGCTCAAATTCTTCTTCTGTCACATATACTGGCTTGACAAAACAGACAGACTGGCGTGGGGGGAGGCAGGGGTCTTTTCTGGACTTATCACTATCACTTGCATAGAAGATAATGATATCAAATAAGTCCTGGACGGACACAGAAGGGAAAAGCTCATACCCCTTATCATTTTGGGTGCATAGTTTGTTGTGGGTGGTAGGCTTTAAGCGCCTGAGGGCAGAACCAAAATTATGAAGACATACATCTGCAAGATGCATGTTGGCATAGTTGATGGGGTAGGACCAGCAGGTATGCCCCACAGCCCTGATTTCTTGGGTTGCCCATTCCCGCTGCTCCATCTCCGCACTCAGTACTACTGTGTGCACGGCGTTTTGTGTGGCCCACTCCTCCAGCATGGCCTTGAGCTCTGTCTGGTAGGCATATCTATCTGTGATGTTTAATATTGCTGAGTAATAATTGACACCCAGTGGGGAAACTGACAACAAAACCCCAACTGTTGTGTTCTGAGGCGCAGCACAGACACACAACAGGAAATCATAGCCTTAGGATTGGATTTGTACTAAGTCTTGGTTAGACAATAAGAAAGCTATATGATTACCTTGCGGCCCTGGAAGAATAGTCTCTACTAGACGTGGCTAGAGAGAGGCGCAGAAGTACTAGAAGACACAAAGACAAAAATGTGAATAGAACTTAATTTTATTGGTGAATATGGAAATGGAATATATAGTGGTTGAGAATACCACAAAAAACTACCAGGACGGTAGGATCACTCAACACAAGCATGAGTGGGGCAAGTGAGTTGCGCAGATTCAGGAAACTGAACAAATTGATTTCCCGATTCAGTCATTAACTCATTTTGAGAGGCAAAAACAAAAGCAAGAGATTTGTCCTCAAAATGGCCCACCAAAGGTGAAATCAAAACATGATGAATGGCGGCATTCACAACATTGCCCTCTCCTAGATTAGCCTTAGGGGGTGGTACTTGCAGAGGAACTTGGCATGTACTTGAGAAAAAGGACAATCACTGGAGAGGAGCTTTACAGTGTATTCAGACCCTTTTTGAAGGTCACTTCCAAAGGGCCAATCCACAGAGAGTCCAACTTATGCGCGCGCCCACCCACTCTGTGTTGGTAATAGAGGACATGGTCACCAACATCAAATCCAGGCAAGGGGGAGTGTCCAGAATTGTTGGGAGAAAGCTCAAGCATCTTGGTCTTGTAGGCAGACGTGTAGGCAGTGGCCTGTATATCAATTATGCGGTTTACTAAGTCTTTGATGTGGTTGTCAGGATTTATGGCCTTATCAGAGGAGAGTAGGCGGGCCCCCAAGAGCAATGGAGTGGTAGCCTCACGCCCATACAACATTGCAAAGGGGGAGTACCCTGTGACCCAATGTCTGCTCAGAAAATAGGCAAAGAGAGCAGAAGTTAAATATAGGTCCCAATTGGCAGCGTCAGAGTAGGTGAGCTTCCTCATGATGAACACCAATGTTGAATTTGCACGCTCAACTGCCCCATTAGTGGAAGGGTTATAGGGGGCAGAGAAGGATTGGTGAGACCCCAAAGCTTCAAAAACAGAGGTTATCAGCTTGGCATTGAAGTTAGTTCCATTTTCTGATAGCAGCACTTGAGGGCAGCCATGGCAGTAGAAAACATCTTGCAACAGGAAGACAGCAGTTGTCTTAGCAGTGATGTATTTAGTAGGGCGAGCTTCTACCTACTTGCTGAAATGATCAACCGCAATCAGGATAAAGCAACAACCAGAGCAGGAGCAGGGGAGAGGACCTACAGCGTCAATGCTGACAGTATGAAAGGAATTTTGAGGGGGTACTAATTTGAACTCATGGGAAGCAGCTCAAGGCCTCTGAAGCTGGCAGTTGTGGCAACTAGCTATGACATCTGGGATCAGCAGGCAAAGATTCTCCAAGAAGAAATTCTTCTGGAGCCAGTCAAAGGTCTTGGCAATGCCTCCATGCCCAGTCTCTTTATGAGCTTGTGACACCAACAAGAGGCAAATACTGGGTGTATATATGGCAGATATTGATCTCATACCTTCTTGAAGAGTTGATTGTTGTGTATGAGGGTATCTTCAGATAGCTTGGACAAGGCTAGTTGGACCTCTTCTGTCTTGTTTTCCCAGGAGGAGGGGTAGCCAATTAGCTCATACAACCAGTCAGCCTCAGCAGGATGTAGAGCAAGGATGGGCATTTGGGACAAACCATCAGCATTCTGGTGTTGAATTCCAGGGCAATGGAGAACAGTGAAATTGTAACCTTGCAAGCGTAGGGCCCATCCAGCTAAGCGCCCTTCAGGATCCTTAAGTTTTTGTAATCATTTAAGCAAAGTGTGGTCAGTGAAAACAGTAAAATGGGTATCATACACGTAGAGGCAGAACTGTTTGACTGCATGTAACACTGCAAGGCATTCCTTCTCTGTGACACTGTAGTTCTTCTCATGCTTGTTTAGAACACGCAAAGTATAAGCCTTAAGATGGTCCACACCTTTGTCGTTCAGTTGAGTCAATATAGTTCTAATAACAAGGTTGCTAGCGTCTGTGTATAGGATAGATTCCTTATCATAGTTAGGAAACACTAGGATGGGCGCCTCTTTGAGTTTCTGCTTTAAGGTCTCAATGGCTTGCTGTTGGCTGGCGGTCCATTCAAAAGGGATATTACATAACAGCTGGACTAGAGGTTCACTAGTATCAGCAAAGTTGGAAATAAACTGTCTGTAGTAGCCCATCATTCCCAGAAAGACTTGTACCTCTTGTAGTTTGGTGGGCAGAAGCATTTTGTTGATAGCTTCAACCTTCTTAGTCATTGGACAAATCCCTGTCTGGGTTACTTCATGGCCTAAGAATTCAAGACGCTCTTTGAAGAAGGCGCACTTAGAGGGCTTTAGCTTCAGGCCAGCTTCTTGAATCTTTAGGAACACCTCTTTGAGATGAGCCAGGTGATTGGTGAAGGTAGCGCTGAAGGCTCTTATCATCTAAGTATACCAGGACACATGTCAGTTTCAAGTTGCAGAGAAGGAGTCCATGGCTCTTTGGAAGGTAGCCGGGGCAATGCAGAGTCCCTGTGGCATGCAGGTAGGCTCAAATAGCCCTTAAGAACTAATAGTGCGGCCTTTTGGCAATCCTCAGGAAAAAGGTCAACCTGACAGTACCCAGATGCTAGATTCATTGCAGAGAAAAACTTAGAGCCTCCAAGACGTCAGAGAGCATCATCAATACATGGCAAGGGGTATGAGTCCTTCTTGGTTAAAGAGCTCAACCTGAGGTAGTCCATCACAATACAATGTCCTCTGTCAGGATACCAGGAGTAGTGTGAAGCTCCAGCATGTGAGAGAGGAGTTAAAGCAGGTACTAGCATGGCCCACCAGATGATGGGACCTAACTTTACCAGGTAGGAAAGGGCCTTCCCAGCCACAGCCCAAGGTTCAGCCTCTGGCAAGGCAGAGTCAATCAATCCCGTGAGCGCCAGGTAAAGCACTCCCAGGAATTGACTACTCTGGCCAGTGGCATCAGAAGTGGGGGGGTTTAGATGGTTGGTTTGGGTGTTGGGGGCGGTTCCATGGGGACCAAGTAGGTGGCAGGGTTGTTTTACTTGCGGTTGAAGATCAAAGGATAGATGGTGATTGCTTTGCCATCACAGACAATTTGGTAGGGTTCCTTGGGGGCGTTTAGGCGGGTGTATCACTGCATGTCTTCCAATGTCCAGGGTTTGTGGTCAGGGTTGGCACATACTTGGTGAAATGCACAGGGCCAAATGGAGCGTTGGGTGGGCGGTAGTAGTCAAAGGCTTTGGTTTTATCAACAGGAGTCTGACTATCTATCCCAGTAGATAGGTACTGACTCTTGAGTGTATGAAGATGGAAGAGTATCAAAAATAGGTATGAAATAGATTAGAGAACCAAAGGTTCATAACAACTTTATTTGGTAAGGATGACAAGACAGAACTTTTTCAAGTGCTTATGATTTATATACTTACTCACATGCAGGTGCCTCTGGGAATTCTTCTGGTGCTATCTGTGTGGCAAGGCTTGGCATCTCAAGTTCTGCTGTTTGGTTGGCTTCTTCATGGTTATTTTTGGGGTTTTTAGGAACAGTTGTTTGGCTTTTTGATGGTTCATATTGGCTTGGCTGGTTATTGATTTTGGCAGGTTTGGCTTCTGGGGTTTTGGGTTTTTTCCAAATTTGATCACCATTTTTGGACTGGCTTGACAGGCTCTCTTGAGACCAATGAGCTTGATTAAAAAGGGCCCCCAATTGGGGACCCCAAATTACCTAATGGAGGGTGAGCTTGAACTGGGTTTACTGGGCAGCTAAAAATAGCCTGCCCAGGTCCAGCAAACCCACCAAGGCTTGGGCGTAGCTTTTGGGGCCCAAAGCGGGCCCCTCAGTTACCACCAGGGCAGGAATGGTTCCCACACCTGGATTTGCTTTGAAAAGCAAAAATTCAGGTGCAGGTGAATCTCCCCCACCCGCTAGCCCCGCCTGGTGGCTAGGAGCGGGTTCAATTCCTGCCCAGGGCTTTGAATCTGTTAGATTTGTAACAACCTCCATCTTTCTTCTTTAGAATGAGTAGAGGTGAGGCCCAAGGACTTTGAGAAGGGACCAGCAGCCCAGTGTCTAACAGTTTTTTGAGCTCTTTGGATACCTGGGCGTTTTTCACACAACTGCGGCGGTATGGTTTAGCACAGAAGGGAGAAGCGTTGCCAGTATCAATCTGGTGGATAACTTCTTTGGCTAACCCATAGTTGGTACTGTCCTTAGCAAAGATGTCAGAAAATTGATCTAGCAAGTCTAACACCTCTTTCTAATGAACTGGGCATAACTGGGGGAAGTCTTGTGCCGTAAAAAATGATAGGACTTGAGGTTATACTCAGGTAGGTTAAAATCCTGGAACATACCAAAGGGATGAAGGGACAAGACGTCAGGAGCATTCAATAACTTGACGTAACCAACAACCTGCCCCCTAGATAAGGTCATGGGGAGAGCAGTCAGGTTAGCTACCAGCAGTTGAACAGGGTCCTTATGGGAGACGTCTATGATTACAGGACAGAGGTAAGGTTTGTTGCGCCCTAATGAGGGAGGAGAGTACAATAACAAGAAGGTTTGTTCAGGCAGTTCATATTATATCTGGGAGTCTAGGATGGCCTGAGAGCCAGGGGGGATGGTGACAGCAGACGTGGCCAAGAGAGGGATCCCCTCATATGCAGGGCAGGCCATGGGTGGAAATTTTATGTTTGAGGAGTGGGTGCAATATTTTAGGGTGAAAACCCCAGTGGGGTATTCTAAAGCCCACGTCTTTAGGCGTTTTCCAGGGACTTTAACTGGCTCTTCAAAGATAAGAAGGACCTCATATCCCAGAATAAAAAGGTAACCATCTTTCAAGTTGATTATCCCATTATATTCCCTAAGGAACTGGGTGCTAAATAAGAGATTGTAACTCTTGTTTTCCAAGACAACTGCTGGCGCAGCTAGGAGAAGCTTGCCAAACCGCATGGGTAGAGCGGAGTATGCCTGTATGACGTGGGTCATAGACAGTCCAGCTGTACCATAGACTGGTGATAATTGAGGTTGGGAGTAAGTTTGAGTTTCTTCACTAGCTTAGAGGAGACAACTTTAACTGGTGAGCCAGTGCCCAGGACGGCCTTGATCTTCACTTTTTGAATGGATATTTCTACGCAAGTGGTAGTGCAACCAAAGGCTGGGAGGACAGCCAAAATATCCTTAGCTTCTTCTAGTTTCTTGTACCACTTCTCAATAATGCATCTTAATCCCGGGAACTCCTTATACACAGTTTGGAGAGGGAGCAAAACAAGCACATTCTTGAAGAAAGTGTCAGCAACTTCAGCAGGCTCTTTGGATGACACTACCAGCACGCAAGACCTCTTTGCTTGAGTGAGGTATGGGCAAGAGACAACTTCTTTGGCCTCTGGCAAAGGTTTAGCAGTAGTTGTAGTCTTTCCTGATTGTAACTTGTAGGGGACTGTAATGGTTTCAGGGACAGCAAGAACAAAGTACCCATACATGTTGGATCCTCAACACCAGATTTGTCCACATCAGAATCATCCAAAATGTTGTGGAACAGCAGAAGAATAGGAGGAGCCTCACTATCAGCAGGTTCAGAGTCAGGTATAGAAGGGTGGATGGAAAGAGACTGGGAAGAATTGTCAACCAAGAGTTTCTCTGCCTCTAGGTTGACTGCTCTTTTCCGGCCTGTTCTTTGGGGTCAGCCCCTTCAACCCACAGAATGGTGAGACTAGAGAATGGTGACCTATCTGACCACAGTTTTTGTTGTGTTCTGAGGAGCGGCACAGACACACAACAGGAAATCCTAACCTTAAGATTTGATTCATACTAAGTCTTGGTTAGATGACAGGGAAGGCAATGTGATTACCTTGCAGCCCTGGAAGAATAATCTCTACTAGGAGTGGCTAGAGAGAGGCGCAGAAGTACAGAAGACACAAATACAAAAATGTGAGTAGAACTTAATTTTGTTGGTGAATATGGAAATGGAATATATAGTGGTTGAGAATACCATAAAAAACTACCAGGACGGTAGGATCACTTGACACAAGCATTAGTGGGGCAAGTGAGTTGCGCAGAGTCAGGAAACCATACACTCATATTTCCTGATTGAGATACCAGTTCATTTCAAGAGGCAAAAGCAAAAGCAAGGGATTTGTCTTCAAAATGGCCCGCCAAAGGCAAAATTGAAACATAATGAATGCTGTTATTCATAACATTGCCCCCCTCTAGATTGGCCTTAGGGGTTGATACTTGCGGAGGAATTTGGCGTGCACGCAAGCAAAAGGGCGACCACTGGAGAGGAGCTTTACAGTGTACTCAGACCCTTGTTTGAAAGTTACCTCCAAGGGACCAATCCACAGAGAGCCCAACTTATGTGCGCGTCCACCCACACGGTGTTGGTAGTACAGGAAATGGTCACCAACATCAAATTCAGGCAAGGGGGAGCGCCCAGCATTATCAGGGGAGAGCTCAAGCATCTTAGTCTTGTGTGTGGGAAGTGTAGGCAGTGGCCTGTATATCAATGATGTGGTTGACTAAGTCTTAGATGTGGTCGTCAGGATTCATGGCCTTATCAGAGGAGAGTAGGGGAACCCCCAAGAGCAACAGAGTGGTGGCCTCACGCCTATACAACATTGCAAAGGGGGAGTACCCTGTGATCCAATGTCTGCTCAGACAATAAGCAAAGAGTGCAGCAGGTAAGTATAAATCCAAATTGGCAGCGTCCAAGTAAGAGAGCTTCCTCATGATAAGAACCAGTGTCAAATTTGCACGCTCAACTGCCCCATTAGTGGAAGGATTATAGGGGGCAGAGAAGGACTGGTGTGTCCCCAGAGCTTTAACAACAAAGGTTACAAGCTTGGCGTTGAAGTTGGTTCCATTGTCTGATAACAGCACTTGAGGGCAGACATGTTGGTAGAGAACATCCTGCAACAGGAAAGCAGCAGTAGTCTTAGCAGTGATGTCTTTAGTAGGGCGAGCTTCTACCCACTTGCTGAAGTGGTCAACAGCAATCAGAATAAAGAAACATCCAGAACGTGAGCGGGGGAGAGGGCCTACAGCGTCAATGCTAACCGTATGAAAGGCGTGTTGAGGGGGAACCAATTTAAATTCATGCAAAGCAGCTCAGGGCCTCTGAAGTTGGCAGTCATGGCAACTAGCTATTACATCTGGGATCAACAGGCAAAGGTCCTCCCAGAATTAATTCTTCTGGAGCCAGTCAAAGGTCTTAGCAATGCCTTTATGGCCAGTCTCTTTATGAGCTTGCATTACCAAAGAGAGGCAAATACTGGGTTGTACGTAAGGCAGGTATTAACCCCACACCTTCTTTAAGAGCTGATTGTCACGTATGAGGGTGTCTTAAGACAGTCTGGACAGGGCAAGTTGGACTTCTTCTGTCATATTTTCCCAGGAGGAAGGGTAGCCAATTAGTTCATACAGTTGGTTGGCCTCAGCAGGATTTAGGGCAAGGATGGGCATTCAGGACAACCCATCAGTGTTCTGGTGTTGAATCCTGTGGCAATGGAGCACAGTGAAGTCATAACCTTGCAGGCAGAGGGCCCATCCAGCTAAGCGCCCTTCAGGCTCCTTAAGTTTTTGTAACCATTTAAGCAAAGTGTGTTCAGTGACAACAGTGAAATGTGTACCATACACGTAGTAGCAGAACTGTTTGACTGCATTCAAAACAGCAAGGCACTCCTTCTCTGTAACACTATAATTCTTCTCATGCTTATTTAGAACACAGGAGTTATGGGCTACAGGATGGTCCACACCTTCATTGTCAAGTTGAGCCAAGATAGCCCTAATAGCTAGGTCGCTAGCGTCTGTGTATAGGATAGATTCCTTATTATAGTTGGGATACACTAGGATTGAAAATTCTTTGAGTTTCTGCTTAAGAGTCTTGAAGGCTTTCTGTTGGCAGGTGGTCCACTCAAAAGGGACATTACATAACAGTTGTACTAGGGGTTGCTAGTATCAGAAAGTCAAGGATGAATTGCCTATAGTAACCCATCATGCCTAGAAAGACTTGTACTTCTTGTAGGTTGGTGGGCGGAAGCATTTTTTCAACAACTTCAACCTCTTTGGTCAATGGACAAATCCCTGTTTGGGTTACTTCATGACCCAAGAATTCAAGTAGTTCTGGAAGAAAGCACACTTGGAGGGTTTTAGCTTGAGGCTAGCCTCTCAGATCTTTACAAACACCTCTTTAAGATGAGCTAGGTGATTGGTGAAAGTAGCGCTGAAGACTGTTATATCATTTAATAGACTAGGACACATGATAGCTTCAAATCACGCAGGATGGAATCCATAGCCCTCTGGAAAGTTGCTGGGGCATTGCAGAGGCCTTGCAGCATGCAGGTAGGCTCTTACAATCCTTCTGACATAAAGAGTACAGCCTTTTGACAGTCCTTGAGAAAGATCAACCTGCCAGTAATCAGACGCCAGATCTATGGTAGAGAAAAACTTAGAAACCCTAAGACATCAAAGAGCAACATCAATAGGCGGCAAGGGATAGGAATATTTCTTGGTTAGAGAATTCAACCTCCAATAGTCCATCACAATTCAATGGCCTCCATATTTTTTCTTTAAGATGAGCAGAGGAGAAGCCAATGGACTTTGAGAGGGAGCTAGTAGCCTAGGGTCCAGCAGTTTCTTGAGCTCCTTAGAAAACCTGCCCGTCCTCCACTTGGTTGGGGCAATATGGCTTGGCATATAAGGGGGGAGCATCTCCTGTGTCAATCTGATGGATAACACCTTTGGTCAGCCCATAATTAGTGCTATATTTAGCAAAGATGTCTTAGAATTGGTCTAATAAATCAAGCCCCTCCTTCTGTTGAACTGGGGACAACTGAGGGGAGTCTTGGGAAGTGAACAGAGACAGTACTTGAGGCTCATCTTCTGGTAGGTTGAAGTCCTGGAACGTACCAAAGGGGTGAAGGGACAAGACATCAGGAGCATTCAACAATTTACCGTAACCAACCACCTGTCCTCTATATACAGTTATAGGGAGCGCGGTTAGATTGGCTACTAGTAATTGAACGGGATCCTTGTGGGAGACGTCTAAAATTCCAGGACAGAGGTAAGGCTTGTTACACCCTAGTGAAGGAAGGATGTACAGCTCTAAGAAAGTTTGTTCAGGTAATTCATACAATATCTGGGAGTCTAGGATGGCCTGAGAGCCTGAGGGATAGTGACAGCAGACCTGGCCAGGAGAGGGATCCCTTCAGATGCAGGGCAATCCATGGGAGGACACTTCAAGTTTGAGGAGTGGGTGCAATTTTTTGGGTGAAAACCCCAGTGGGGTATTCCAGTATACATGTCTTCAAACACCTTTCAGGAACTTTGATTGGTAACTCAAAGATCAGAGGGACTTCATATCCCAAGATAGAGAGATAACCATCCTTTAGATTGATGATCCCTTTATATTCCCAAAGAAACTGGGTACCAACCAAAAGGTTGTAGCTCTTGTTTTCTAGAACAACAGCTGGCGCAGCTAACAGAAGTTTTCCAAATCACATTGGCAAAACAAAGTACGCGCCTATGACGCAAGTCATGGAGAGACCAGTGGTGCCATAGGATTGATGGTAGTTGAAATTGGGGGCCAGCTTAAGTTTCTTCACCAGTTTGGAAGAGAAACATTGGCAGGGGATCCAGTGTCCAAGACAGCCTTGATTTTTACTTTCTGGATGGATATTTCTACCCGGGTGGTGGTGCAGCCAAAGGGTGAAAGGACAGCCAGGATATCCTGCGCCTCAGATAGTTCCTAATCCCACTTCTCAATCATGCATCTTAGTCCCATAATCTCTTTATAAACAGTTTGGAGAGGGAGCAAGACAGATAAATTCTTGAAAACAGCATCCACAACTTCAGCAGCTTCCTCTGATGATTCCACTAATACCGGGGACCTTTTTGCCTGATTAAGATAGGGGCAGAAGACAACCACTTTGGCCTCAGGCAAGGGCTTGACGGTAGTTGTAGTCTTCTCAGATTGTAGCTTGTATGGGACTGCTTAAATTTTAGGGGACAGCAAGGACAGAATACCCATACATGTTGGATCCTCAACACCAGATTTGTCCACATCAGAATCATCCAAAATGTTGTGGAACAGCAGAAGAATAGGAGGAGCCTAATCATCAGCAATCTCAAAGTCAGAGCAGGGGGAGGGATTGAAAGAGACTTGGAAGAATTGTCAAATGAGAGCGTCTCTGCCTCTAGGTTGACAGTTCTTTTCCCAAATGATCCTTGAGATCAGCTCCTTCAACCCGCAGGTTGGTACAGACGCAAGAGTGGTGACCTATTTGGTCACAATTGTGGTAATCCTTTTGTTGAGGAGGATTCTGTGAGTTCATGGTAAGAATACAAGGGCCACAAGAATGAGACCCAGAGTTGGAAGCGGCATAACTCTCTCAAACTACTCCCCAGAATGGGTGAGATGCATATCCTGTAGCAGTGTCTTTATACTTTTCATGGAAGACAGCATAGCTTTGTGGGCCTTAAAATGAAGGCACAGGAGTTGATTCACCTTGAGGGCCTGGGCGCAGGCTATATACGCTTCATGCACTGTCAATTGTCTGCTTGTTATTAATTGTTTTCCTTCCATGTAGAATCTGTCTGCAAATTTGGATAGCGTCTCCTTGGGCTTGAAATATATGTGCATGAAGGCATCCTTTTTCACTTCCAAGCTAAGATCACCACCAAACTTGTCAATCAGAAGCTGCTCCATATCTTCCCAAGTCTCAATGGTGGGTAGCTCAGGTACCACCACCTCTTGGCAAGTTGGGTGTAAACAGGTCAGAATGTGCTCCTTCTTAACTTCATCTGATGCTTGTCTCATGGCAGTCTCATAAATAGTTAGGAAGGCGGCAATGGTTGAGGTTTTGGGATCAAAGACTTGATTAAAGTAGGCTTGAAGTGTGTCTTGGGAGTTGAGCCACAATTGTTGCTATCAAGTAAATTTATGCGCGGGGAGAACTCAGCCTCAGATTTAGAGGGGGAAGTCTAGCTTATAGTTGTCAAACACTTTCTTCAAGGGTCATCAGAGTCTTGGTAGTTCAGGCACCCTAAGTGTTGGCATTAGCGGTCTGCCGCTCAGTAGCATCTAAGTGCTGACCTTGGGTAGTGACAACGGTGGAGAGCTCAGCCAGTTGAGAGGTAAGGGGTGGCCCCACTGATAGGCAGGGGGCAAACCTGTTGTTTACCAAATTGTTAAGCTCACTCATCTCTTGTACATCTCTGTCCAACTCAGTATGGTCTCATTTCAAATGGTCCGCCTCATTAGCTAAGGCAATTGATTCCCTAGCACAATGGATTTAAGGAGCCCCCGCCAAACCAGGACAGCAGCTATTTTCCTTACTAACCCTGACTGGGCTAGCAGCAGTTGTCACTACCTCACGCAAGGCAGCAACTTCTTGTTGTAGCTCAACAACTTGAGCAGTCAACACAATCACCTGGGGATCAGGTTGAGATGCTTCAGTAGGACGTCCTTGGCTACAAGTAGAAGCGCGTAGCTCTATAATGGCATCCCAAATTCTCTGTTCTCTGTCCATCAGGTCGTTGGAAGGAGGAGAAGGCGGGACCTCTGGCTTGGGAGCAGACAGCTCATTCACCTGACTCTGAAGTTTGGCTATAGCAGCGGCAGTTGTAGCTCTCTCTTGATCAAATTCCACACTGAGTTCATTTAGGCCTTGGGCAGCAAGGTCTGCTACCTGTTGCAATTGCTCAAAGGAATAGGCACTGAATGCATTGAGCTGTTGTACTAGGCGTTTGAAGTTGGTGAGATAAGCATTTAGGGTGGAGTCTACTTGAGTTTACCAGGGTTGTTCTAACTGGTGAAACTCATGTAGTTGCTCCCTAACGTACTCAGGGATGGACTGGCACATTTGTTCAATAGAATTGACCAAGCATGTTTGGGAGGTGACCAAATTGCGCTGGTTGTCAGATATCAAGGAGAATAGGAGTGAATCCATTGTTGGTAGGCGGCAAACTGATCCCAATGATGAGTAACAGCTGCTTGTAAAGACAAGATTTCTTGAACGTGGAGGCCCAACACTATCTGATGGTGGGCCAAGGCGGGCTGTACAAAGGATGACAGCAGGTGTTCAGCGGAGCTAGCCTCTGAGAGGAGATGTTGTGGAAACTGATAAACCACAATTAACTCATAGTATTCAGCACGGCTAAACTGTAGCTGAAGACAAGGGATGGCTCCGTCCTGAGCTATCCCCAGGGCTACTGACATGACTTGCTCCAATTCAGGGGTACCCATGGGGTAAGCAACTAGGCAGGGACCATTCCCAAGGTTCAGTACAGTAGGGACAATAGGCAGATTGGTGATGTCTTCCTCAATAGGAGGGCTGGTAATTTCAGATGAAGTCAACTCTTGAATAGGCAGAGGCAAGGGACCTGAAATGTAGATGCAAAAGGGATAACCAAGGGGCTTACAGCCCCTGTTTTGAGCACCATTTTTGTTGTGTTCTGAGGTGCAGCACAGACACACAATAGGGAATCCTAACCTTAGGATTGGATTCATACTAAGTCTTGGTTAGATGACAGGGAAGGTAATGTGATTACCTTGCGGCGCTGAAATAATCTCTACTAGGCGTGGCAAGAGAGAGGCGTGGAAGTACAGAAGACACAAAGACAAAAATGTGAATAGAAATTAATTTTATTGGTGAATATGGAAATGTAATATATAGTGGTTGAGAATACCACAAAACACTACCAGGACAGTAGGATCACTGCCACAAGCATGAGTGAGGCAATTGAGTTGCGCAGAGTCAGGAAACCAAACAATCATATTTCCTGATTCAGATACCAGTTCATTTTGAGAGGCAAAAGCAAAAGCAAGGGATTTGTCTTCAAAATGGCCCACAAAAGGCAAAATCAAAACATGATGAATGCCGTTATTCACAACAGTTGTGACAACCTTGACATCTAGGATTGTTTTGTGAGTTCATGATAAGAATGTGAGGAACACAGGAAGATGAGCCAGAATTAGAAGTGGCTTGACTTTCTCTAGCAACTGCTCCAGAATGGGTAAGGTGCATATCTTGCAGCAGCGTCTTTATGTTCTTCATGGAAGAAAGCATAGCCTTATGAGCTTTGAAGTGAAGACATAGAAGCTGGTTAACCTTGAGGGCTTGGGCGCAAGCCATGTAAACTTCATGGGCCATCAATTGTCTGCTCGTTATCAGTTGCTGTCCTTCCATGTAGGATGTATCTGCAAATTCAGCTAGCATCTCCTTAGGTTTGAAAGCAATGTGCATGAATGCGTCCTTCTTTACTCTCAGGATAAGTTCACCACCAAACTTGTCAATCAGAAGCTGCTTCATATCTTCCCAAGTCTAAATGGTGGGTTGCTCAGGTACCACCACCTCTTGGCAAGTTAGGTGTAGACAGGTAGAATATGTTCCTTCTTAATCTCATCTGATTCTTGTCTCATGGCAGTCTCATAAATAGTCAGGAATGCTGAAATGGTTGAGGTTTTGGGATTGAACATGTGAGAAAGGGGGGCTAAACTAACTAAGTTTGGCTCCCATCCTGGGGGAAGGATCCACCAGGACGTCATACAGTATAGGGCTGACATGGCCTCTTGAAGGGGTGTCCATAGGGAGGACGCAGCAGACACCCAGGAGAAGTAGGAATACAAGCATATTAAGATCATTCTGCTAAGCAACCAGTAAGCACACTTAGGAGTGAGCTCTGGGGCGCCCAAGCTTTCCTCTGAAGCCAGGGCAGGCAGGTCCTCAGGGGAAAGGGGCGTGGGGTGGTCCAGAATGAGGGGTGTAGCAGAAACTATTTTGGCGGTAGAGAGGACAAGGTAATTGCAGGTCAGGCTCCTCAACACATTCTCACTAGTGGTGTATATACCCTGAGCGCGTGTGGGGATATCTTCAAACATATTTAAGAGCTGATCAGGGTTGGAACCAACATGTAGGAAAGAATTGGCAATACACTCCTAAAGATCTGGAGAGGTAGACCAAACCATCACCAGAGCTGGTGCCAAGGTAAAACCCACAAACTTGAGCAGGAGAACAACATGTTTAGGGTTTGGAAGTGAAGCCCATAAAATTACAGATAATTCTGTTGTTTTTAACCTTTAAGTCTGGAACAGAAGACTCAGAAACAAATAGAAGGACTCTTAGACTCCAGATCAGAATAGGGAATGGCAACCACAGGCAAAAATGGTTTTGAGAGCATATAGGAAAGCTTTATAAAGTGTATATAAAGCCCAAGCGCAAGCAAAAGTAAAAAAAGCACAACATTGAACTTAAAATAGGTGAATATATTAAGTTATATACTAATTTCTAAAATCAAGCTGTTATCTTCAAAGCAAAAGAGAAAAGCTTTAGCCCTGACGTTGACAACGCAGATAGACACTTTGGGAAGTGACAGAAGGGCCCAGGAGGCAAGGGGAAGGTAAGGAAAGTGAAAGCTTTTACTAAAAAATCTTAGAGAACTGCAGGGCCAGATAGGGGACCCAAAAGAACCAAAAATTCTAAAGGAGAAAGCTTCAAACTTCTTTTTGAAAAGAATGAGCAAGCAGGGGACCAGAAGTCCCCTGTCTTGCTTTAAGGGACAGACTTCAAATTTAAAAGGTCACCTGACCCAGGAGATGGGTCTGATTGGCCAGAAGAGAAATTTTGTGAGGGCTTGTCCATTGAGTTAAGAGAGTTTTGCAATAATTTACGGCTTCAACTTTGATTGGCTGGCCATACTGTATTTAAATCAGCATTTAATCCAGTTGGATTGGAATTTGATGGTTTAGCAGTAGCACAACCTGGGTGTTTGGACTTAATTAATTTTAAAGGTGGTTGAGCCCAGGCCCAAAGGTATTCCAAATTAATTAGGGATTCCTCCCAAGTGGGGACAGAGTCCAAAGCATTATTAATTACCGCTTGAGAAGGGTATCCCAGCACAAATTTCTCATCAATTGTGTGGGCTAAATCTTCAAGGGAATTGAGGGGCTTGGCTGGCTTCTGAGCAGATTTTTTGTGCAGCGCAGAAAGATTGTCCTATCCAAGGCTAAAGGGGGAAGTGACTTTACAGAGCACTTGCTTAAAGGTAGGTTTGAAATGTGCTTCAGGAGTTGGACTACCATTATTGCTATCAAGTACATTAATGTGCGGGGAAAATTCTGCTTCTGATTCAGAGGGGGGTTGTCTAGCCCACAGTTGTCAAACACTCTCTTCAAGAGTTATCAGAGTCTCAGCAGTGCGGGCACCTGTATTGTTAGCTAGAGTGGTCTGTTGTTCAGTAACATCTTGGTGTTGGCCTTGGGAGGTCACTAATGTGGAGAGCTCAGCCAGTTGGGAGGTAAGGGATGGCCCTACTGAGAGGCAGGGGGCAAACCTGTTGTTTACTGAGTCAATTAATTCACTCATCTCTTGTACATCTCTGTCTAACTCAGCATGATCCCTTTTCAGATGATCCACCTCATTAGCTAGGGCAATTAATTCCCTAGCACATTGGATTCAAGGGGCTCCTGATAAACCAGGGCAGCAACCATCTTTGTCAACAAACCCAACTGGATTAGCAGCAGTTGCCATCATTTCATGTAAGGCGGTGAGTTCCTGCTATAGCTCAGCAACTTGATCAATCAAAGCAAGCACCTGTGGGTCAGGCTGATGAGCTTCAGTAGGGCGTCCTTAAATACAAGTAGACACACGTAGCTCTCAAATGGCATCCTATACTTTCTACTCTCTATCCAACAAGTCATCAGAAGGGGGAGAAGGCAGAACATCTGGCTTTGGCGTAGACAATTCATTCACTTGACTCTGGAGTTTGGCTATGACAGATGCGGTGGCAGTACTCTCTTGATCAAATGTTGCACTTAGTTCATTAAGGCCAACAGCAGCAAGGTTTGCTACCTGCTGTAATTGTTCAAATGAATATGTGCTAAACTCATTGAGCTGTTGTACAAGTTGTTTGAAGTCAGTGAGGTAAGTGTTCAAGGTGTAATATACTTGAGTTTGCCAGGGTTGTTCCAGCTGTTGAAACTCATGTAGACGCTTCCTGACGTATTCAGGGATGAACTGGCGCATTTGCTCAATAAAATTAACCAAACAGGTCTGGGAGGTGACAGAGTTGCGCTGATTGTCAGATACCAAGGAAAACAGGGAATGTATCCATTGTTGATATGCAGCAAACTGATCCCAGTGATGAGTAACAGCTGATTGTAGAATCAAGATTTCTTGGACGTGGAGCCCCAACACCATTTGATAGTGGACCAGGGCAGGCTGCACAAAGGATGACATTAAGTGTTCAGTGGAGCCAGCCGCTGAGAGGAGGTGTTGTGGAAATTGAGGAGCCACAATTGATTTGTAGTATTCAGCCTGACTAATTCCAACTGAAGGCAAGGGATGGCTCCTTCACGGGCTGTCCCAAGGGCTACCACCATGACTTGTTCTAAGTCAGGGGTACCCATGGGATGAGCAACTAGGCAAGGACCATTCCTGAGATTCAGTACAGTAGGGAAAATAGGCAGGTTGGCAAACTCCTCAATAGAAGGGCTAGTAATTTCAGGTGAAGTTGGCTCTTTTATAGGCAGAGGCAAGGGACCTGAAAACGTAGATGTGAAAGGGATAACCAAGGGGCTTACAGCCCCTGTAGTGAGCACCATTTTTGTTGTGTTCTGAGGCACAACACAGACACTCAACAGGAAATTCTAACCTTAGGATTGGATTTTTACTAAGTCTTGGTTAGATGACAGGGAAGGCTATGCAATTACCTTGCGGCCCTGGAAGAATAATCTCTACTAGGCATGGCAAGAGAGAGGCGCGGAAGTACTGGAAGACACAAAGACAAAAATGTGAATAGAACTTATTTTAATTGGTGAATATGGAAATGTAATATATAGTGGTTGACAATACCACAAAACACTAACAGGGCGGTAAGATCACTCTCCACCAGCATGAGTGGGGCAAGTGAGTTGCGCAGATTCAGGAAACTGAACAATTGGATTTCCTGATTCAGTCATTAACTCATTTTGAGAGGCAAAAGCAAAAGCAAGATATTTGTCCTTGAAATGGCCCACCAAAGACAAAATCAAAACATGGTGAATGGTAGCATTCACAACACTGACAAACCAATACAATATTAGGCCACACTTGTACACATCAGACTTGATACGCTTCTCTCCATAGTCTTGATATTTGCAGATATCTTAGCATACAACAGAAAGATTACATCATTACAGGCCCTCATTGCCCTTCCTTTGATAAAAATAATAATGGTTGCATTGTATGGGTCAGTGTTCATCAAAATGGGGCCACTGAGAACTTGATTGGACAAGATTCTAGCAGCAACCACAACTCCATGCATCCACAAATTCACTGTTCTTTTGTTGATGAAGATAGTGTGGAGTCTCAACTGGAGACGTACCTGGACCAGGGGCATCTGTGGGTCACGTTCCATAATGGCCATCATAAGGGGATGGACTGTATCACCTTTGGTTGAAGTACGGGCACCAGTCATGGTCTTCTTGGTAGGGGGCCACAGTTGGCGTGAGCTTGCAGGGTTTCAGCCACAGTGGACTTACCAAACCCCATTGCAGCCGCAATTTACCCAAGGGACATAAGCTTTCCTCACTTTTCAACCATTTTGAGAACAATCTCTGGGGTGATTAATTTTCTTCTGCGTCTTGCAGGCTGATTGGCTGGGGGAGGGATGTGTCTATCTTGGGAACTGGTCAATGCCATCTGATTGGCTGTTTTTGGGTTCTGGGCTCTCTGGGTGACCTCATGGCTAAAATGGCTGGTTCCAGATGCCATTGTTGATAAGGGATTTGGGTTAGCAGCTTCCTGTGCATGATGGGCAAACAGGGCCATGCTGGAAGTTGCAGGGGAAAGAACAGACTCCTGTGTGGGGCTTGCAGAGGGGCCTGATGGTTGGGAGTGGCCAGAGACAGAGGCTTTACCGTTAAGAGACCCAGAGTAGCCCTGCATAATTTTGTCAAGGCCAGGAAACAGTTTGTTGACTTGGTTGTTATTGAAAGAAGACATAATGAAATTTTATTAAAATTTAAACTCAAGAAGAGGAATGTAAATTTTAGTCAATTTTATTGTTATATATGTTAATTTTGTGAATATTATGATCTAAATTTTAGCTGTCCTAAATTGAAATAGGATGCTTTTTGAGAATGCCTATGATTTCTAAAAGAATCAGCACAAATCCACTCTAGATCCTTTGGCATCCTTTTTGAGGCACCCATAAATTATATTTATTTCAAATTCCACGTGATTATGATTTGAAACTTGGTTCTTGGATTTGACAATCCTGCAATTTCAGATTATTTAATTTTTACATGATGCCTATGATTTGTTTGAAATACAGGAAATCTCTTTTTTTACATTAGAATCACGCATTTCTGATTCATGTATCCCACATTTGTTTGCTGAGTTTTGTCTTTTGTTAGTTGAGTTATCTGCTCAAGAGATTTGAAGTTTGCCAATTTAAATAAATCAAAAAAGTCAAATTAAATGTTTAATTTTTTTAAATATTTTATTTTTCACTTAGCTGAGTTGCCTGCAAAAGTGATTCAAAATTTTGAACAAGGATTTGCCAATCCCGCATTTTTATGTTCAGGTTCTGAATTTACAGTAAAGTCAATAGTCAAATCTACTTTTGGAGTTGAGGCATCAATTTCCTTTTACTACCATCTGGTCAAGGGGATGCGCTTTTCCTGGAAAAAGCTCAGGGTATCTCCCTACAACAGAAACAGCCCAACCAATATTGAGACCCATAAAAACTATGCAGAGGCCTACATTGCACTCAAAGCCAAGGGGACAGTCAAATTCTATTACATTGACAAATTGGCATTTGCCTTGCTAATGCGCAATGGGTATGGCTATGTCCCCAAAGGCTCCAATGACGGGATGGCTTGGCGTGCTGCAGTCCGCGCCACAGCCTACTCAATGGTGGCTCTCTTTGGTCCAAAGGGGGTTGAACTTTATCAAATGATATTGGGTTCTCACAACAGCCATACCTTCTTGTCATTCCTCTGATTGGTCCAGGAGCACCTGAGGCGCACAAGCCTGGGCTTCACCAATGTGATTGTGTTGGATAATGTTGGTCTCCACAAAGTGACTGACATTCTTGAGGAATTCCCAATGATTGACGCAAGCATTGCAGTGGGCCCCCAGCAATTGGCCACAGCAAATTTGCGCCTTCTCTTCCTCCCTGCCTATTTGCCCTTCCTAAATCCCATTGAGAAAGTCTTTGGGTGGCTCAAGCAAGTTGTCAAGCAAAGAACCCCAACTGGGACCAAGGACCTGTTTGATTTGCTGCAGGCCAGGATCCATACCCTCCCAGCTGAGACCATGGCAAAAAACTATGACCACGCTGATTTGTTCATCCACGCAACCTAGCTAAACAGACAATCAATTAAAGGCTTAGTGTGTCCAACTTTTTCTATTTTCTCTAGTTTATTATTCAAGGTTTATTAATTATCATTTTATATTTAGATGTTTCCAAGCCCGCAATCACATTCACCAGGACCATCAATGAATGTAAGTAATTTATTTATTTTATTTTATATTATTTTATTATGCCATCTGAGGTTATCCCAAGCGCTTGATACTGGATTACAAAAATAGCTTTATACCAATTTTGTCAAAAAAAATATAAAAATCAAATTAAAAAGTTGAATTTAAAGTGTAAAAATTAGAAGTTGATTTTATTGAAATATAATATTGTGCTTTTATGATGACCTTCTTTGGGATTTATTTTACAAAACTTGTTTGCTAAAATAAGAATTATAAAATTTTATTATAATAAAAATAATATGAATTGTAATGAAATTTATTATAAGGGAGAAATTATTGCAAACACATGTAGTGGGTTCTTTGGTATGTACCCACCCTGCAATGGAGGTGGTGCACAACCTCCACTGCCACACTGTGGACGGTGGATATGCCCTTATTAAAAACTTCTGCCTGCTGGTGAAAGGGAGTAGGGTTAGGTGCAAACTGAGGAGCAGCTTTTTGGGCAGGGCTGCAAACCCTTAAATCCCTGCCAGGACCAGGGCGTCCTGGATAACGTGGTCCACCAAGTCATATCCAGGGGGACCTTCTTACTGTCAAGTGTGAGCCAGGCCTTGTTGATTCCCAGAAGGACCCTGTCTAGATCCTACATGTTAATGCCTATCCCAAAGAAGAAAAGATATCCCAGGTAAACCACCAAGTGAAGCCTTTGCCCAGCAAAGGCTTCCATGAACTCACATAATTTATTATAGACTGCGCTGATCTTCTTATTGTGCCTGGTCTTTGCAAAGGTCAGCTCCATGGCTGCAGGGAGCCCTGTTTTGTCAGCACTCCAAGCCAGCCCAAAGTCTGCCAGGAGGATCTTGGTCTTCTTTACGGTTGTTGTGTCTGCAACAGCTAATTTCCCCACCGCACACCTGAAGTTGTCCAGCAGGTAAGAGAATGTGTGCTCCAAGGGGTAGCAGAAGCAAGCAGCCGCATGGCCCCAGATCATCTCTGGTATATTCTTGAATGGGAGTGTCTCCAGGGCGTCCTAAACAAGCTCAATGGAGTTTACGCAGTAAACTCCACTGAGGTTAACCAGGTCCAGGCAGACCAGTTAGCATCCTTGTAGGCAGTAACTGCCCACTCAGATGCCCCTCACCATGCAACAGCCCAGCCAATGACTTTCTGGACATAGGAAAGATACTATGGATCTTGTCTTTAAGCACCTGCAAGACAGGGGTAGACAGATTATTGTAAAAGTTGCAGCAAAGGGTTGCAATTCTCTACAAACAGTTAGTAAGTGACCTAATTCTTATTACTATACCTGTTGATGGTATAGTGGCAGCCTGTAGAAGGACAGAAGAATATAAGGTATAAAGACAAAACTAGTGTTTATTAAGATAGTATTGCACTTATATATTGTGAGGCAGGGGAATTGCCACTAGAGGCAAAGAGGCACAGAAAGAATGACCTGTCTAATGAAGGAGGGTGGCTTGGCTTAACAGAAAGTCCTGCGCAATAGAACAACTGGTTTCACGCGGCTTCCCTAAAGGAGATAGATATAAATAACTTTGTTGTTCTATTTATAATCCCAGAAGTGAAGCCTGTGCTAGATACCCATTCAAAATTCAAATCAAACATCTGTTTTACGGGCGTTTTAACGTCTTTATCCCTAATAAAACTCAAACGCAATCATGCAATTGTTCTCTTGCTTGATCCTTAGGTGGACAACTTAATGTCTAATCCATTCAGTATCTGCGACATTTCCCTCCACTGGATTAGACAACAGGTTTAAAAATGGCTGGCGTCTCCAGGTGACAGCTATGGTGAACAGTCCCTCTAGAAGAGTCACAAGAAGAGTTATGAAGAAGGTGCAAGTGGTAATTCCAAAGAAGCGCAAGCATACCAGGCCAGTGGAGGTGGTGAAGGCAGTAGAGAAGCAAGTGGTCCTGAATGATGTGGACAGCAGCTATCTGGACTTGGGGGTTCATCTAGATCAGCTACTAGTGCCTCATCTGGCCTTAGGAGGGACAGACCCATTGTTTGCTGCGCTGTTCCTAGCCTTGAGTGAGTCCAGGGAGGTGACAGGAACTGGGTTGCAAAAGGGTAACAGTATCCATTAGCTGTTCTCCATGCAGGCGGCAGAAGAATACTTGGAGGCTCAGCTGAAGGAATTCCAATTTGAGGGTCAAGGTCTTTCAGCCTTGCAACAGGGGACGGTATCCAACATATTGAAGTCAGTCCTTTGTGCTTGGGCAATACCTGGGGTTACCGAGGCTCAACCAGTCAGTTGGAAAACCTCTGACAACTTTGAGCAACGTCTTTGGCAAGCCTTCCAGGAAGTGTTGAAGTCATACACAGTGGAGGGGACTGTCCATCTGGTGCCAATGGTAACGGCTGGCAACCTTGTTCTTTGAGGAACCAACCACTGTGATACTAAGAGGGAGGAGAACATGGGGGTCTTCCTTGAGTGGGCCTTGTCTGTATTCTACGGGGTAGGTGGTCAGGTCCCAGTAGAGTATGCCCTTTGCAAGAGCCTTCTGTGGGACTGTATCAACTTGGGGGTTGCCTTTCCTGTGGACATTGGGGTCAATTGTGTGTCTTGCTTGGTGGGGGTTTATTGCCCAATACTTGGTCATCAACTTTGTGGATCTGTAGGCAACCAGTTGTGTTTCTTGGCTGCCATTCAGGTGGTAGAACAGTTGGTGCGGTACTGGAAGAGTCTTGTCAGTCTCCAATAAACACCTTGTTCTTTCATTCTTATTCCTCATACTTTGGTGCAACACTATCTCAAACAGGACAACAACCCATGGAATTTTTTAATTAGGCTTTTGTTTTTTTGGGTTGTTGTCCTCATTGGAGCTTACTCTTGGTCACTAGGAGTAGCACACATATACTGAGCATGTAGTCTAGTGATCAATTGCCAAGAATGGGGCTCCTTAAGGGTGTAGGAGTCAGGGCCAGTCTTCTGGATAACTTGAACTGGGCCTTGCCAAAGGGAGGCAAGTTTGGATTCACAGCTGTATCCTCTATTGCTGAAGAAGTAGACTAAGTCTCCTATCAGGTAGGTGGATAAGGCGGGGCGTATGGATGCAGATTGTTCTAGGTCCTGCAACTTATGGTTCAAGTTTACAGTGTAAGCCTCTGACAGTAAGCAAATAAGAGTTTGAACCAGTTTGTTGAGGTACGCCTCTGGGGACACAGCCAGGCTAGGCTTTACCAAGAAATCTAGCAAAGGGGGAATTCCTGGTTAACAGCTGTAGAGCAGTTGGAAAGGAGGCTTGCCAGTGGCCCGAGAGTACCCAATGTTATATGCAAAGGTGGCCACAGGCAGGAAGGTATCCCATTCAGTCTCATGTTGATGACTGAGCTTCCAGAGTATCTGGACCAGGCTCCCATTAGTGCTCTCTACCATGACATTTGTCTGTGGGTGATAAGGAGTGGATAGTGTCCCACAAATTCCCATCAGTTGGTTGAGGCAGGGGATGATATAACTGGTGAAGTTGGTACCATTGTCTGTCAGCAGAATCTGGGAGCAACCATGTTTGTATAAGATATTCTCCAGGATGAACGTGGCTGTCACCAGTGCAGATTGGTTGGGGATTACCTTGGCTTTTACCCATTTAGTCAGATGGTCAACAGCCACAATGATGAACTTGTTGCAACTGTTGGTGGATGGCAGGAGGCCCACTACGTCAATGGCTACAGTGTGGAAGGCAAACCCAGGGCATACAAGTCTGTGTTAGAACTTGGCAACCTTAGGTCTCTCAATGTTGCAGTCATGACAGGTGGCTAGCATATCTACTACATCAGTGTGCATTCCTTCCCAGAAGCAGTGCTGCTGTAGCAGGGCTAACGTCTTCTGTATGCCACCATGGCCAGTGGTCTTGTGAGCAGCCACCACTGAGTCCATGCGTAGGAATGGGCGTATGTAGGGTAGCCAAGAGTCTCCACAAAGCTTCAGGAGTTGTCCCTTTGAGAGTTTGGTATCAACAGTTAGCTTCTTGAGAGCTCTCTGTATCTCTTCTGGCTCCTCCCCCCGCAAAGAAGGATCCTCCATAAGCTTGTCATAGAGAATGTCAGCCATGGGGGATACTAAGGCAACATTGGGAAGGCAGGAGAGACAGTCAACATTATGGTGGGCTGCCCTGGCTCAATAAATGATCTTGTAGTTATAAGCCTGAAGTTTAATGGCCCAACGTGCCAGACATCCTTCAGGGTCCTTGAGGGTCTTCAGCCATTGCAAGGAGGCATGGTCTGTTACAACCGTGAAATGTACCCCATGGAGATAGACTCTGAACTGTTGGTAGGAGTATATCACAGTCAGACACTCTCGTTTGGTGACAGTTTAGTTCCTCTTGTGAACATTAAGCATACATGAGCAGTATCTAACAGGGTGTTCAAGTCCGTCAGAGTCCAGTTGGGAGAGAACACCCCCAATTGCTGTCAGACTAGGATCTGTATGAACCACAAACAGCTTGGAAAAGTCAGGGTAGGCCAGCACAGAAGCTGAAGTCAGTGTTCCTTTGAGAGCATTGAAAGCCAATTGGCATGCTGGGCTCCAGAAGAATTCCTTATCAGCGCAGAGAAGCTGAAAAAGGGGGTCACCCAGGGATGTAACGTTGGGGATGAAGCGGCAGTAGTACCCAATCATTCCCAGGAAGACCTGCATGTCCTGCTTATTGGCCGGGATCTGCATTTGCTCAATGGCTTCCACCTTCAGAGGTACAGGGCGGAGTCTCTCTTGGCTAATGATGAACCCCAAGAACTCAAGGTGCTCCTTGAAGAAGTTGCACTTGCGTGGCTTGAGCTTGAGATTAGCTGCAAGTAACCTCTGGAAGACTTCCTCCAAGTGTTGTAGGTGATCATTAAAGGTTTGGGAGAACACATTAATGCCATCCAGGTAGACCAAGACACTGGTGAGTTTGAGGTCACCCATCACTGCATCCATAGCCCGTTGGAAGGTAGCTGGGGCATCGGACAGACCTTGAGGCATCCTTGTGGGTTGGAATAGCCCTTGGTCAGTGATGATTGCAAATTTTTCTTGATCAGTAGGGGATAGTTAAATCTGCCAGTACCCACTGATAAGGTCCATGGCGCTGAAGAACTTGATGCCACCCAGCTGGTCCAAGGTATTTTCAATACAAGGGAGGGGATATGAATCTTTCTTGGTTACAGCATTCAGTTGATGGTAGTCAATCATCACACGGTTGCTGCTATCCTTCTTTTTGACAATCAGGAGAGGGGAAGCCCAAGGGCTTTTACTGGGGACCAGTAATCCAGATCCCAATAGCTTCTGAAGCTCCTTGTTAGCCACAGCATGATTGGCTTGACTGTGTCATATAAGTCTGGAGCGGATAGGTGAACTGCCTTGGGTGTCAATATGATGAGCAACATCTGCAGACTTGCCCAGGTCATAATCATCCTTGGCAAACACATCCTTATACTGGGCAAAAAGATCCATAGCTTGATTCTTCTGCTCTTCAGAGAGGCCAGATAGAGAGGCACAGCTTATAACCAATAACACCAGTGGTTGCTCACAGGTTAGACCCAACTTGGAGAAGTCTGCAAAGGGGGCAGTCTCCTGCAGGTTGTCATGCTTTTTCAGTCATATATAAGCCAGAAGTTGGTGTTTGGAGACAACCATAGCTTCACAACTCATGTTGGCCAAGAGTATGATTACCTCCTTCTCACTTGGCATGAGGATGCCTGGTGCAACCCATGGTTCTAGTCTGGAGGCATTAGGGATGCCAAAGATTTCTCCATGAGTGCCAGCTGGTAGAGCCAGCAAGAGGCCTGTATTGTGGATCACCTGGGTGCCAGGTGGGATAGTCACATTACAGGAGGCGTAGACTGGGATACCCTTGGATTCCCCAATTGAGAGAGGTAGCACCTTGACCTTCTTACTACACAGCGTATAAGCAACCGGAAGCTCCCTATTGGCGTACTCCAGATTGATGTAGTACAGACGCTTGAACACTTCTTCCAGGGGTTCCAGGTGTTTATTATAGATGCAAGAGAAGACCTTAGTGTCATCCAGATAGACCAGGGCACATGAGGGCTTGAGGTTCCCCATCACAGCGTCTATAGCTTGTTAGAAGGTGGCTGGGGCATTAGAGAGACCCTGAGGCATCCTGGTAGGTTGGAACAGCCCTTGGTTTGCAAGGGTGACACACTTCTCTGGGTCAGATGGAGGGAGATCAATCTGCCAGTAGTCAGGTATCAGGTCCATGGCTGAGAAGAACTTGGCAGTTGGGACCCAGTAGGCAAGATCTTCTTTCATTCTCACAGTGCAAGAATCCAACGTTTCTGATTGAGAGGCAAGGTCAACCAGCAAAGGGGCATCAGAAAGCTCTGTTGTAAAGGAACAACAAGTGCCTGGGTCAGGCACAGGCTTGTCAGGGGGGAGAGGAATGGGGGGAGAAGAGGGAGGTGAAACCACAAATGCAGCCAAGGATTTCTCCTTGCCCTGGCTGCTTATTAGTTTTTTGAGTGATACTCATTGTACTTCTCAATGCCAGAATCATCAGTGAACTCTTCCTTGCTCTGACTAGCCTGTGGTTTAGCTGCTGCGGAACCATCAGGAGTGATAGAGGGATTGCTATCAGGTTCCCAGGGAGACACCATGGTACCTGCTGAAGGTGCAATGAAGGAGACATCCTCTCCATTGCTTCTGTGACAGTATTGGGAGGCAGGAAGGGACAATGTAGCATGGATCTTCTGAGAGGGGGAGCTATCAGCTTTAGCATTCTCATGTAGTTCCATTAGAGTTTCAGGGGTATTAATTGCTGAGGCATCTTCAAGGTGCTTGCTTAGTTGGTCCTGAAGGGATTCAAGGAGAGCACGTTGAGCATCCAGATCATCTAGCCACTCTTTCTTTTCCTGAAAGGCCAGAACTAATTCCTCTTCCAGAAAACCCATCTGTCTCTCTTGAGCTTTTATAGTATACTGAAGAGCAGAGAATTCCATGGTGCAGCTTTTATGGATGTCTTCTGGCTTAGGAGTTTTCTGTTGATGATAATAGAACTCCAGGGCCTTGTGCTGCTTCATCTGGGTGGGTACCATGGAAGAAAGGACGTGTTCTATCTTGCTCATCCATAGAGCCATTCCAGAGTGGGATTAAACAGCTTCTGATATATTTTGAGCGAGGTTTTGGGGGCCAGAATTAAGGGTGATTCCATCAGAAGAAAAACCAGAAGGAGAAGGAGGAGAATATGGACAGCATACTTCCTTTACCAAGAAAGGCTCCAAGGACCAGGAGACCTTGTTCATGCCAGTTGCTTCAGCCATGGGATCAGGATGGATTGATATCAAGGAGGTAAGGGCTTCTTTAATGGAGTTCATCCAGGAGATCATACTTGATTAATAGCTGGCAATTTCCAAAAGTTGTTGGCAGTTAGGTAACCACTGGCTTAGTCCTGGTTGACCAAGGGAGAGCCATGGAGTCTACCAGATAGAGAACCAGAAGCAGAGAAGGTTAATCCTGGAGTGGGTTGGGCAGAAGGAGCCACAGGTATAGGCAAGGACATCTCTCCCTCCATAAAAACAAGACCACAGAGTTAGGAAGAGGCAAAGCTGTGGTTTGTAGAAGCCATGAGCGCCAATGTTGTAAAAGTTGCAGCAAAGGGTTGCAGTTCTCTACAAAAAGTTAGTCAGTGACCTAATTCTTATTACTATACCTGTTGATGGTATAGTGGCAGCCTGTAGAAGGACAAAAGAAATATAAGTTATAAAGACAAAACTAGTGTTTATTAAGATAGTATCACACTTATATATTGTGAGACGGGGGAATTGCCACCAGAGGCAAAGAGGCACAGAAAGAATGACCTGCCTAATGGAGGAGGGTGGCTTGGCTTAACAGAAAGTCCTGCGCAATAGAACAACTGGTTTCACAAGGCTATCCTAAAGGAGGTAGATATAAATAACTTTTTTGTTCTATTTATAATCCCGGAAGTGAAGCCTGTGCTAGATCCCCATTTGAAAGGCAAATCAAACACCTGTTTTACAGGCGTTTTTAACGTCTTTATCCCTAATAAAACTCAAACACAATGACACAATTGCGCAATTGTTCTCTTGCTCAATCCTTAGGTGGACAACTTAATGTCTAATCCATTCAGGATCTGCAAAACAGATACAGCTTCTTGTTCACATGAGTGGTGTAGTTGGCGTAGAATGTGGCTGGGACAAAGGGGACCAGGACTTGGCAGAGTTTGCTGTCTATGTTCTCTAAAAAACAGGTAAGTATATTGGAGCTTTTATTAATTATAGTTTTTAGGTTATCTTCTTGGGTTTCTTCCTTGCCGGTGGCTTCAGCAGGCTTTGCCATTCTTGGCTCAAGCAATTGCGCTGGCAATTTAGTATTCTCTGCTCTGGTGGCTTGGCAGGTTTGAGATGTTAATACATCTCTGGGTTGCCAACCCAAACAGACGGTGCAGAAAGATTGTACGCCTTAAACTGGAGGCCCTTGACTACCGTCTTCTAGATGTTGAGAAGACGCTTGATGGTCTTCTCTGGGGTGTCTGGCATTTTTGTCATTAGTGCCTTTGCAGAAAACATGTCAATTTTTCCCCAGCTAGGACGGCAGACTTAACTTTGGCTTTGACCTTGCAGTTGATATCTTTGATTTTGGAAATTGTCAAGCCAAGGTCTTTTAGAAGTTTTTCCAATTCTCTCATTTTTTTCTAACCTTTCCATATGTTTTTATAGCTTTCACCCCAATAAAATAAGTATTATTCTGATACGATTGCCTCTTTGTTTATCCTTGTTTGTTTCCCATTTACTACAATATCCCATTTTTTCACTCATTGTGTATATGTTTTACGCCCATCTCAATATGTGTTGTTTGCTTTGTGTTGACATTATTTCCTTGATTACCATATTATTTTTGGCGCTTGACATAGCCCCTTGTAAAAATATTAACAACAATTTGGTGAATAACTGAATTTGAATTAGAAAATTATAGGTTGATTGTATTTAGATAAAGTTGTTACTGATCCAAATTCAAAACCTTAATGATAAACTTTAAGCCAATCAGGAGCCAAGTGATAAAGTGATTGTTGTGACATAAAGGGTCATTCAATAATTCTTTGATGAATGTGTGCTAATTAATATGATTGGCTGGCTGTTTTGCCATTGTGTGCCATTGCCGCTGTGGCAAGTTGTTGATAGACTAGTGTTCAATCAGCAGCTGGTTTAGCACTAGTTCATCAACAACTTGCCACAGCGGCAATGTCGCACAATGACAAAACAACCAGCCAATCATATTAATTACCGCACATGCATCAAAGAATTATTGAATGACCCTTTATGTCGCAACAATCACTTTATCACTTGGCTCCTGATTGGCTTAAAGTTTATCATTAAGGTTTTGAATTTGGATCAGTAACAACTTTATCTAAATACAATTAACCCATAATTTTCTAATTCAAATTTAGTTGATCACCAAATTGTTGTTAATATTTTCACAGGGGGCTGTGTTTGGGTACTAAAAATAACTGTGTTCTGGATCTAGATACACAACACAGTAAATATAAGATTTTATAGAAATAAGCTGAACATAAAGAATATAGCCAACTATAAACAAAGAGAACATAAACAATTGAAATTCAAAATAAAGATAATATAAATAGAAATGTTTGATGACAGGGAGTTTATTGGGACAGATAAGAGTGATGCCTAGTAGGCAGAATAGTGCAGAAAGGAATACATAGAGGCAGTGCTAGCCTGGGGGGTTTGGGATTGGGTGGGTGAGGCTGGAAGGTGGGGGGTGTTGGTGGTGGGGGTGGAGGTAGGATGATTTCATGTGATGACTGCCATATAGCGCTTGTTGTATTACTTGTCTGTCATTGGCTAGATGGGCTGGTATGTGGCAGTGGCAGAAGGTGGGAGGCACTTATCCTTATGTGATTGGTTGCCCATGTTCACATGGAAAACCATTTTCGCAAACAAGTCAGCCACTATTTGGTGACCAAAGAGAGAATTGTGGTCAAAGACCCCAAGATAGAGGTTGTTAAAAGCCTGAGGGTGGCACTCTCAAAGTGTGGATCCAATTTTGAAGAATACAACATCTGCCAGATGGATGTCAGCGTGACCAGCTGGGTACATGGAGGCCTGGTGCCTGCATTTCTGGATTGCCTTGTGGGCAGTGGAGCTACCCTTCATCTGGTAGCTCAAGAAAACCCAGTACTTGGAATTTGAGTCATCCCAAGAGTTGAGTAATACACCAAGGATGTGGCTGTACAAGTAGCCATCAATAAAATCAGGGTTTGTCCAATAGTAGACAAAACCCTTGGCTGAAACAGTCAGGAATGCACCAATGAATGTCCCCTTCTTGACCTTCTTCCTTCTATTCTTGGCGGCGGCTTTTTCTTGCTCACCAAAATTGTCAAACACAATTGATAACTTGTAGTACAAGACAAACATGATGTCATCTGTTAGACTAGTCAGGCATTGGACCAGGGTTGATTTGATGGTGGTGTCATACAGGGAATTCTCAGCGCCATCCCATTGGTTGCGGCAAAATTGGTAAGAACCCATATTGAATCCACATTCCCATACATCCAGAGCTGCACCATGCGCTCAGACACCCAAATGCCATGGTGCGCAAGTTGCTTCTGGACCTGGGTCAAGGGAAGCTTGGGGTTCTGCTGCAGGAGGTCAAGAATTATTGGGTACACCTCAGTAATTTGGGACTCAGGGGCTTTCTTTGGCTTCTTGGTCATCCTGATCAGATTCCCCTTGTTCATTAAATTATTAAATTCCCGCATTGTTGTAGCCCAGGTGAATTGCAATTGGTCAGCAATTTGATCCCAGGACAGACCCTGGAGGTTCAGTGCCATAATTTCCTGAAGAATTTGGGCAGTAATTATTCTGTATTTGGGGTGTTGGGCTGGGGGAGCTGAAGCCTGATTGGCTGTAGGGGGGCAGGTTAGCTTGTGGCAGGAAGTTGTTCCAAATCAAGGTTTCCATCCTGATTAGTTGATTGACAGGAAGCTTGCGTGAGGGTGGGTATGGGAGCAGGGGCAGAGCTAGATGCAAAGTGATTGTTGAACAAGTCAAAGCCATATGGGTTGGGGGTCAGTAACAGGTCAGCTTCCTTGTTACCCGCCTCAAAGGCTTGGGTGTAAACGGGTGCCTCCATGTTCTGAGCCTTGCCTCCATTGAAGCTGGCTTGGCTGCTGGTGCCAGTAAAGATATTGCTAGTAAAAACCATTATAATAGAACCTAGGATATAATCACTAAAAGTAGAAATTTTAAAAGTTAATGATTTATTTTTATTGTATTCTTGAGTCCATATTTGGAAAGTTCTCAAAACCATTTCATACAAATCAGGAGCCATGAAAATGAATAAACTGCCTCTGTTCCTAAATTGGATAGCTGTTGGTTGGCTGTTAAATTGATAGTTTTCTATTTTAGGCTGATCATACTAAACATCTTGTGTGAGCTCATTTTGTTTTGTGCTTATGGAATCTTGCTTCTAGATAGCTCTAATTTTGTTTTATTTTAGTCCTTTTGTTGGTGCCTCATATGAATCCTGCTTGGATTATAATATACTCCAGAATATCATCCATTCATCTCACTTGTTGCATCAGTTTGTTTTGTTTGTGGTTTGAACTACACCGCTTGATGTTTGATATAATTTTGTATAATGGGCTATTGAAATTTTGTTTTTTGTTTGACAGTTCATTTATTAACCAAAAATATTTAAATTAATTAAATCCTGAATCTTGCGCAACTTGGATTTTTGTTTAAATCTGAAGTATTTTAGGTTGTTGCCATAGCTTTTAAAACTACTTTATGCAATTTGGTATTTTCTTAGGTCTAACAAATCATACACAACTTTTTCATAACTGTGCTCTTTAAGCAGAGTTACAAGGGAAAAAAATTATAAACTAGATAATAATTTTTATTAAGATACTGTAAATTCAGAACCTAGATGTAAAAATGCGGAATTGTCAAATCCTTAGTTCAAATTTTGAGTCACTTTTGCGGGCAACTCAGCTGAGTGAAAATTAAATATTTAATAAAATCAACCATTTGATTTTTTCAATTGATTTAAATTGACAAACTTTAAATCTCTCGAGCAGATAACTCAACTAACATAAGACAAAACACAACAAGTGTGACGGATCCAGGGCTAACCAGTCCATTTTACCATAATCCTGCCCTTGACTCTTATTTCCATTACTTTCCTGTGAGAAAGCTTTGAGGAGCTTTGCCTCCAGGGAGGCAATTTTCTGGGATAATGATTTGTTTTCATCCCATCAACGAGCCATGATTTCAACACTTTTTTCTTCCCTTGCTCTCAACGCCTCAATTTCACGGTTTGCCATTTCTTTTACTTTTTGATAGATTTCATCCCATACTACTAATAAGTTCCAAGCATCCTAAGCATAGATTTGGTTTCCTTGGGAAGGAGTCCCCTCCTTTGCAAAATAGTTGGAATACAGCTCTTTGAACGCCGCCTTTTTTTCCACCAAAGACTCCTCAGGAATAGTCTTGGTGACCTCCCAGCTGGCGCAAGCTTCTTCCAATGAACTTGTAGGTACTTCCTTCCTTATAGCAGCTGTTTCCACACAAAGTACTCCAAATTTGGCTCTCTCAAATTTTAACAAAGAAGACATGATGATTGAAAAATAGGTTAGGGGAAAGCGTCAAAACTGACAATGCAAATATATTTTATTAATGTTTAACTGTTTTTGCTTATATACCATACAGGTCATATAGGCTAAAACCCCTCCGGTTCCTAAATCAACCAATGATTTGTATCACATGGTCTATGACTAACAAGTCATCTTCATAGATCTTTACCTAAAAGATCACCAACAATTCTCAACCTATGAGAATCAACCTACAATGGAAAGAAGTCACCTGACTCCATTCAACCCAATGTACCAATTTGGCATGGAGCTTCCCCAGCTCCCGGCACCAAAACCCTGTGGATTACACATCCCAAAACTCAGCTATCAGTGTTCCAACTGAGAACCAGCTGATTAAACCCAATTTCCTAGGATTCCTTGCCTTTATTTAGTTATCTTTGCATTTAATGGTTTTTTTTGCCTTAAAACCCATTAAAGTGCTTTGACACTTGAACCAAGCACTTCAGCGTTTTTAAAATCACTTAGGCAGTGTAGCGACGCTTCTATTCTAATGAATTTGCAAAGACGGCACTTTTAACTCAAAATTTGGGGGTTTTCTTATAATTAACCTCAACCAAACTTCTTGACACAGTCAAGGCCATTAAACAATATAATTAAATCCTCATTAACTATATTAGCTTGTGTTTATTAATTAATCTTCCCAATTAATTAAACTGTTTTGAGACACCCAGTATCTAAGATTAACTCTGCCAATCTTGACCTCTGTTCTTTTACTGAACATAAATATCAAGATTTCAGGAATATTTACCTTAAGACTTCCAAAAACCTATCTATATGCAATAAATAGAAAAAACAGAAACAATTTTATACTTCTGAGCATTTCTTTTGGCTAAATTCTCAACAGTGACTGTTGTACGGTCACAAGACCCCTTCCTTCCCTTTGGGGGGAATTGGCCTCATCTTCCCAGACCTTAATAAACTCCAATTTTTCCATGGAATAGCTTAAGGAATTGAGGATGAACATGGGACCATTCTTCTCTCAAGGCAGCCCCAACCCCTTGAATTAGGTAGTTTGGCCCTGGACTAACTGAGATAATCTTCTAAGGCCCTAACCATTGCTGAAGACCTCTTCCTGGGTGTTTCTCTTGGCATCTTTTATCAAACCATACCAGATCCCCAATCTAGAAATAATCACGGGGAAGTACTCCAGGCTTTTATTCCCACTTGGCGGCACGCTTTTCTTGAACCCACTCTCCTTTACTCCTGGCCTTTGCAAATAACTTCTGCATCTTGGCTGCATGTTCCTCTATGGCGGCTTCATAGGAATTCTTTTCCACAAACTCCCATTGGCCCACCTTAGTGCTGGTTGAAGTCTCCTGTCCATACAACATCCAAAATGGTGAAACCCCAGTAGAATCATGGGGCATTGTCCAGTATGCCATGACACTAATTGCTAGGTGATCTTTCCAATGAGTTGTAGCTCCATCAGCCAATTTCTCCATGATATGCTTTAACGTCCCAATGGTTCTTTCAGCTAACCCATTGGTCTCAGGATGATAAGGGGTTGACATTAACTTAGAAATGCCCCATTTTAAGTATTCCTTAGTCAATGCTGGCCCTACGTAAGGTGGTCCATTATCAGTGATAACCTTCTTGGAACAACCATGCTGTGCTATTATTTCTTCTTGGAGAAACTTATAAAGTGCAACACTTGTTTCTTTGGACAGTGCTTGAGCCTCGATCCATTTTGTGAAAGAATCAACGGCAACCACAAAATATTTTTTCCGACCACTTGGTAATGTGATATGAACCGTATCTATTGAGACCAACTCAAATGGGTAATGTGACATCACTGACTTGAGCTGCACCTTAGATTTGAATGTTGAGAACTTAGAGCAAATTTTACATTCTTGTAAAATCTGGAGGACCATATCTCTCATTTCTGACCACCAGTACCAAGCTTTTACTGCTTGCCAGAGATTCTTGTATCTGAGATAACCTCCCCATTGAACATGAAGATCTCTAACCACTTGAAGATGTTTGGATTTTTCTACGTAAATCCTATTCCTTGATAGAGCTTCCCGGGCTTCCTGTGTCTCAACTTACCCACAGGCCAATAGCGCTTGGGATAATAAGTGCAGAATCTGATTTTCTAATCCAGGGCGGTAGATGATATCATAATCATATCCAGAAAGCTTTTCTGCATACAATTTCATTCAGCCTTGTAAATATTCCTTATTCTGAATGGCTCTCAATGCTGCGTGATCAGTGACAATAATGAACGGCATCCCCAGGATATACATCCTAAAATGCTCCATGGCCCATACTATTGCCAATCTCTCACGTTTGGTAGCAGAATATTTCCTTTGAGTGGTCCCTAATTTTTTAGAACCATACACCATGGGATGTTGGGACAACTTCAATTCTCCTTCCTGAGTCAAAATGGCACCCAGAAAAGTTGAACTTGCATCTGTCTCAATGTAGAACAACTTTGACCAATCAGGGAATCTTAATATGGGGGCTTTGGAGTGTTTCTTTTTCAGCTCCAAGAAACTAGACTCTTGCTCCTGTCCCCAAACAAATCAGGTGTTCTTCCTTGTTAACACAAACAATGGCTCTCTAAGTCTAGAGAAATTAGTATGAATCTCCGGTAGAAATTCACCAATACCATAAAACCCCACATCTCTTGAACCAACTGTAGTGACCTCATGTTTAACAACATAGTAACTCTATCAGGACTTGGCTTAATCCCTTGAGAATTCACAATATGTCCTAACACCTTGACCTCTCAACAGGCAAGCTTAGTCTTAGATACACTAATCTTCAACTTTTCTTTCTCAATTTGGCGGTATACTTCATCAAGATCCTCTAGATGTTGTTCCCAGGAAGGGCTATATACAGTAATGACGTCTATATACCGAGACACATCTAGGCTGCAATCCTGTCATAATCTGGTCTATTACTTGCTGAAATACAGCACCTGCTGTCTTCATTCCCAATGGCAAGACTTTCCATTGATACAAACCATCAGGTGTAGAGAACACTGTGACCTCCTTAGACTTCTCATCAATCTCAATTGGTGATATCCCTTTATCAGATCCAAAGTAGTGAACCAGGAAGATCCAGTCATGGTGTCCAGCTGGTCTTCAATCCTATGCATTGGGTAGGCATCATTTACAATATCCTTATTCACCATTTGGAAATCAATACAAACTCATATATTTCCATCTGGCTTTGTGACACAAACCATTGGAGAAGAGTAAGGACTAATACTTTCCTCAATTAGGTCAGACCTTTGCATTTTCTCCACCTCTTCTCTAATTGCAGCAACTGCAGCAGGACTACAACGGGGGACATACCCTTTGTAAAGCTTCCCAGTAAGCGTCTTTATTATATAGGGTGGACCAGTTCTTCCCACATCATATTTGTCCAACAAGAAACAACTAATTCATTTCTACACCAGTAAATACAGCGGGTACCTGGTGCTTCATTTGGACATAGTATATGGGTTAAATTTTGAATGGCACACAAACATAAGAGACAGTAGGTTTATTTGTTGTAATTTCCCCAACCACAGGCATCCAAACACCAATACATTGACCCTGCTGAATATCCACAGGAACCGCACAAGTGTTAAACAGCTTCCAAGACTTGAGGAATTTGCCATTTGACCTATTCTCAAATATTGCCACATTTGAGGATATATGACGGGGCAATTCTGGGATAACCTGTCCTCCTTGAGTTCCACAATTAAAAGCTACTGGTTTCAACCAAGCAATTTCCTTTGGTGGAATGGAGCAATATTCCTTGGCGTAGATGACTACTGACTGGACATCTTCTGGTGCTGGCAGAATTTTCACTTGCTGATAAGCGTATTCAACTCCTTCATGAACCATGACATTCTTAACGGCGTCCAGGCTCACCTTGGCCTCAAAAATCCAAGCCATACCAAGCAGAACATCAAATCCTGCTCCTGGCAGAACTACGGCGGAAGTCTTGACCTTGATACTTTTCCATTTTATTACCACCTCATCAAACACATCTTGCTCAATATTGGTAACCCCATCTGAAGAAGATAAGGTCAGAGTGACCAATCTTGATGGGTTCATGCCATGTTTACAGACAAAACTCTTTGATACTGCCACTCCAGCACACCCTGGATTGTAGACTGCCTTTGCAGAGATACCATCAAGCAAAATATCCAAGAGTATAACCCCTTGTAACACCAATACAAAAAGTTTTGCAATCAATAGTGCAGGCATACTTTGGGCCACCTTCTTACGCCATTCCACTTCCTTCAGCCAATCCACAATCAACTGGACTCATACAGGCTGCCACGTGATCTCCCCGTCTTCCTTCATACCTAAGCGCACATCCAGTATCCACTCATCTGAAGAGGCATCTGGACTTCCCTCAGGCAAAGTTGGACAAGAGGAATTGATTTCCTGAACAGGGTGCTCCACTGGTTTGCTGGCGCTTTTACAGTACTCCTTCAAAGCCTTCCCAGATCAAAGTCTCATTCTCCCATTATTCTCCAAATTACTTGGCTCAGGTTGAGAGACATCTAAGCCCGCCTTTCTTTTCCCAAATCCTTGAACATAAGGTTGGGATGTTCCTTGTCAAATTCTGCACAATTGGAACACTTTCCAGCAAAATGGCCATCTTTTCCACAGATCCAGCATCCCTTGGCCATGGGAAACTTACATGCCCGCTTAAATCTAGACATGTGGTCCTTATCAGAGGGACTTCTGGGACTTCTGATTCTCTTCAAAGATTCTTCCCCTGCAGCCACATGAGCTCCTACTCTGGGACAAGGAGCACTGTGTGGGAGGCCTTCAATATTTCACCCAATCTGGATGACTTTCTGAACAAGTTTTGACCATGACAGCTTCTCACAACGTAGCATTGAGGCCTGATTTTGCAACCTGGGCCACATTCCAGTGAATAAAGCATCTTCTGCCAGATTCTGATTACATTCTGTCAAAAAAGCTAGGAAATCCTCCATTATGGAAATGTAAATTGACACTGTTTCATGGCTGGCTTGGGTAACATCTTGAGCTTTCTGCAGAGCATCCCCAGGTCTCAGGGTTACCGTGTAGCTGGCTCAAAATTCCTCTAACAATGTGGTCCAATTGTTGCCTTTGCGTCTTTCAAACCACTTGAAGCAGGCAGGTCCTGCAAGAACTTCCAACCAATGACGCTTCTCATCATCTTCCAGACCAGAGGCTCAGATAAGGAAACCCCCCCAGGAAAGCGTTTCCTTCCTTGGGATTTCCAGAAAATTGTGACATCTTGGAAAGCATGGGCTGGACTCCTTTCACCATGGGTTTTTCTGCCCCTGTGTTGGGCTCTGTGACGGATCCAGGCCTAACCAGTCCATTTTACCATAATCCTGCCCTTGACTCTTATTTCCATTACCTTCCTGTGACAAAGCTTTGAGGAGCTTTGCATCCAGGGAGGCAATTTTCTGGGATAATGCTTTGAAGTCATTCTGCCAACAAGCCATGATTTCAATGCTTTTTTCCTCTCTTGCCCTCAATGCCTCATTTTATGGTTTTTCATTTCTTTTACTTGTTGTAATATTTCATCCCATCCTACCAATAAGTTCCAAGCATCCCAAGTGTAAATTTGGTTTCCTTGGGAAGGAGTCCCCTCCTTTGCAAAATAGTTGGAATATAGCTCTTTAAAAGCAGCCTTGACTTCTACCAAGGACTCTTCAGGGATATTCCTTGTGACCCTAGGCTTGAGCAAGCTTTTTCCAATGAACTTGTAGGTACTTCCTTCCTTGCAGCGGCTGTTTCCACACAAAGTACTCCAAATTTAGCTCTCTCAAATTTTAACAAAGAAGACATGATGATTGAAAAATAGGTTAGGGGAAAGTGTCAAAACCAACAATCATGTGAATACTCTTTATTAATGTTTAACTGTTTTTGCTTATATACCATACAGGGCATATAGGCTAAAACCCCCTCCGGTTCCTAAATAAACCAATGATTTGCGCCACGTGGCCTATGACATTTGAGTCATCCAACATAGGTCTTTAACTAAAAGATCACCAACAATTCTCAACCTATGAGAATCAACCTACAATGGGAAGAAGTCACCTGACTCCATTCAACCCAATGTACCAATTTTGCATGGAGCTTCCCCAGCTCCTGGCGCTAAAACCCTGTGGATTACACATCCCAAAACTCAGCTATCAGTGTTCCAACTGAGAACCAGCTGATTAAACCCAAATTCCTAGGATTCCTTGCCTTTATTTAGTTATCTTTGCATTTAATGGTTTTTTGCCTTAAAACCAATTAAAATGCTTTGAAACTCAAACTAAGCACCTCAGCGCTTTACAAAATCACTTAGGCAGCATAGCAGCGCTTTCATCCTAATAAATTTGCAAAAAGGGCACTTTTAACCCAAAATCTGGGGGTTTCCTTATAGCAACCTTAACCAAACCTTCTTGACACAGTCAAGACCATTAAATACTATAATTAAATCCTCATTAACTATATCACCATGCATTTATTAATTAATCTTCCAGATTAATTAAACCGTTTTTGAGATACCCAGTGTTCACATTGACTCGGCCAATCTTGACCTCTGTTCTTTTACTGAACATAGATATCAAGGTTTCAGGAATCTTTACCTTAAGACTTCCAAAAATATATCTATATGCAATAAACAGCAAAAAGAAATGTTGTAACTGTGCTGTTTTAGTAGAGTTACAAGGGGAAAATATTTGGAGACTAGATAATAATCTTTACTGAGAGATAGGGGTTATATAGTTATTGTAGATCAATGGATAGTAGGAACAAGATTGTGATCACATGGTTTGGATGATGAAGGGGGTGGCTTTATCCTGGTAATGAGTCAAGCGCCAAAACGCGGCATCCACTGTAAGGGATCATCATCTGTTCATTTTGTTGGATTTGGTAACTTGAGTTGACTTCCTAGTCTGGCTTTGAGTAATGGATAATTGGATTGCAGGTCACAAACCTGCTTGGTTGGAACCTTGCTGGAAGGTCAAGCCTCAGTTTTGACACACCCCCAGCTGAAGGTCAGTCTCCATTGGGGGCAGGTCATCAGGGAGGTTGTCAGAAGCCCAAGCACTGTATTGGACTAGTTGCTGTTCTGTGGCAGGTAGGGCGGCTTTTTGTTGCTTTTTTCTTGCTTGGCAAGGTCTGAGGCAATCATGGTGGAGGACTTTGTCCTGTTTGCATTTTCCAAGTCTTGCACGAGGTAAGTGTTATTGTTGTTTACCTTTAGGATGATTTCTGCTCCTACTTTTTTGGGTTGTAACTTGCTCTTGTCCACGTTCATGACCCAAACTTCATCCCCAACTTCATGTCTGTTGCAGATGGGAACAAAGGTTTTCTGCAGATGTTCCTCTTATTTCTCTGCTTTTTCTTTGTTTGCTTCTGCAACATGGAGATCTGAGTGTGAGGGAACTTTGCTTGGGATTTTTAGCTTAGATCCTGTCAATGCTTGAATGATATTTGGCTGTGTGCTGTATACCAGTTCAAACAGGCTTTTCCCAGTGAATCTGTTCACTTGGGTTTGACACACAAGTAGCACAGTCAATAGCTGCTTATGCCAGTCCTCAAGTTTGCCTGCAGTGAGTTTGGCCAAGGCTTGCATGAGGCTACCATTTAGCCTCTCTACACACCCATTGGCCTGTGGGTGGTATGGCGTTGTTACTGTGTGTTTGACCCCATTCTTTGTGAGGTATACATTGTGAGTTTGGAGGTTAATTCTTTTCCTTCATTGGTTATCAGGAGTTCTGGCTTTCCAAACTTGCTGATTATCTCCTTGCCAATGAATTGTTTTACCTCGTTGCCAGTATGGGACTTTACTGCTTGGGCTACTGGCCAACGTATTGTAAATTCAATGGTGGTGATGATGTACTTCTTATAATTGTGTTTCCCTGGAATGGGGCCAACAATGTCAAGAGCCCATACTTTGAAGGGTAGTTGTGTGCAGATGGGAAGTACTGACTTTGGCGGGGTTTGCTTTTGGCAAATTTCTTGCATACTTCACATTGCTCCAGCACTTATTGGACATTGCAATACAAGGTTGGCCACCAGGCCTTATTCTTAAGGAACTCATAAAGGTTTTGACTCTTGATATGGCCAAGGTCTTGGTGGTAACGTAAAATGATGTCTACTCTTTGGTGTGTGAGGATGTAGAGAATGATTGTGCCATCTGAAATTTTTCTGTTTAAGGTCCCATACACGTCAGCAAACAGATGTTCATTATTGATGACTGTTTCCTTTGTTATGTTGGCTGTGCCAGGGGGGAAACTTTGTCCTTTTTCAGTAGTACTAGGAGAGGCCAGTCTGGATTGAGCCCATTTTCTCCTCTGGAGGCACAGACATATAGGCGGGAAAGGGCATCTGCCATGGCAAGTTTAGCTCCAGGCTTATACTGGATGAGCATGTTGAATCTCTCTAAGAGTTCCATCCATTTGGCTTGTCTGCCGGATAGATTTTCTTGAGTCTTGAAGTAGATGAGTGACTTGTGGTCTGTCAAGGCAGTGAACTCCTCTTGTTGCTCCAGATAGCAGCGCCATTTAACTAGGCAGTGTACAATTGCCAACAGTTCCTTGTCGTGTATAGGGTAGCAACACTTGCCGTCTGTCAACTTGTGTGACTTGTAGGCCACAGGAAGGAAATCACCAGTGTCATTCTTAATTTGTAGTACTCCTCCAATGGATGTGTCAGAGGCGTCTGTTTCCATTTTGTATTCTCTATTGCATTTTGAGGTACTGGAGGATGGGTGCTGTTGTGTGTTTTTCTTTAAGGCGTCAGAAACAGAGGTCGCGCTGGGGGGTCCACACAAATTTGGTTTGGGACCAGTTATGGCGGACAGTGGTGCAGTCAGTACGCCACAATTGGGTATGAACTGCCGTACAAAGGCCACCATTCCTAGAAAGGTACAGAGTTCCAACTTGACCTTGGGTGGCGGCATCTTGCAGATGGTCTGGATCTTTTAGTCATCAGGTTTAATGCCATCTTTCAAAACTATGTGTCCCAAGAAGGGTAGTTGTTTGCAGAAGAATTGGCATTTGGAGGGTTTGGCTAGCAGCTTGTGTTGCACTAGAGTGGCAAAGACTGCTTCTGGATCCAAGTGGTGCTGTTCAACTGACAGGCTGTAAACAACAATGTTGTCTAAGTAGACCAGGGCGCACTTGCCAATGTGGGGAGCATAGACTTCATTCATGAAGGTTACAAAGGTTGATGGAGCGTTGGTCATGCCAAAATTTAGTATCACACACTCATACAAGCCGTACTTGGTGCAGAAGGCTGTTTTGAAGATGTCTTCCTCTTTGATGCAGATCTGGTTGTAGCCTGCTGTAAGATCAATTTTGGAAAAGACTGCGGCACCACCAAGTGCATCAAAGAGGTTGCCAATGAGTGGTAATGGGTAACAATTCTTAATAGTGACTTCATCTAGAGCTCAGTAGTCTGTAACTAGGCGCAGGGTACCATCCTTCTTGGTTACAAAGAACACAGCCTTACCAAAAGGAGATTATGAGGGGCAGATAAGTCCCTTCTCTAATGCCTCTTTAAGGTAGGCACGTAGGGCACCTTCTTGTTTGGTGTAAGGCAATAGATGTTGCATGCTTTAGGGACTGCTCCTTTAAGTTGGACAGAATGCTGGATGTGTTTCTTAGGCGGCAACCTGGGTAGAGCTTCCTTGAAGATCTCTGGGTGTTGAGCTATAATTTTGCAATCCTGTGTTGTGGTGGTATCCTGGTGATCCTTGAAGTGGATGATTTTGTATTGGCAGGAGTCCCAGTCAATCTTCTTGAGGTTCTACTGTTTGTTCAAGGTCTCAGTGATGTGTACAAAGACGTGGTTGCGCAGGAGTTGGTCCACAGAGTCAGGGTAGATTTAGTGGTGAACGCCTTCATGTTTGATGGTCAGTACCAAGGTTATCCAGTCTACATGAGGGTTGTTTTTCTGCAACCAGCTGAGTCCCAGTACAATGTCAAACTTGGGAAAGTTGATGACAGGACCTTTAATGGTGGAGTGGAGGCTCTCTAGCATAACAGAGAAGGGGGCAGTTTCCTGTGTCACGGCAATGTGATGTTCATCAGCTAAAACCACATTCTTAATCCACAAAGGATTAGTGGCTAGCTTGAACTTGTTGACAAGCTTATGTTGACCAGGGTTTGGTCTGCGCCCAAATCCAGGAGAGCAGAGCCTGTGTAACTGTGAAACTGGAAATGATAGGACATCAATTTATTTGGGTGTCTGGCAACGGTGTATAGTACTGGGTCCTCCGAGGGTCTTTGAACCATTGGGCACTGGTCCACGTCCTCTGGGCAATACTCATCATTGGGAAAGTTGAGGGAAGTCTGGGGAGAGCTTGGCTTGCTTAGTGCTCTCCCTGGGCTTTTCCCTTGTCCTGGTTGTCTTGAGTGGTTGCCACATTGAAATGGGTTCTGTTTGATTGTTCATTATTACCATTCCCATGTCCATTTGAGCCAGAGGGTTTGTGGTTGGCACTGCTGTTACTGTTCCCGGGGGGTGGTATGTTGGAGTGCCCACTGGAATGAGAGTCCTTGGGTCTCTCTCTTCCCTGTTTGTGCCTTGTGAAGAGTGTTGGAAGTTTTTTCTGCCTCCTTGGCTTCACAGTACAGGCTTTGCAAATTGGTCACTTGGTCTAGGTTCATGTGTCTCATTATGTGTGACTTAGGGGTGTTGTAGTACATGAGGTGCGTGGCTGGGTTATCAAAGACCATATCAGCGGGTGCGCGTAGACAAAGTTCTTTGTATGCGCGGGTGAGTTCCTTTACGGTACCAGTCTGGGTCAGGTTCTTCACTTGGCGGATGATAATGAGTGTGGTGTCTTTCAGCACAAACCTCATCAGGAAGTCCTGCTTGAAAGTATCCCAGTTCTTTTTGGTATGCTCCTTGTGCCACTTGTTGTACCAGGTGCCAGTGTCATGCGCAAGTTGAATGGAGATCTCTGCAATCCAAAATCTCTTCAGGCAGTTCATCTGGGTTAGCTTGCTTTGAGAAGATTGGATCCATGCTGTGTTGTTGTTGTTGGCTCCTGCAAAAGGTTCTAAGGCAGCGCTCCAAAGTCTCTGAGCTATGTAGGCTGGCATGGCGCTTTTGTCAGCTGGTTGCGGCATCAATGGAGCAGCTTGAAAGAAACCTTGTGCGGACATGGCGTTGAAAGCGGGTAGGGGGATCACCGTATTCTGGTAAAAAAACAAAGCCTTTGGATATTTCAGTACCAGGAGTGTATGGGGTCCAGTCAGGCAGGAGGCCAGACATAGTTCTATCAAGTTTTTGTTGGCCGCAGTGTGTGCGGGCAACAGGCAGAATTTTTCAAGATAAGGTAGGATGGGAAACCTACCTGTGCTACCAATGTTGTAACTGTGCTGTTTTAGTAGAGTTACAAGGGGAAAATATTTGGGAACTAGATAATAATCTTTATTGAGAGATAGGGATTATATAGTTATTGTAAATCAATGGAAAGTAGGAACAAGATTGGTGATCACACAGTTTGGATGGTGAAGGGGGTGGCTTGATCCTGGTAATGAGTCAAGCGCCAAAACGCGGCATCCACTGTAAGGGATCATCATCTGTTCATGTTGTTGGATTTGGTAACTTGATTTGACTTCCTATCCTGGCTTTGAGTAATCAGATAATTGGATTGTGGGTCACAAACCTGCTTGGTTGGAACCTTACTCGCGGGTCAAGCCTGCATTTTTGACAGAAACAACTTTATACTTTGGAGCATTTATTTGGCTAAATCCTCAACAGTGACTGTCATACGGTCACAACAAGCAAATGCAGAATACATGAATCAGAAATGTGTGATTCCAATGTAAAATTTGAGATTTTTTGTATGTCTAACAAATTATAGACAACATGTAAAAATTAATGAATATGAAATTGCAGGATTGCCAAATCCAAGAACCAAATTTCAAATCAAAAATGAGGTGAATTCAAAATAAATTAATTAATTTATGGGCATCTCAAACAGGAAGTCAGAGTATCTAGAGTTGATTTGTGCTATTTTTTAGGAATCACAGGCATTCTCAAAAATCACCCTATTCCAGTTTTGAACGGCTAAAATTTAGATCTTTCTATTCACCAACTTAACATACTTAACAATAAAATTGACTAAAATATACACTCCTCTTTTTGAGTTTAATTTTATAATAAAAATTTATTATGCCTTTTTTTAATAATAAACAATTAAACAAGCTGTTATGTCATGAATGACAAACTCTTGTTAACAATGCTTATGTAAGAATCTCAGTTACAGGATTCAAATCCTGACACCCTGTGGGTTGCCAGCCCACAGGCTCAGCTGCCCGTGTTTCTTTGGGCTCAAACCAGAGCTAAAGTTGACTTTGGTGAAACTCCTGAGACCTACCAAACTAGAGTTACCTGAGACCATGCCTTGCTTGCAAAAGGATCCTGTTAGTCCCACCAATGAGAGTGCAGGCCTGGTCAGCAATCCCAAGATAACTGGGGCCACTGCAGCTGGAAAATTGAAGAAACTTCCCGTGGAATGCAGGCTGCCCAGAGATGACAAATCCTGCAACTTAAAAAGGGAACTCAAGTTTGCTCTTTTCAATCCAGCCAATGAGAGATCCCCTGTGCAAGATGCCACCAAGGGTTACCAAACCTTGTGTCAGGATTGACAATTCATTACCCCTGGAAACCAGGGCCCAAGGGTGAGATTCAAACCCTGAACCCATATTCCTGCGGGCTGCTGGGCCCTTAGACCAAGAGCCTATCTGCTTGCATTTTTCTGAGATTGAGCCCCTGCAAGCTGAGGCTCCTGCTAAGCCTCAAAGCCAGAATACCAGCACAAGCTTGACTTTGGTGGCACCCAAGGAGGAGCCTTCCAAATTGCCTAATGGAGGCAGAGAAGGTGCCTCTGTGAATTTCATGAGCTTGAAGTCCTCTCAAGCAACCAATCAAACCCTACTGCCAAAGATAAACCCGGGCTTTGGGCCTGACCCTGTTACCACAGCCAAAAACCAAGAAATTCAAGTGACTAATTTGGACATTCTGACCAATGAGAGAACACCCAGCTGAGGTGCCATTTTGCCGCTCCCACACCCGGGCCTTCTGGCCACCCACCCGCACTTTTCCCAATATTTTGATGAAGCCCTGATGAAAAATACTAAGTTTGGAGGCGGAATGCTATAGATGCCTATAGATTCTACGCTCAAACCTTATTGTCATTTTTGAATAAAGGTTATGTTACTTTTTCTTATACAGCTACTGCCTTATTTTGTATTTGCTATCTATCAATTCAGTTTGAGATCTCCTGGCCTTTCTGTCCCACTGCCTGCAGTTTTTGTCCACCTAGTGCACCCTATGGGCCCGTCCACTTCAATGACTACCCTTTGAAGCCCAAGTACAAGGACTATACACCAGAAAAGATACTTTAATTCAATCCTTTGGCCCACATACAATCTGCTATTAGACACAACCGTCAAGGCCTGTGGATATTCTCAACAATTAAATTATTTAGAGGAAAGTTCAACTATCTTCCTGCCTACAATATCCATATGGAACTGCCTGTAACACCCAAACCTATGCCAGCTTCTTCACCTGACATCCCAACCAACCATACCAACAAGCTATTTGGAATTAATATATATAAAAGTGAGTCTGTCTGTCTGTAATGTCACCTCAAGTGGGCTCAAGCCGTAAGGGATTTGACTGAATTGATTTTAAGTTAAATTTGATTTTAAAAGTTGATTGTTAAGCCACAAGCTCACTTTGGCTCATCCTTACATCCAATCCCTTACATGCATCTTTGAGAGTACACAGATTGAATTCAGTGGAGTGTGGTCTAAATCATGTTGAACTGAAATATAAGCCACTAGAACTTTAATAAATTTGTATTTAATTACTTGCATTTTAAATTAGTGGCTAAGCTCATTCAACCATATCAAAGTGGCTTATCTGTATAGATTACCCGACTCTAGAATGGGTGGATTAAAATTAGAAAAGAAGCAGCAATTGTTTGAGATCCTTTTATATGATTGGATGGTTATGCTCTATGCTGAGGATTGAATTGACAACGAAAAGAGAGCTTGGTCAATTTAAAGCAATACAGTTTAAATTATAATATAAATATTAGTTTAAAGAAGGAGATGGTTGGCTTGGACATTTCGAAATTCTTATTCTTCAAGTTTGATAGTAGAGCACTCCAATTCGATGCCACCTGATCCAAGTAGCTCCATATTGTTTCAGAGTAAACCTTGCTTGCCACAGCTTCATCCCAAAAGAACATCAGTGGAGTAAAAATACTATGATAAAATTATGATTCAATATAATGATTTTCATGAAATTCAGAGGACGTAGATCAATTTTTCAGATGATTCTAGTCAAAATGGTACCAAACATGATAGCTCTAACTGTTCTAGATGCTGAGATATATAATTAAGTGCTGGAATCGGGTTCACGTCATAACCAAAGGCTCGGACTCGATTTGCTATTATCTAAATTTACTTTTAATACACACTAAAAAACTAAAATCAGTGTATCTCAGTGAATACTAAGCCGATTTTGATGTCCAATAGCTTATTTAAAAGCTGCAGATCAGCTCTACATTTTGAAGGGTTAAAAAATCAAATACAAAATTTTAAAATAATTAGTTTAGCTGTACTAATCTTAATAGTGATACTACACTTATTTAGATTTAGTTTTTATTTATACTTGAAATATGCAATTTTAATTTTAAATTTAAATAAATATAATTGAAACTACATTTTAATAAAGCAATTAAATAACTTTTAATCAAATATGTGATAAGTACTCCAAGCCTAAAAACACAATAAAATATATTTAATTGATTTATTAAATTCAACTTTAATTCTGTCCTTGGATGGAGCAACCACCTAGTAGTGTATATCATCCTCACGGGGGTGATGGACACCATTATACCAACTGCTGGCCCATGGTCTTGGGTGGGGAAGTCTGCTTCCTACCTTCTAAAGTTAGCTCCGCTCTTGTGGTGGGCTCTGCCCGCAAAAACTCCGGCCCGAGTTACCGCCGGAAACGGCAGGCCAGCCGCCCGAGACTGGATCCCTGACACCTTGGTAGATGATACCACCCAGCCCAAGGGAAATTACAAAAGTTTTCCTATGACTGAAAGGCATACTTATGCCATGGGCTGCCAGAAAATTGCCTATTGCCATTCTTGCAATAAAGCAATATGAACCTTTGGTTTAACCAGGTCATTCTGTATTTGATTTTAGTTCTTTTGAATTTTCAGTCTAACCTCCGCAGCCTTGTCCCCCAAGACCATAAACCCCAAGAAACCAAAGGCCAACTGTTCAAACTATATTTTCTACCAGGAGCACCCTTTGGCCCAATACATTTCACAGAATATCCCCCAACCTGTCATATTCAGAGTTTACTCTAGAAGAAATTATGCTTTACAACCCTGAAGCTAGAACTTGAGAGAATGAGATCATTGGCAGAGAAGGAGCCTGGATTACTGTATCCCTTTGTTATTCCAAGATAAATATAACCACCTGCCAGACTACCAAGTTTCAATGACTGCCCCTTATCCTGCAGCCCAACTAATTGCTGGAATCTGTGCTGCCAATGAGTCCACTTCAACACAACTATTTGAAGTGATGTACATCACTCTTACTGGGCTTGTGGATTTCATGGTTCCCCCCAATGGTCCCTGGGCCATCCTGGGCAAATCCTTATCCTATATTGTAAAGTTATCTCCAATCTTGTGGTAGGCCCTTCCCTCAGGACCTGCAGGCTGTCCACCTGCAAGCTCTCAGGAATCCCCTGCAGGCTGGATTCCTGACATTATGGCAATCTTTCTTAATCACAGTAACCTGGGCCCCAAGATGTTGATAACTCTTGGAGAAACTTGTATGCAATTTTTTTTATTAATTTAAGCTTAATATTCCTACAAGCTAGTTACCAACCTAATTGCATCAGCAATTAAACCCTGCAGTAGTACAGAAACCAAGGACAGCACATCTGGCGTCAAGAACCCAAAAACCCCAGATTCACAAGTCCAGAACATCATAGTCAACCAGTCCACAACCAAGGTGGACATGTCACAGATGGGCAAGCTCACCTTGGAAGAAGCTCATAGATCCATGCCTGTCCTTTGTCTTCACTTCCAGGCCAATGCAAAATCTTACTCAAATAACCCAGAAAAGGTCCTGGGTGTGGCCTCCATGCTCTCTGGCAATGCCCTGGATTGGTTTGGGAAGGCCATTGCTGAAGACGTTGAGTTCTTCTTGGATTACTCCCAATTTGAAAGCAAACTGATGGCCACTGGCAACAATTAGGACAACCACATCCGTGCCCTCATCATTTTATTGGATATTAAGCAAGAATCCTGCACCCTAAAAGCTTACACTGATGAGTTCCTCAAAATGAAGACTAGAACCCACTCAAAGAAAAGTTATCTGCCATCCTGTACCACTGAAAAGTTTGCCCTGCCTTGAAAGAACTCCTCAAGCATCATCCTCCACGCTCAGCCTAGATGAGTACTCCTCCTGTGCAGAGGTTTGAGCCTTAACCTGGAAGGTGCCCCCCTTCTGCACCACACTCCAACCACGCCCAAACACCTAGCAGACAAGGAATATCCCCCAAAGAGTTGCAATGCCACTACTGTGAAAGGCTGTGCTTCTACTGTCACAAACTTGGCCACCTCACTAAGGCTTGCCCTAGAAAAAGTGGTTCTACAGTTTCCCTAGCACAAATACATGCCTCCACTCAGTCTTAAAAGTTTATCTAAGTCAAAGTAAAGACCTCTGCATCAACCTTAACTATCAAAACATTCATTGATACAGGAGCAGAAGAAAGCTTCATTGACCCTACACTTGCAAAAAAACCTAGGACTAAAGGCTACTGCCAAAGGCATTAAGGTGATCATGGAGAATAGCTCCCATGATCTTGGCTTCAGGTATGTGTTGTGAATGCCGCTATTTATCATGTTTTGATTTTGCCTTCAGTGGGCCATTTTGAGGACAAATCTCTCTCTTTTGCTTTTGCCTCTCAAAATGAGTCAATGGCTGAATTGGGAAATACACTTGTTCAGTTTCTTGACTCTGCACAACTCACTTGCCCCATTCATGCTGGTGGCAAGTGAATCTACCATCCTGGTAGTGTGTTGTGGTAATGTCAACCACTATATATTCATTTTCCTATTTCACCAATAAAATTAAGTTCTATTCACATTTTTGTCTTTGTGTCTTCCAGTACTTTGGCGTCTCTCTCTAGCCATAACTAGTAGAGATTATTCTTCCAGGGATGATAAGGTAATTGCATAGCCTTCCCTGTCATCTAACCAAGACTTAATACAAATCCAATCCTAAGGTTAGGATTTCCTGTTGTGTGTCTGTTTTGTGCCTCAGAACACAACAAAAATGGTGCTCACTACAGGGGCTGTAAGCCCCTTGGTTATCCCTTTTGCATCCACGTTTTCAGGTCCTTTGCCTCTGCCTATACAAGAGCCAACTTCACCTGAAATCACTAGCCCTTCTATTGAGGAAGATATTGCCAACCTTCCTATTGTCTCTACTGTACTGAACCTTGGGAATGGTCCCTGCCTAATTGCTTACCCCATGGGTACCCCTGACTTAGAACAAGTCATGGTGGTAGCCCTTGGGACAGCCTGTGAAGGAGCCATCCCTTGCCTTCAGTTGAAATTCAGTCAGGCTGAATACTACAAATTGATTGTGGCTTCTCAATTTCCTAAACATCTCCTCTCAGCAGCTGGCTTGCTGAGCACCTGCTGTCATCCTTTGTGCAGTCTGCATTAGCCCACCATCAAATGGTGTTAGGGCTCCACGTTCAAGAAATCTTGTCTCTACAAGCAGCTGTCACTCATCACTGGTATTAATTTGCTGCCTATCAACAGTGGATTCACTCCCTGTTCTCCTTGGTATCAAACAATCAGTGTAACTCTATCACATCTCATACCTGTTTGGTTAATTCAATTGAGCAAATGTGCCAGTCCATCCTGAATACGTCAGAGAGTGTCTACATGAGTTTCACTAGCTAGAACAGCCATGGAAAACTCAAGTAGATTCCACCCTGAACTCTTATCTCACCAACTTTGACCAACTTGTACAGTAGCTCAATGCATTTAGCACGTATTCCTTCAAGCAACTACAGCAGATAGTAGACCTTGCTGCTAACGGCCTTAATGAGCTCAGTACAGCATTTGATCAAGAGAGAGCTGTCACTGCCACTGCTATAGCCAAACTCCAGAGTCAAGTGAATGAATTGTCTACGCCTAAGCTATATGTTCCGCCTTCCCCCCTTCTGATGACTTGGTGGATAGAGAGCAGAGAATATGGGATGCCATTTAAGAGCTATGTGCGTCTACTTGCAGTCAAGGATGTCCTACTGAAGCTCCTCAGCCTGAATCACAGGTGCTTGTGTTGACCGCTCAAGTTACTGAGCTACAGCAGGAAGTTGCTGCCTTAAAAAATGGTGGAAACTGTTGCTAGTCCAGTTGGGGTTGTTGAAGAAGATGGCTGCTGCCCTGGCTTACTGGATCCCCTCAAATCCAATGCGCTAGGGATTTGATTTACCTAGATAATGAGGTGGATCATTTGAAATGGGATTATGCTGAGCTAGACAGAGACATACAAGAGATGAGTGAGTTAATTGACTCAGTAAACAACAGGTTTTCCCCCTGCCTCTCAGTAGGGCCATCCCTTACCTCCCAACTGGCTGAGCTCTCCACATTAGTGACCTCCCAAGGCCAACACCTAGATGTTACTGAACAACAGACCACTCTAGCTAACAATACAGGTGCCTGCACTGCTGAGACTCTGACTACCCTTGAGGAAAGTGTTTGACAGCTGTGGGCTAGACAGCCCCCCTCCAAATCTGAAGAAGAATTCTCCCCATGCATAAATGTACTCAAAGCAACAATGGTGGTCCAACTCTTGAAGCACATTTCAAGCCTACCTTTAAGCAAGTCTTTGATCCCAAAACCTTGACCATTGCAGCTTTTTTAACTATCTATGAAATTGCCATGAGAAGAGCATCATATGAGGTTAAGAAGAAACATATTTTAACCTGTCTACACCCAACCTGCCAAGAGGTGGTGGTGCCTACGCTGCCCATCATCAAGACTTTGAAAGATATGAAGCATTTTCTGATTGAAAAATTTGGTGGTGAACTTAGCTTGGAAGCAAAGAAGGACGCCTTCACGCACATTGCTTTCAAACCTAAGGAGATGCTAGCTGAATTTGCAGACAGATTCTACATGGAAGGACAGCAACTGATAACAAGAAGACAATTGACAGCCCATGAAGCTTATATGGCTTGTGCTCAAACCCTCAAAGGAAACCAGCTTCTGTGCCTTCACTTCAACGCCCATAAAGCTATGCTTTCCTCCATGAAGAGCATAAAGACGCTGTTGCAGGACATGCACCTTACCCAATCTGGAGCAGCCGTTTGGGAGAGTTGTGCTGCTTCCAATTCTGGGTCTCATTCTTGTGGTCCTTGTATTCTTACCAGGAACTTGCAAAATCCCCTTCAACGTCAGGGTTGCTACAACTGTGACCAGATAGGTCATCATTCTTGAGTCTGCACTAACCCGTGGATTGAAGTGGCTGATCCCAAGGAGCAGGTGGGAAAAGAACAGTCAACCTAGAGGCAGTGATGCTCTCAGTTGACAATTCTTCCCAGTCTCTTTAAATCCCTCCATCTATAACCAACTCTGAGCCTGCTGATACTGAGGCTCTTCCTATCCTCTTATTGTTCCACAATATCTCTGACAACTCTGACCTGGATGATTCCAATGTTGAGGACCCTGACATGTATGAGTACTCTGTTCTTGCTGTCCCTGAAACCATTGCAGTCCCCTAAAAACTACAATCAGGGATGACTGCAATGACTACTAAGCCTTTACCCAAGGCCAAAGAAATTGTCTATTGCCCCTACCTCACTTAAGCAAAGAGGCCCCCATTGTGACTGTACTACAGTCACTGTTGGGGATTTAGCCAAATAAATTGTCCAAAGTATAAAGTTATTTCTGTTTTTGTTATTTATTACATTAGATAGATTTTTGGAAGTCTTAAGGTAAAGATTCCTGAAACCTTGATATCTATGTTCAGTAAAAGAACAGAGGTCAAGATTGGCCGAGTCAATGTGAACACTGGGTATCTCAAAAACGGTTTAATTAATCTGGAAGATTAATTAATAAATGCTTGGTGATATAGTTAATGAGGATTTAATTATAGTATTTAATGGTCTTGACTGTCTCAAGAAGGTTTGGTTAAGGTTGCTATAAGGAAACCCCCAGATTTTGGGTTAAAAGTGCCCTTTTTGCAAATTTATTAGGATGAAAGCGCTGCTATGCTGCCTAAGTGATTTTGTAAAGCGCTGAGGTGCTTAGTTTGAGTTTCAAAGCATTTTAATTGGTTTTAAGGCAAAAAACCATTAAATGCAAAGATAATTAAATAAAGGCAAGTATGCCTAGTAATTCAGGTTTGATCAGCTGGTTCCCAGTTGGAACACTGATAGCTGAGTTTTGGGATGTGTAATCCACAGGGTTTTGGCGCCAGGAGCTGGGGAAGCTCCATGAAAAATTGGTACATTGGGTTGAATGGAGTCAGGTGACTTCTTCCCATTGTAGGTTGATTCTCATAGGTTGAGATTTTTTGGTGATATTTTAGTTAAAGATCTATGTTGGATGACTTGAATGTCATAGACCATGTGACACAAATCATTGGTTGATTTAGGAACCAGAGGGGGTTTCAGCCTATATGCCCCAAATAGTATACAAGAAAAGCCAGTTAAACATTAATAAATAATATTAATATTGTTGGTTTTGACGCTTTCCCCTCACTTATTTTTCAATTATCATGTCTTCTTTGTTAAAATTTGAGAGAGCCAAATTTGGGGTGCTTTGTTTAGAGACTGTCACTGCAAGTAAGGAAGTACCTAGTAGTTCATTGGAAGACGCTTGGTCTAGCCTAGGGTTACCAAGACTGTTCCTGCAGAGTCCTTGGTAGAAGTCAAAGCTGCTTTTAAAGAGCTATATTCCAACTATTTTGCAAAGGAGGGGACTCCTGCCTAAGGCAATAAAATTTACGCTTGGGATGCTTGGAACTTATTGGTAGGATGGAATGAAATTCTACAACAAGTAAAAGAAATGGCAAACTGTGAAATTCAGGCACTAAGGTTAATAGAGGAAAAAAGCATTGAAATAATGGCTTGTTGGCGGGATGATAACAAAGCATTATCCCAGAAATTGCCTTCTTGGATGCAAAGCTCCTCAAAGCTTTGTCACATGAAGGTAATGAAAACAAGAGTCAAGGGCAGGATTACGGTAAAATGGACTAGTTAGGCCTGGATCTGTCACATTTGTGCTAGTGGAGTCATCAGAAGAAGCTGCTGGAGTTGCTGGCGCTGTAATTAAGAATGTATTGGTTTTGCTCCCCCTCAAAACTATCTATAAGGAGTTTCCGGGCTTAAGATGTATGATTGAGAAGTGGGACAAAGAACTAGCAGAGGCTCAAGACATCTTGGCTATCCTCCTACCCTTTGGTTGCACTACCACTCGGGTAAAAATATCCATCCAAAAAGTGAAGATCAAGGCCGTCTTAGACACTGGCTCTCTGGTTTTTGTTGTCTCCTCAAAGCTTTTGAAGAAACTAAAACTTGCCCCCAACCTAAATTATCACCAGTCATATAGCACGGCTGGACTATCCATGACACATGCCATAGGAGCATACTCTGCTCTCCCCCTGCAGTTTGGAAAGCTTCTCCTAGCTACGCCAGCAGTTGTCTTGAAGAATAAGAGTTACAATATCTTAGTTGGTACCCAATTACTTAGGGAATATAATGGGATCATCAACTTGAAAGATGATTTTTCTCTATTCTGGGATACAAAGTCCCTCTGATCTTTGAAGAGCTGGTTAAAGTTCCCAGGAAGCGCCTCAAGATGTGTGCTTTAGAATACCCCACTGGGATTTTCACTCTAAAGTATTGCACCCACTCCTCAAACATGAAATGTCCACCTATGGCTTGCCCTGCGTCTGAGGGGATCCCTCTCTTAGCCACGTCTGCTGTCACTATCCCCCCTGGCTCTCAGGCCATCCTAGACTCTCAGATATTGTATGAACTACCTGAACAAACTTTCTTGGAGTTTTACTCTCCTCCCTCATTAGTTTGCAACAAATCTTACCTCTTTCCTGGAACTCTAGATATCTCCCATAAGGACCCTTTCCAATTGCTAGTAGCCAACCTAACTGCTCTCCCCATAAACGTGTCTAGAAGGCAAGTTGTCAGTTATGGAAAGTTATTGAATGCTCCTGATGTCTTTTCCCTTCATCTCTTTGGTACGTTCCAGGATTTTATCCCTACCTGAGGATGAGCCTCAAGTACTGTCATTTTTTATGGCACAAGACTTCCCCCAGCTATGCCCAGTTCAACAGAAAGAGGTGCTAGACTTGCTAGACCAAGTTTTCAACATCTTTGCTAAAGACAAACCAACTATGGGTTAGCCAAAGGCGTTATACACCAGATTGATACTGGAGGTGCTTCCCCCTTCCATGCTAAACCATATTGCTGCAGTTGCGTGGAGGATGCCCAGGTGTCTAAAGAGCTCAAAAAACTGTTAGACGCTGGACAACTGGCCCTCCCAAAGTCCTTGGGCTTCACCATTACTCATCCTAAAGAAGAAGGATGGAGGTCATCATATATTTATGGACTACTGACAATTGAAATCTTTAACTAAGAAGGACTCTTATCCCTTGCTGCAATTGATGATGCTCTCTGACGTCTTTGAGGCTCCAAGTCTTTCTCAGCTATGGACTTGGCATCTGGTTACTGGCAAGTTCCCCTTCTCCAGAAGGTAGGCAAAACGATGCACTTATCACTTCTGAAGGGCTTTTTGAACCTACATGTATGCCTCAGGGACTATGAATTGCCCCTGCTACCTTTCAACAGGCCATGGACTCCATTCTTCATGATTGGAAGCTCTAATGTGTCCTGGTGTATTTGGATAATATAACAGTCTTCAGCGCTACCTTAACTGATTACCATGATCATCTCAAAGAAGTGTTCCTAAAGATTTGAGAAGATGGCCTGAAGCTAAAGCCTTCTAGGTGCACTTTCTTCAAAGAGTATCTTGAATTCTTGGGCCATGAAGTAACCCAGACAGGTATTTGCCCTATGACTAAGAAGGTTGAAGCCATCAACAAAATGCTTCCACCCACTAACCTGCAAGAAGTACAAGTCTTTCTGGGTATGATGGGCTACTAAAGACAGTTTATTCTCAACTTTGCCAATACTAGTGAACCTCTAGTCCAGCTGTTACTTAATGTCCCTTTTGAATGGACTGCCAGCTAGCAGCAAGCCTTTGAGACCCTTAAGCAAAAACTCAAAGAGGCGCCCATCCTGGTGTATCCTGACTATGATAAGAAATTCATCCTATACACTGATGCTAGAAATCTTGCTATTAGGCTATTTTGGCCCAACTAGACAACAAGGGTGTAGACCATCCTGTGGATTATACTTCTTGTGCTCTAAACAAGCATGAGAAGAACTACAGTGTCACAGAGAAGGAATGTCTTGCCCTGTTGCATGCAGTCAAACAGTTCTGCCACTACATCTATGGTACCCATTTCACTGTTGTCACCAACCACGCTTTTCTTAAGTGGCTACAACAGCTTAAGGAGCCGGAAGGACAAATAGCTAGATGGGCCCTCTGCCTGCAAGGTTATGACTTCATAGTGCTCCATCACCCCAGTATTCAACATCAGAACTCTGATGGTTTGTCCAGTTGCCCATCCTGCTGAGGCTGACCAGTTGTATGAGCTAATTGGATATCCTTCCTCTTGGGAAAAAGAGACAGAAAAAGTCCAATTAGTCTTGTCCAAGCTATCTGAAGAAACCCACATTTGCAACAATCAGCTCTTCAAGAAATTACAAGATCAGTATCTGCCCTATGTATGACCTAGTCTTTGCCTCTTTTTGGTGTTGCAAGCTCATAAAGAGACTGGGCATGGAGGCATCATCAAGACTTTTGACTGGCTTCAGAAGAATTACTTCTGGGAAAACCTTTGCCTGCTGATCCCAGACGTCATAGCTAGTTGCCACAACTGCCAGCTTCAGAGGCTGCGAGCTGCTTCCCATGAGTTCAAATTAGTCCCCCCGCAACATGTCTTTCACACTGTTAGCATTGACACTGTAGGTCCTCTCCCCCGCTCCTGCTCTGGGTATTGCTTTATCCTGATTGCTGTTGATCACTTCATCAAGTGGGTAGAAGCTTGCCCTACTAATGATATCACTGCTAAGACAACTGCTGCTTTTCTATTACAAGATGTTTTCTACTGCCATGGCTGTCCTCAAGTGTTGCTGTCAGACAATGGAACTAACTTCAATGCCAAGCCGGTAACCTCTGTTGTTGAGGCCTTGGGGACTCAACAGTCCTTCTCTGCCTCCTATAACCCTTCTACCAATGGGGCAGTAGAGCGTGCAAATTTAACACTGGTTTCTATTATGAGAAAGCTCACCTACTCTGACACTGCAAATTGGGATCTATACTTACCTGCTGCTCTCTTTGCATATTGCCTTAGCAATCATTGTGTCACCAGATATTCCCCTTTTTCTATGCTGTATGGACGTGAGGCTACCACTTTGTTGAACTTGGGGCCCCCCTACTCTCCTCTAATAAGGCCCTGAATCCTGAAAATCACATCAAAGATTTAGTCAATTGCATAATTGATATACAGGCTACTGCTCACACTTCTGCATATAAGACTAAAATGCTTGAGCTTTCCCCCAAAAATGCTGGACGCTCTCCCTTTCCTGAGTTAAACACTGGAGACCATGTTCTTTATTACCAGCACAGAGTGGGTGGACGTGCACACAAACTGGACACTCTGTTGGCCGGCCCTTTGGAAGTGATCTTCAAATGAGGATCTGAATACACTGTAAAGCTCCTCTCTAGTGGTTGTCCTTTTGCTCAAGTGCATGCAAAGTTACTCTTCAAGTATCACCCCTCTAAGGCCAATCTAGGGGAGGGCAATGTTGTGAATGCCGCTATTCACCATGCTTTGATTTTGCCTTTGGTGGGCCATTTTGAAGACAAATCCCTCACTTCCACTTTTGCCTCTTAAAATGAGTTAATGACTGAATCAGGAAATACAATTGTTTGGTTTCTTGACTCTGCGCAACTCACTTGCCCCATTCATGCTGGTGGCAAGTGAATCTACCATCCTGGTAGTGTGTTGTGGTAATGTCAACCACTATATATTCATTTTCCTATTTCACCAATAAAATTAAGTTCTATTCACATTTTTGTCTTTGTGTCTTCCAGTACTTTGGCGTCTCTCTCTAGCCACAACTAGTAGAGATTATTCTTCCAGGGATGATAAGGTAATTGCATAGCCTTCCCTGTCATCTAACTGAGACTTAGTACAAATCCAATTCTAAGTTTAGGATTTCCTGTTGTGTGTCTGTGCCGCGTCTCAGAACACAACAGTCCTTCATTACTTGGGTCCAATAGTGAGAGGTAAACTGAGGTTCTTGGTTGATGATATTTTCTTCTGGTGTGCTGTGTTGCATCAATATGCGGTTTTAAAAATGTCTGGCAGTCTCAGCTTCTGTACAATGGGTAGTGGTCAGAAGGAAGTTAGTCATTTTGATGAAACAGTCAACTATGACTAGGATTGTGTCAAATGATTTTGAGGGGGGAATTCTGCTATGTAATCCATTGGTACTGACTTCCAGGGTCCAGCAGGGATTTCCAGAGGCCTTAGAAATTCTTCTGATTTCAAGCATTGTGTCTTGGTTCTTCCACAGGTTTTGCACCTATTGATGTAGGCTGCTACTTCCTTGTACATGCCAGGCCATGTGTAGTTCTGCTTGATGCTTAGGAGGGATTTGTGTACCAGGGTGGCCACCCAACTCTGAATTGTGGTGGACAATTTAATTTGTTGGTTTGGATTGGGCCCTTGGGTACATAGATTCTGTTGTGGAGAAGCAAGGTGGTACCCTTCAGGGAGTAACCTTTCTTTGAGTGATGGCAATTGGGGTCCTTTGCCAGGGCGTTGACCAGTTTGATTGAGTAGGTGTCTTACTTCTGAGCTTCTATCATTTTGGATTTTCTGGCAGAAATCTTCAAGTACTTCTGTTTTATTCCTAGGCTGACAGGGTCTAGTAGTGTATGGGTGTTGAAGTCCTTGATTTCTGTGGAGTTGGGGATTAGGTTGGCTCTTTTTCTCAAGGTGTCTGATATCACATTCACCTTTCCTGGATTGTAGTCTATGGTCAGGGTGTAGTCAGCCAGCTCTAAAGCCCATCTTTCTTGTTGTTGGTTAAGCTTGACTGGTTTAAAGAATTAAGCCAAGTTCTTGTGGTCTGTCAGTACCTTTACCAGATGTTCCCCGCCGCATAGGTATCTGCGCCAATGTTTCAATGTCTTCATTATAGCTAGCATTTTCTTGTCATATATTTGGTAGTTTTCTTCAGCAGGCAGCATCTTCTTGGAGTAATATGCTACCAGATGTAGCATACTATCCCCTCCTTTCTGAAAATAAACACACCCACCGCAAAATTGGACGCATCTGTCTCAAGTACAAAAGTTTTGGATGGGTCAGATATGGCAAGGACGGGGGCAGATGTGAAAGCCTTCTTCAGGGTCTCAAACAAGGAGGTGCATTTTTTAGTCCAGACAAACTGGACCTTGTCCAAGAAGAGCCTGGTCAGTGGTAGCGTTATAGAGGGAAAAAAATTATGAAGTCTCTGCAATAGTTTGCTAACCCCAGGAAGCTTCTGAAATCTTTCCGGCATGTGGGGATAAGCCAGGAGGTTACAGCGTCCACCTTGTCCTGAGCTATTGCAAATCCTCCAGTCTTTACAATGTAGCCCAGGAATTTTACCTCTGGCTGAAAGCATTTGCATTTCTTGAGTTTCACATGTAGGTTGGCTTGTGAGAGTTTCCCAAGGATCAGGTCCAGGTGATGTAGGTGCTCTTTATGGGTCTTGCTATAGATAAGGATGTCATCGAGGTAGGCCACGCAGAACTGGTCCAAGTATTTGCCCAAGACTTAGTTGATCATTTTCTGGAAGGTTCTAGGAGCATTTCATAGACCAAACGGCATCACCAGATATTTCTAGAGTCCTTACCTGGAGTTGAATACCATTTTGTATTTGTTGCCTTCTTTGATATGGATTTGGTTGAAAGCATCTTGAAGGTAAATCTTGGAGTATACCTGAGCACCTGTCAAACACCACACAAGTCATCAGCATTAGGAATAGGGTAGTGGTTCTTTATAGTTATATTTTTCAGCTTCTGGTAGTTAACTCATGGGCTCATACTGTAAATTCACTGCCACCCCTGGCATTGGATCACACAATCTTCCCCTGCCGCACCAAGAAAGGGCCAAAAATGTCAGCCAAACCCCTTAATTCTTTAGAGAGTTTGGCACACACAGTTGATGAGAGGTTTGTGCTGGCCTATCCTGCAGATTCATTGCCTTTGGTTGCTCCCTCCTGGGAAGAAATGTTGGTTGATTTGGACTACTTGTTGGCCTGGTGTTGCCCACTTTTAAAAACTATCAGAACTAACCAATCAAGTGTTACCACATCAACGCTCAAAAACACAAGTGAATTTCAAATGCCTGGACTTCTTCCAGCCAGTCAGATGGGTCCCCAGAAATTAGGGTGAAACTTTCCAGTCCCCCTGGTCCTGACCAGCAAAATTTCTTCCCCAGCCAATTGGATCCAGGTCCATAGGTCATGTGATTCCATCCCCTTACAACCCGCTCCTTTTAACACAGCAAGGGGACCTTCAGTCCCCTGCTTGTCTATTTTCCAATTATATTAAAGTTTGGTTGTTTGCAATTAAATTTAAATTCTGTAATGGTGAAACCCTAGTTTGGAGTTTCCCTAGTTTAAAAATTAAAGTGTTAGTTGTGCTTGTAAAGCTTACCTTGCGGCAGCCTGTTTTGAACCCAACATCTCCTCTGGCACCCTCAGCAGAAGCTTGGGCGTATAGTCCTTTCTGTTTTTGCTTTCTTTCACAAAAATAACATTTAAACCTAAATTTCATTTAAAATTCAACATAATCTTTATTGTTACTTTGATTTTTTCTTTGAATTCCTTGTTTTCAAAATCTCTTTTTGTTTTTTGTACCACCCAAGACACCTGCAACCATGTCCATATCCTCCAGACCTGTTCTGTTGCTTCCTTTTCTCTCCTGCTTGTGGTTACCCCTGCTAGGCTTAATTCTGTTGCTTTCAATTTAAAAACTTCACCATTCTTCCCCAAATTTCAAGGAAAACACAACTATGATACTCCCAGTCATTAAATTTGTTTTATTTTCCTTGGCCCCCTTTTTGCTCCTCCTGTGTTCAACCTTGCCAGATCTGTGGTCAAAGATATTCTCTTCTGCACGGCTCATGGGTGAGAATCCTTCCAGCCTCTTGAGTCTCCCTGGCGGTCTCCTTTATTATGGAGAGGCCGTGGTGAAGAGCTTGACATGTGATGACTTGGATTTAGATGATGTGACTATGCCTCTATTGCTCCTGTGGGTGAGGAAGCATCAATGCCCTCCTTTCCCAACCTGGAGAAGAGTGACTTGGTGCCCTTGCGCGCTCCTGTGATGTTTCCTCCCGCCCCACCCGTACACCCTGGTTGCTCACCAGTTTGGCGCTGATGAGACTGAATGCATATTCCCCTCAGCTGACCCTGGTGTCCTCCCTGTGGTCACTCCTTTGAGCGGCCATTCCAGTTCTCCACTGGGCGGCATCCTGGTGGTTTGTTTTGCTGGGATGGCAGCCAAACTTGGTTAGTTTAGCCCCCCTCTCTCACACATACCACTATCTTTCTTGCCCTCAAACAGCATTGGCAAACAACATGGGCTATTGGACACACAGATGAAGTCTTTCTTGGTCATGTCTTAGATGTACACCTTTAGGGCCAGCTTTTCCTTGTGATTGCAGCTATAGATGGGTTCATGCCAGGGTTTAGTGCCAAGTAGGAGAACAATGGTGTGGTTGTACTCTGTGTGATAAGGAAGACAATTTGCTGCTTACTCACTGAAGACATGGTTTCACTTATCTAAGGGACTGGGCTGGGCAACCACACTGGGTTCCATTTTCAGGGTCAGGAGAGTGCTGGGTTTCCTTTTGGTTGGGCCCAGCTGGAACAGTGCTACATTGTACAAGGTGGTCCCCTTTAGCACAAGTGTCTGGTTGCAGAAGTTCAGGATGGCTCTGTGCCTCTGGGCCAGGAGTTTACCAGGATCAGCAGATGGAAATTCCATTCAGGATAATAAAAAGTGCTGGATAGATATTCTGGCCAAGCTTTAGTTGTAACTAGGTTTCATACTGTCATGTTCTGAGGCGCGGCACAGACACACAACAGGAAATCCTAAACTTAGAATTGGATTTGTACTAAGTCTCAGTTAGATGACAGGGAAGGCTATGCAATTACCTTATCATCCCTGGAAGAATAATCTCTACTAGTTGTGGCTAGAGAGAGACGCCAAAGTACTGGAAGACACAAAGACAAAAATGTGAATAGAACTTAATTTTATTGGTGAAATAGGAAAATGAATATATAGTGGTTGACATTACCACAACACACTACCAGGATGGTAGATTCACTTGCCACCAGCATGAATGGGGCAAGTGAGTTGCGCAGAGTCAAGAAACCAAACAATTGTATTTCCTGATTCAGTCATTAACTCATTTTAAGAGGCAAAAGTGGAAGTGAGGGATTTGTCTTCAAAATGGCCCACCAAAGGCAAAATCAAAGCATGGTGAATAGCGGCATTCACAACATTGCCCTCCCCTAGATTGGCCTTAGAGGGGTGATACTTGAAGAGTAACTTTGCATGCACTTGAGCAAAAGGACAACCACTAGAGAGGAGCTTTACAGTGTATTCAGATCCTCATTTGAAGATCACTTCCAAAGGGCCGGCCAACAGAGTGTCCAGTTTGTGTGCACGTCCACCCACTCTGTGCTGGTAATAAAGAACATGGTCTCCAGTGTTTAACTCAGGAAAGGGAGAGCGTCCAGCATTTTTGGGGGAAAGCTCAAGCATTTTAGTCTTATATGCAGAAGTGTGAGCAGTAGCCTGTATATCAATTATGCAATTGACTAAATCTTTGATGTGATTTTCAGGATTCAGGGCCTTATTAGAGGAGAGTAGGGGGGCCCCAAGTTCAACAAAGTGGTAGCCTCACGTCCATACAGCATAGAAAAAGGGGAATATCTGGTGACACAATGATTGCTAAGGCAATATGCAAAGAGAGCAGCAGGTAAGTATAGATCCCAATTTGCAGTGTCAGAGTAGGTGAGCTTTCTCATAATAGAAACCAGTGTTAAATTTGCACGCTCTACTGCCCCATTGGTAGAAGGGTTATAGGAGGCAGAGAAGGACTGTTGAGTCCCCAAGGCCTCAACAACAGAGGTTACCGGCTTGGCATTGAAGTTAGTTCCATTGTCTGACAGCAACACTTGAGGACAGCCATGGCAGTAGAAAACATCTTGTAATAGAAAAGCAGCAGTTGTCTTAGCAGTGATATCATTAGTAGGGCAAGCTTCTACCCACTTGATGAAGTGATCAACAGCAATCAGGATAAAGCAATACCCAGAGCAGGAGCGGGGGAGAGGACCTACAGTGTCAATGCTAACAGTGTGAAAGACATGTTGCGGGGGGACTAATTTGAACTCATGGGAAGCAGCTCGCAGCCTCTGAAGCTGGCAGTTGTGGCAACTAGCTATGACGTCTGGGATCAGCAGGCAAAGGTTTTCCCAGAAGTAATTCTTCTGAAGCCAGTCAAAAGTCTTGATGATGCCTCCATGCCCAGTCTCTTTATGAGCTTGCAACACCAAAAAGAGGCAAAGACTAGGTCATACATAGGGCAGATACTGATCTTGTACTTTCTTGAAGAGCTGATTGTTGCAAATGTGGGTTTCTTCAGATAGCTTGGACAAGACTAATTGGACTTTTTCTGTCTCTTTTTCCCAAGAGGAAGGATATCCAATTAGCTCATACAACTGGTCAGCCTCAGCAGGATGGGCAACTGGACAAACCATCAGAGTTCTGATGTTGAATACTGGGGTGATGGAGCACTATGAAGTCATAACCTTGCAGGCAGAGGGCCCATCTAGCTATTTGTCCTTCCGGCTCCTTAAGCTGTTGTAGCCACTTAAGAAAAGCGTGGTTGGTGACAACAGTGAAATGGGTACCATAGATGTAGTGGCAGAACTGTTTGACTGCATGCAACAGGGCAAGACATTCCTTCTCTGTGACACTGTAGTTCTTCTCATGCTTGTTTAGAGCACAAGAAGTATAATCCACAGGATGGTCTACACCCTTGTTGTCTAGTTGGGCCAAAATAGCCTAATAGCAAGATTTCTAGCATCAGTGTATAGGATGAATTTCTTATCATAGTCAGGATACACCAGGATGGGCGCCTCTTTGAGTTTTTGCTTAAGGGTCTCAAAGGCTTGCTGCTAGCTGGCAGTCCATTCAAAAGGGACATTAAGTAACAGCTGGACTAGAGGTTCACTAGTATTGGCAAAGTTGAGAATAAACTGTCTTTAGTAGCCCATCATACCCAGAAAGACTTGTACTTCTTGCAGGTTAGTGGGTGGAAGCATTTTGTTGATGGCTTCAACCTTCTTAGTCATAGGGCAAATACCTGTCTGGGTTACTTCATGGCCCAAGAATTCAAGATACTCTTTGAAGAAAGTGCACCTAGAAGGCTTTAGCTTCAGGCCATCTTCTCAAATCTTTAGGAACACTTCTTTGAGATGATCATGGTAATCAGTTAAGGTAGCGCTGAAGACTGTTATATTATCCAAATACACCAGGACACATTAGAGCTTCCAATCATGAAGAATGGAGTCCATGGCCTGTTGAAAGGTAGCAGGGGCAATTCATAGTCCCTGAGGCATACATGTAGGTTCAAAAAGCCCTTCAGAAGTGATAAGTGCATTGTTTTGCCTACCTTCTGGAGAAGGGGAACTTGCCAGTAACCAGATGCCAAGTCCATAGCTGAGAAAGACTTGGAGCCTCAAAGGCGGCAGAGAGCATCATAAATACACAGCAAGTGTGGTGGATCTAGGCCTAACCAGTCCATCCTACCATTATCCTGCCCTTGACTCTTATTTTTATTACCTTCATGTGACAAAGCTTCAAGGAGCTTAGCCTCCAAGGAGGCAATTTTATGGGACAACACTTTGTTGTCATCCCATCAACAAGCCATGATTTCAACGCTTTTTTACTTCCCTTGCTCTCAACGCCTCAATTTCACAGCTCACAATTTCTTTTACTTGTTGTAAGATTGTATCCCATCATACTAATAAGTTCCCAGCATACCAAGCATAAATTTGGTTTTCTTGGGCAGGAGTACCCTCCTTTGCAAAATAATTGGAATACAGTTCTTCAAACGCAGACTTTACTTCCACCAAAGACTCTGCAGGAACAGTCTTGGTGACCTCCAGGCTGGCCCAAGCTTCTTCCAATGAACTTGTAGAAACCTCCTTTCTTGCAGCAGCAGTCTCCACACAAAGTACTCCAAATTTGGCCCTCTCAAATTTTAACAATGAAGACATGATAATTGAAAAATAGGTGAGTGGAAAGCAGCAAAACCAACAATGTGAATATATTCTATTAATGTTTAACCGTTTTTGCTTATATACTATTTGGGGCATATAGGCTGAAAACCCCTCTGGTCCCTGAATCAACCAATGATTTGCGTCACGTGGCCTATGACATTTGAGTCAACCAACATAGATCTTTACCTAAAAGATCACCAACAAAACTCAACCTATGAGAATTGACCTACAATAGGCAGAAGTCACCTGACTCCATTCAACCCAATGTACCAATTTGGCATGGAGCTTCCCCAGCTCCCAGCGCCAAAACCCTGTGGATTGCACATCCCAAAACTCAGCTATCAGTGTTCCAACTGGGAACCGGCTGATCAAACCTGAATTCCTAGGCGTCCTTGCCTTTATTTAGTTATTTTTGCATTTAATGGTTTTTTGCCTTAAAACCCATTAAACTGCTTCAAAACTTGAACCAGGCACCACTGCGGCTCCTAGCAATTTTCCTAGGCAGCGCCGCGGCGCCTGAGAAATTTTGATAGCAGTGCCTCTCAAATTAATTAGCTGGCGCGGCCACGCTTCTAACCTAATAAATTTACCAATGCGGCGCTTCTAACCCAAATTCCAGGGGTTTTCCCATGGTTATCCTTAACCATACCTCTTGACACAACCAGTAATTAACTATTTTAATTAAATCCTCATTAATTATATTAGCTTGTGTTTATTAATTAATTTTCCCATTAATTAAACCGTTTTGAGACACCTAGTCTCCAAGATTGATTCAGCCAAATTTACCTCAATTTTTCTAGTTAGCCTAACCTAACTGACCATCCATATTCTGTTCTTTTATTAAACATAGATATTCATTTTCTAGGAACCTTTACCTTAAGAATCTCAATCAAACCTATCTATGTGCAATAAACAGCAAAAACATAAATTTCTTTATATTTTGGAGCATTAATTTGGCTAAATACCTGTAGTGACTGTAGTACGGTCATGTGACTGTACTACAGTCACATTGGGCTGTGGTTTCACAAAGAGGTTGAATTGTGATGAATTTCATAGTTTGGAATTCAAAACAATAGGATTGGCTTTGGAGAGACTTTCCAGCGTAGTAATTGTTACCCAGGAATCAATTAGGCTGTACTAATTGGGGGCCAAAATGAATAATCTGAATGATTCAGATTATGAGACTAGGTGTCTCAAACCGTTTAATTAACCATGGAGGTTAATTGATACCCAGGAATCAATTAGGCTGTACTGATTGAGAGCGGAAATGATTAATTTGAACAACTCAGATTATGAGGCTAGGTGTCTCAAACAAAATTTATTAACTGGGAAAGTTAATTAATTGATACCCTGGAATATGATTGATAAGGATTTAATCATATGGCTGAAATGGACTTGACTGTGTCAAGAAGTTTGGTTAAGGTTAGTCAAAAGTAAATCCCAAATTGTGGGTTAGAAGCGCTGCCGCGTTGCCTAATGAATTTGAGAGGTGCCGCTATAAATTTTTCTCAGGCTCTGGGGCGCTGCCTGGGGAAATTGCTGGGCGCTGCAGTGGCGCCTGGTTTGAGTTTTGAAGCGTTTCAATGGGTTTTTAATGCAAAAAACCATTAAAAGTAAAAATAACTAAATGTAGGCAATGATGTCTATGCATTCAAGATTGATCAGCTGGTTCCCAGTTGGAACAAGGATAGCTTGGATCAGGAATACATATGGGACATTATTTTTCTTGTTATGCCTAGGCGCCAGATTGGTTATTTTATAACTTAATCATATTATTCATATTCAAATTATTCAGAAAGAGTAAAATATAATCAATCCCAAATATTTAATTGATCTTGGGCTTGGGTGATTTTTTAAAAAATAATTCATTGATTTTATAATTGAAAATTGCAACTTATAGTACTACTAAAAATATCTTAAGTGCTACTAAAAACCAAAAATATTTATGATGAGTTGCATGGGAGAGTAATAGCAGCCCCAAAGCTATAAATGCTATTACCCTATCTTTGGCTCATCATAAATATTCTTAGTTTGTTTCAGAAAAAAAGGTTGTTGTTTTTGAAAGACTGATAACTCTATTTAAAATACACCCTCTAGTAAGCTGCCCTACTTCATGAACTTGCCCCAATACACTACTAGCATCTTCTGATATTTTTGTTTCTCTGGTATCATCACGTGATTTCAAATGATAAAATATCTCAGAATATTCTGAGAAGCTTTCAAATGTTAAAGGTGAAGTATATAACTTCCCATCTTTCATCAAATATGAAAGATTAATGTGCAGATTTTTAACTTCAAGCTCTCTTTTTATAGGCCTAAATTTCCTTTCATAAATATAAAAAAATGCTTTTTGGGAAACAATTGAACCAGTTAAAGATGAATTGTATAATTCTTTTCTTCTTTCTTCTTTCTCACAAATATTTTTTAGATCATTAATATTGTTAATATAAAGTACATTTTCTTTTTCCTTTAAAATTTTTGATATTACACCAAAGTGACCATCAACAATGCTTTTTCCATGGCATTCAACAAAACAGTTATATTTTATGGAACCCTTAATATATTTAGGTGCCTCTTTAAATAAGTAATATAAAAATTCATATGATCTAAAATGATTTCCATTATCTGTCCATACTTTTATATTATTTATTTTTTTAAATCTATCTAATTTAAGAAGACTTATTAGACATTCACCTGAAAATAAAGAATCATATGATAATATTTGAGACAAAAAATCATGATATTCATATTTAATTTTATTGTTTTCTTTAAAAACTAATGCAAACCCTAATAATAAGATTGGTTTTTTTGAATAAAAACAATTATTGGTCTCAATTGGACCACCTCCAACCTTTAAGTTTTCTTTATAATCTATAACTACAACACAAGACTCATCATCTAGTTCATTAATATCTTTTTTATATTCACAATTTTGATGAACATAAAAGTCTTGGTGCTGATTAATAGTCTTTAAGTCATTGTCTATAGATTCTGGTAATGGTAAGTTTTTACTTTCACATTCTTCCTTCTTTTTTTCTAGTGAATTTTTTAAATTACAAATATTGCACATATCGGTTTGTTTTTTACTTTTTATTATATTTTTAGGGATTAATTTATAGTAAGTGGAAATTGAAACTGAAATTTCATTTTTTATTTTCATATTTTCATATATTTCTTTTTTTGTTTTAAGTAGAGAGTATTTAATTTCAGTTGAGTAATTACTCATCTCTTTTTCTATATCTTTATAAATTTTTTCAGGCACTTTTTTTGTAAACTGGCTTGTTTCAAAAGAATTTTCCAGCAATTTTTTAATTATTTTTTTAGTTATTTCTTTTTTTTAATGAATAGTTATTATTTTTTTGGCTTTTTTTGTTTAAGCTTACATTTTTATTTATTTTTATTTATTTTTCTTGAGTATTCAAACTCACTTTTGGTTATATTAAACTCCATATCATTAAGCTCTTTTAAAGAGTAACTGGAAGTAACCAGAGATCGCAAGGCTGGGAGATGTTTTTGGGGAGAAGATTTCATGAGATCCTTTAAGTTTTCAATGAACTCATTGCCTTTTTGATTTTGAATAGTTGGCAGGAACTGAGCTTTCCCAAATTCAGTTTGAGTAAGGAAGTGCTTGATGAAATTATCAAGATCATCACCAGCAATAAAGAGGAATGCCTTTTTTAACATTGCAATTCTCTCTCTTTTTGTTGAAGCTCCCAAGGAAAAAAAGGGTAGCATGGAAGAAGTAAATTTAACTGAGGACATGGTAGTATTTTGAATCTGTAATTAGGTCAGATCTTTGATGTGTGCCTTAATGATGGAGTAGTTATGATCAGAATGTGGTCTTTGAATTGGGTTATTTGGATTAGAAGCTCTGTGGTACTTTAGCTCTTATATACCAAGCTAAATGACACCATTCTGAAAGAAATGGTGTGATAGCTTTTATTATAGTTTGAACTTGAATTTATGTTTGCAGAAATTAATTAAATACCCAGTTTTCATGCACAAGTGATATATGTGAAGCAGCTAAGCATTATTATTACATCATATCCTCTTTGTAATCAATGCAAATCAATTAAAATGATGTATTCAGTTAATTGTAACTCTTCCGCATATTTTTAAATGATAAAATATTAAAGAATTCCATTTAAAGAATGCTCAATTTGAGGTTCGAAGCTCACTTGAACCTTAAAATCAATCTAAACAGTGATAAAAACATCCTAACTTCAAACTATCATAAAATCCTAGAGAATTGAGCCTTTTAAATAAAATAAAATGCAAAAATAAAGCTCTCAATCTTATCTTTAATTTCGTCAAATAAAAAACATCTGTTGTGTATTTAAAAAAGAGTATTTATTAGCTTTGAAGTGATCTACTTTATATCATTAGATATAATCATATAATAAAATCTGGATTATGCTCTTTTAAATTACTTTCGCTTTAATATTGAGCATAGTATACATATTAAAATTTTTACACCAATAGAAAGATAAGATTCTTAGCTTCATTTTGATAGTTTACAGTGTGAAAAAATATTAATTTTTCATTGAGTTATTAATGTTTTAAATATAAATTGTGTAATTAGTTACTTTTTCAAAATCGAACTGTGTTATGCTGCGACTTGAGCAGCATGTGCATTAGAAAATGGCCTAATCTCTAAAATAATGACCCATATATTCCACAGGGTTTTGGTGCCGGAAGTCTGGAATGCTTCAAGCTGAAACAATACATTTCCACAGAAGGAATCAGGTGATTCTGGAATGTATTATGGTACATTTTTATAGGTTAAGGGTGTGAATATCTTTTTGGTAAAGATCTGGATTGGATGATGCTATTATGTCATAAACCATGTAATAGAAATCCAGGTTGATTCCAGAACCAGAGGGGTTTTCAGCTGAATGTACCCTGATTGGTATATAATGAAAAGAGGATAATAATTAATAAAAAATGATGCTTATTGTGACAATGGTTGCTTTCCCCTTAATCTTTTTATGTTTTTGGCTTTTAACTGAAAGAAAACTACCATAGAAAGAAAGATATGGTCTGCAGCTAAGACTATGGGAAGCAAAAACGTGGAAGCAATCACCAGATGGCAACAAGTTTAACGCCAAAATTGCTTGTCTGGAATCCAAGCTCATTGAAGCTTACATAAAGGATTCTCTGTCAAACAGTAAAAGAGTCAGACCAGGATAATGAAGAAGCAAGCAGGCTGAATCTCCTGGATCTGTCACAGGTCACAAGGCCCCTTCTTTCCCTTTGGGGGAATTGGCCGTGTCTTCTTGGATCTTTATAAGCTCCAATTCCCAATGGAATAGCTTAAGGAATTGAGGATGAACACGGGACCATTCTTCTCCCAAGGCCGCTCCAACCCCTTGAATTAGGTAGTTTGGCCCTGGACTAACCAAAATAATCTTCATAGGCCCTACCCATTGCTAAAGCTCTTCTTGGGTACTTTTCCTGGCGCCTTTGATCAAAACATACCAGATCTCCAACCTGGAAATGATCACAAGGAAGTACTCCAGGCTTTGAGGTTCACTTGGCAGCACGCTTTTCTTGAACCCGCTCTACTTTACTTCTTGCCTTGGTGAATAACTTCTGCATCTTGGCTGCATGTTCCTCTAAGGGGGCTTCATAGGAATGCTTTTACACAAACTCTCATTGGCCCACTTTATTCCTGGTTGTAGTATCCTGGCCATACAACATCCAAAATGGTGAAAACCCAGTAGAATCATGGGGCATTGTCCAGTATGCCATTACGCTCATTGCTAGGTGATCCTTCCAACGGATTGTAGCTCCATCAGCTAATTTTTCCTTGATGCACTTTAGGGTTCCAATTGTTCTTTTGGTTAACCCCTTGGTCTTGTGATGATAGGGGGCTGAGGTTAACTTAGAAATGCCCCATTTTAAGCATTCCTTAGTCAAAGCTGGCCCTACGTAAGGTGATCCATTGTCAGTGAGAACCTTCTCAGGACAACCATGTTGTGCTATGATTTCTTCTCAGAGAAACTTAGCAAGCACAGCGCTTGTTTCCTTGGCCAGCGCTTAAACCTCTACCCATTTTTTGAAAGAATCAATGGCAATCACAAAGTATTCTTTCCAACCACTTGGTAATGTGATATGACCTGTATCCATTGAGACCAACTCAAAGGGATAATGTAACATCACTGACTTGAGCTGCACCTTAGATTTTGCCGCTGAGAACTTAGAGTAAACCTCACATTCTTGTAAAATCTGGAGGACCGTAGCTCTCATCTCTGACCACCAGTACCAGGCTTTTACTGCTTGCCAGAGCTTCTTGTATCTGAGATGACCTCCCCATTGAACATGAAGATCTCTCACCACTTGAAGATGTTTGGATTTTTCTACGTAAATCCTATTCCTTGATAAAGCTTCCTGGGCTTCCTGCGTTTCAACTTCACAGGCCAATAGTGGTTGGGATAATAATTCAGAAATCTGATTTTTAATCCAGATTGGTAAATGATATCATAATCATATCCAGAGAGTATTTTGGCATACAATTGCATACAACCTTGTAAGTCTTTCTTAGTCTGAATTGCTCTTAATGCTGCATGATCAGTGACTATAATGAACGGCATCCCCAGGATATACATCTAAAATGCTCCACAGCCCATACTATTGCCAATCCCTCACGTGCAGTAGAAGAGTATTTCCTTTGAGTGATCCCCAATGTTTTGGAACCATATGCCACAGGATGCTGGGACAACTTTGACTCTCCTTCCTGAGTAAGAACGGCACCCAGACCAGTTGAACTCGCATCTGTTTCAATGTAGAACAACTTTGACCAATCAGGGAATCTTAGGATGGGGGCTTCAAAGAGTCTCTTTTTCAGCTCTAAGCAACTTGACTCTTGTTCCTGTCCCCAAACAAACCTGGTGTTCTTCCTTGTTAAAACAAACAATGGCTCTCCAAGCGCAGAACAATTAGGGTTTGAATCTCTGACAGAAATTTACCAATCCCATAAATCCCCGCACCTCTCAAACCGACTGTAGTGTCCTCATGCTCATCAACGGAGTAACTCTCTTAGGACTCAGCTTAATCCCCTGAGAATTCACAATATGTCCTAACACCTTGACCTCTCAACAGTCAAGCTTAGTATTAGATACACTAATCTTTAACTTTACTTTCTCAATTTGGCGGAATACTTCATCAAGATCCTGCAGGTGTTGTTCCCAGGAAGAGCTATATACAGTAATTTTGTCTATATATACCGAGACACACCTAGGCTGCAATCCTGCCATAATTCGGTCCATCACTTGCTGAAACACAGCAACTGCTGTTTTCATACCTAATGGCAAGAATTATTATTGATAAAGACCATTAGGTATAGAGAATGCTGTATCCTCCTTAGACTTCTTGTAAACAACAGTAAGTGATAGCCCTTAATCAGATCCAAAGTAGTGAACCAAAGGATCCAGCCATGGCATCCAGCTGACCCTCAATTTGGTGCATCAGGTAGGAATCATTTACAATATCCTTATTTACCATTTGGAAATCAATACAAACACGTATGTTCCCATCTGGCTTTGGAACACAAACTATTGGAGCAGAATAAAGACTGATGCTCTCCTTAATCAGGTTGGCTCTTTGCATCTTCTCCACTTCCTCTCTAGTTGCAGAAACTGCAGTAGGACTACAACGGGGTAGATACCCTTCATATGGTTCCCAGTAAGTGTTTTTATGATATATGGTGGACCAGTTCTTCCTACATCATGTTTGTCCAACAAAAAACAACTACTCTATTTCCACACCAGCTTATACAGTGGGGTACCTGGTGCTTCATTTGGACATAGTATACAGGTTAAATTAGTTAGTGACACACAAACATAAGAGACAGTAGGTTTATTTATTGTGACTTCCCCAACCACAGGCATCCAAACCCTAATATGTTGACCCTGCAGAATGTCCACAGAACCGCAGAAGTGTTGAACAACTTCCAAGATTTGAGGGATTCACCATTTGAACTATCCTCAAATATTGCCTTATTTGAGGATATATGGTGGGGCAATTCTGGGATAACCTGTCCTCCTTGCGTTCCGCAATTGAAAGCTACTAGTTTTAACCAAACAATTCCCTTTGACAGAATGAAGCAATATTCCTTGGCATAGATGACTACTGACTGGACGTCTTCTAGTACTGGTGGAATTGTCAGTTGCTGATAAGCGTATTCAACTCCTTCATTAACCAAAACATTCTTGACAGCGTCCAGGCCCACCTTGGCTCAACAATCCAAGTCATATCAAGCAGAACATCAAATCCTGTCCCAGGTAAAACTACGGCAGAAGTCTTGATCTTGGTATTTTTCCATTTTATTACCACCTAATCAAACACATCTCGTTCAATAGTGGTAACCCCATCTGCAGAAGATAAGGTCAGAGTGACTAATCTTGATGGGTCCATGCCATGTTTACGGACAAAGTTATTTGATACTGCCACTCCAGCACACCCTGGATTGTAGACTGCCTTTGCGGAGATACCATTGAGCAAAATATCCAAGAGGATAACCCCTTGTAATTCCCACACAAAAGTTTTGCAATCAATAGTGCAGGCATACTCTGGGCCACCTTCTTACGCCATTCCACTTCCTTGAGCCAATCCACAATCAACTGAACTCACACAGGCTGCCATGTAATCTCCCTGTCTTCCTTCATACCTAAGCACACATCCAATATCCACTCATATGGAGAGGCATCAAGACTTCCCTCAGGCAGAGTTGGACAAGAGACATCAATTTCCTGTACAGGTGGTTCCACTGGTTGACTGGCGCTTTTTCTGTATTTCTTCAAAGCCTTCCCAGATTGAAGTCTCACTCTACCATTATTCCTGAATCACCAGACTCAGGTTGAGAGACACCTAAGCCCGCCTTTCTTTTCCCAAATCCTTAAACATAAGGTTGTGGTATTCCTTGTCAAATTCCGCACAGTTGGGACACTTTCCAGCAAAATGGCCATCTTTCCCACAGATCAAGCATCCCTTGGCCATGGGAAACTTACATGCCCGCATAAATCTTGACATGTGGTCCTTATCAGATGGACTTTGTTGACGTCTGGTTCTCTTAGAAGACTCTTCCCCTGCCACAAGATGAGCTCCTACTCTAGGACAAGAAGCACTGTGTGGAGGGCCTCCAAGATCCCACTCCATATGAATAACTTTTTGAACAAGTTTTGACCATGACAACTTCTCATGGCGTAACATGGAGGCCTGAGTTTGCAACCCAGGCCACATTCCAGTGAAGAAAGAATCTTCCACTAGATTCTGATTACGTTCCACGTCAACAAAGATTAAGAACTCCTTCATTCTGGAAAGGTATATTAACACTGTCTCATGGCCAGCTTGATTAACATATCAAGCTTTTTTTAGAGTATCACCAGGTCTAAGGGTTACAGTGTAACTGGCTCAAACTCTCCTCCAACAATGTGGTCCAATTGTTGCCTTTACGTCTTTCAAACCACTTGAAGCAGGAAGGTTCTGCAAGAACTTCCAACCAATGACATTTCTCATCATCTTCCAGACCAGAGGCTTGGATAAGGAAACCCTCCAGGAAAGTGTTTCCTTCCTTGGGATTTCCAGAAAACGGTGACATCTTGGCAAGCATAGACTGGACTCCTTTCATCATGGTTTTTTTCTGCCCCCGCGTTGGGCTCTGTGGTGGATCCAGGCCTAACCAGCCTATCCTACCATTATCCTGTACTTGACTCTTATTGCTATTATCTTCCTGTGACAAAGCTTTGAGTAGCTTTGCCTCCAGGGAGGAAATTTTATGGGACAACACTTTGTTTTCATCCCATCAACGAGCCATGATTTCAACACTTTTTTCTTCCCTTGCTCTCAACGCCTCAATTTCACGGTTTGCCATTTCTTTTACTTTTTGATAGATTTCATCCCATACTACTAATAAGTTCCAAGCATCCTAAGCATAGATTTGGTTTCTTTGGGCAGAAGTCCCCTCCTTTGCAAAATAATCAGAATACAGCTCTTCAAACACACCCTTTACTTCCACCAAAGACTCTTCAGGAACAGTCTTGGTGACCTCCAGGCTGGCCCAAGCTTCTTCCAATGAACTTCTAGGAACCTCCTTCCTTGCAGCGGCGGTCTCCACAAAAAGTACTACAAATTTGGCTCTCTCAAATTTTAACAAAGAAGACATGATAATTGAAAAATAGGTGAGGGAAAAGCGTCAAAACCAACAATGTGAACATATTTTATTAATGTTTAACTGTTTTTGCTTATATACCATTTGGGGCATACACAGCTGAAAACCTCTCTGGTCCCTGAATCAACCAATGATTTGTGTCACGTGGCCTATAACATTTGAGTCATCCAACATAGATATTTACCTAAAAGATCACCAACAAAACTCAACCTATGGAAATTGACCTACAATGGGCAGAAGTCACCTGACTCCATTCAACCCAATGTACTAATTTGGCATGGAGCTTCCCCAGCTCCCAGTGCCAAAACTCTGTGGATTGCACATCCCAAACTCAGCTATCAGTGTTCTATCTGGGAACCAGCTGATCAAACCTGAATTCCTAGGCATCCTTGCCTTTATTTAGTTATTTTTGCATTTAATGGCTTTTTTCCTTAAAACTCATTAAACTGCTTCAAAACTCAAACCAGGCGCCACTGCAGCGCCCAGCAATTTCCCCAGGCGACGCCCCAGCGCCTGAGAAAATTTGATAGTGGCGCCTCTCAAATTAATTAGGCAGCACAGCAGCGCTTCTAACACAAATTCCCGGGGTTCTTCATGGTTATCCTTAACCATATCACTTGACACAGTCAAGGCAATTAACTATTTTAATTAAATCCTCATTAATTATATTAGCTTGTATTTATTAATTAATCTTCCCAATTAATTAAACTTTTTTGAGACGCCTAGTCTCCAAGATTGATTTGGCCAATCTTGCCTCAATTTTTCTAGTTATCCTAACCTAACTGACCATCCATATTATGTTCTTTTATTAAACATAGATATTCATTTTCTAGGAACCTTTACCTTAAGAATCCCAATCAAACCTATCTATATGCAATAAACAGCAAAAACGTAAATTTCTTTATATTTTGGAGCATTGATTTGGCTAAATACTCAGTGGTGACTGTAGTACGGTCATAGCAAGGGGTAAGAGTCCTTCTTGGTTAAGGAATTTAACTGTCAATAGTCCATTAAAATTGGTGAACTCTTTCTTCTTCTTCAGTATGAGCAAAGAGGAGGCCCATGGACTTTAGGAAGGAGCAAGTAGCCCAATGTCTAGCAGTTGTTTTAGCTCTTTACATACCTGAGCTTCTTCTACTCAACTAAAGCAATATGGCTTAGCTTGGAAGGGGGGATAATCTCCAGTATCAATTTGATGGATGACGCCTTTAGATAGCCCATAGTTGGTACTGTCTTTAGCAAAGATGTCTGAAAATTGATATAGCAAATTGAGCACCTCCTTTTGTTTTACCGGGGATAGTTGTGGGAAGTCTTGCACAGTAAACAAAGATAGGACTTGGGGCTTGTCTTCAGGTAACTTGAAGTACTGGAAGGTACCAAAGGAGTAGATGAATAGCACATTAGGAGCATTCAGCAACTTTTCATAGCCAACAACCTGGCCTCTAGATACATTTATGGGGAGAGTGTTTAAGTTGGCTACCAACAACTGGACAGGATCTTTGTAAGAGACATCCAAGATCCCTGGGCAGAGGTAAGGTTCCTTGCAGCCTAGCAAGGGAGGAGAGTACAACTCTAAGAACATGTGTTCATGATAATTTGTACTATATCTGAGAGTCTAGGATGGCTTGAGAGCCAGGGGAAATGTCACAGCAGAAGTGGCCAGGAGCAGAATCCCTCCAGACTCAGGGCAGGCCATATGAGGACAATTCATGTTGGACAAGTAGATACAGTACTTTGCGTGAAGACACCAGTGGGGTACTCTAAGAAACATGTCTTGAGGCATAGTCCAGGAGCTTTGAAAGGCTCCTCAAAGATTAAAGGGGCTTCATACCCTAAAATAGAGAGATATATGTCTTTTAAGTTGATGATCCCATTGTATTCCCTAAGGAATTGGGTACCAACTAGAAGATTTTTACTCTCATTCTCCAGGACTACAGCAGGCGCGGCTAAGAGTAGCTTGCCAAACTGCATAGGGAGAGCGTAGTATGCCCCTATAGCATGAGTCATGAACAACCCAGATGTACCATAAAACTGATGGTAATTAAGGTTTGGGGCAAGTTTGAGTTTCTTCACTAGCTTAGAAGAGACAACATTAACTGGTGAGCCAGTATCCAAGACAGCCTTAATATTCACCTTTTAGATGGACATCTCTACACAAGTAGTAGTACAACCAAAGGATGGGAGGACAGCCAGGATGTCCTGGGCTTCTGCTAGGTCTTTGTTTCACTTATTGATCATGCATTTCAAGCCTAGAAACTCCTTGTAGACAGTCTGAAGAGGAAGCAAGGCTGAAACATTCTTGAAAACAGTGACAGCTACTTCAGCTGCTTCTTTTGAAGATTCCACAAGCACAGGAGAACTCTTATTTTGTGTGAGGTAAGGGCAAGAGACATTCTACTTGGCTTCAGGCAGAAGTTTTGAAGTTATTGTAGTCTTTCCTGAGCGTAGTTTGTAAGGGACTGCAATGGTTTTGGGAACTACTAGAACTAATTATCAATAGCCATCAGAATTATCAATTTCTGAGTTGTCCATGTCAGAGATATCAGAAATATTATGGAACAGTAGCAGAACGGGAGGGGCTTTGGTGTTGGCAGGTTCAGAGTCTGCTACAGACGGGGGAATTGGATGAGACTGGGAAGAGTTGTCAACCAAGAGCTTCTCTGCCTCTAGGCTGACTGGTCTTTTCCCGCCTTCTCCTTGGGATCAGCTACTTCAACCCAAGGATTAGTGCACCTTGAGAGTGGTGACCTATCTGGCCACAATTGTGTAACCTTGATGTCTAAGAGGGTTTTGATAGTTCATAGTGAGGATGCGCAGGCCACAGGACAAAGAACCAGAGTTAGAGGCAGCTTAATTCTTGTGTACAACAGCTCCAGAGTGGTTCAAGTGAATATCCTGCAGCAATGTCTTTATGCTCTTCATTGAGGAGAGCATGGCCTTCTGAGCTTTGAAATGGAGGCACAGAATCTGGTTAACCTTGAGGGCTTGGGCGCAAGCCATGTAAGCTTCATGGGCCGGCAATTGTCTGCTTGTTATCAGTTGCTGTCCTTACATGTAGAATGTATCTGAAAATTCAGCCAATGTATTTTTGGGTTTGAAGGTGATGTGCTTAAAAGCATCCTTCTTCACTTTCAAACTAAGATTGCCACCAAACTAATCAATTAAAATCTTTTTCATCTATTCCCAAGTATCAATTATGGGCAGCTCTGGCACTACCACCTCTTGATAGGTTGGGTGCAAGCAGGTTAAAATGTGCTCTTTCTTAGCCTCACCAGAGGTCATTAACATGGCTGTTTATTAGATAGTCAAGAATGCTGTAATGGTGATGTTTAGGGTCAAAGACTTGTTTTAAGGTAGGCTTGAAGTGTGCTTTGGGGGGGGTAGGGCCACCATTATTGTTGCTATCAAGCACATTTATACACGGGGAGAATTCAGTCTCAGATTCTGTGGGGTCTGTTGTGCCCACAGCTGGCAAACACTCTCTTTGAGGGTAGTCAAGGTCTCAGAGGTGCGGGCACCCAGGTTGCTGGCCAGGTCAGTCTGTTGTTTGGTAACATCTGCTAACAACCAAGTTTCTAGACTTGCCTGCCAACATATCTTTTGATACACAGGGGGTGCCTAATGAGTTGCCCCTTGACGTATCTAACAACATGAAACAATCTGATGGCAATTTTAAATTGTGGGCACTTTCACTAAATTAGGAGCGCTGCCAATTTGACCTCCTGATTCCTGCACAAGTTATTCCTTGGCTTCAAACTTTACATGAAACATGCTACTATGCTGCCCCCTGTGGCCCTGTGGCTTTCCATATATAGTATATTAATCACAATTTTCTAGAATAAAAATACCTTATTCTATTCATTCTTGTCCTTTCTATTGGACTGTTGCCTTCCCAATCAAATACTGAACTATTATTGTTTCAGTTGCAACTGTGGTAGCAGCAGTAGGTTCATGACCTACCTAAAAGAAAAATCCCCCCAAAAAGGACAGAGTACAGGACGTATGGCTACTCCCCATAAAGAAACCTTACTTCCAATCCCCAAGGGGGAAATCCCCAAAGGATATGTCATCTAACAAGATCAACTGGTACATACAAGCATGTATAATTGACTCTGCTTTGGGCAGCACCACGCAAGTGTCACCCCACCCCAATTGACCTTTCCCAATGCATGCTCAATTTCAATCTCCAGCTTGAATCTTTTGTGGGTGGTGTCAAAGGGGCTGGCATTTTCAGTTGGCTCCATTCTACCAAAACCTGCCTTTGTATTTGTCAAGTACCTGAGCCCATGTAGGTTGCTACCACGTCTGGGCGCCTCACGGGGCCTGCCGCAGTGTAGTTCACCAACTAGGCCAGCCAAGAAATAGATATCACTTGGGCGTTGTTCAGGGATGCCGTGAAGTCCCGCTATAGTGAAAGATTTTCACCCATTGTGGTGGGAACTCCCCTCCTGGCCATTAAACAGACTGGGGGTTTCCCTGAATATCTTGCTTCCTGGCAACAAGCTCTTGCCACCGCCCCAGAAGCTATGGCCAATGGGAATGTCATGCTCCTTATCTTGATAGTTAATGAGCTCGAACCCCATATCTGCAAGTGGGTTCCTGTAGGTCACTGCACCTCCATTGGCAACTGCTACAAGGCCATTGTGGAAGGACAACTGTGGTAAAATTGCTTACCTGGTGATTGACTCCCTGGTGCTTGACACTATAGTAAAGTGAGAATTCAGCTTTTTCCCTGATTGATAACTGGAAATTGACACTTTTTTAATTAACAGATCTTGATTTTCTTGAAACTTTTAATATAAAAAATTAAGCCTTACAGTTATGGTATACTAAAGGGACCCCATAGAGCTCAAAATGCAATAAAAAAGTACTTTAATAAATAAAAATAGAGAAATAAGCAACTATTTCTAATTTTACTATATAATTTAAACTCTTCATCATATAAATATTTTTGATTACCATAAAAATTAAAATTCAAATGTAACATAAAAAAACAAACACAAAAATAGAAGTTGTGCAAATATGAAGAAATATTAATAATTATATGATATAGCTCATATAAGCACAACTGTGAATATCATATGTTTTATTAGGAAATTAACAAAAATTAAGATATTTCAATCACTTTCAACTATAGCTATTCATATCAAGCTTACCATATATACATAAAATAATTAGTACTATCTAATTAAATCAAAAAGTTTTAAAAATTAAAACTAAACAATCAAATATAAAAACTAAAAATTAAATTTAAAAAAGTTAAAAGTTAAAACCATAGAAGCAAGCAAGTTAACTCTTTGCCCTTATTCCCCCTTTTCATTTTAGTCCCTTCCAGGAGGGCAGTGGCAATAAGCTGAAGCTGCTGCTTTAGCTCATAGGCCTTGTATTTGTTCTTAGCCACACCCTGTATGGCCTTGGTGAAGAGGGTGGAGCGGGTTGTAGTCTTGGTGGGGGGGACACAGTTGGCCAAGTCACACAGCTTGGGAATGGTTTTCTCCTGCTCATGCTGCAGAAGGGAGAAGAACTTGTTAAACTTTGAGTGAAGCCCAAAGTTGCCTTGAGATGCTTGTGATAAGCCTCTAGCGCCAAAGTGGTCTTGAGCTCATCATTCACTGCTGCCCAGTACACATTCCAACTGACCTTGGCTCTGGCCTTGCCTTGCCTCTGTGTGACAACCTTCCCAATCCACTGGGGCTTGAAGTACTCAAGGAAAAGCTTGAACTCTGGATGCTTTGCTATATAAAAATACTTTGAGAAACCCTTGAACCCCTGCGCAGTGTGCTCTGGCTTTAAAAAAGCCAAGGCACTGAATTGTGCTGTACAAATTTGCAGGTGTCTGAAGTGTCACTCCAGATCAACCTACTAAGCTCAGCATGGGCCTGCACATAGCAAGCAATTTCTTGGCGGAAGTGGAAGTGCCACCTCTTCACCTCCCTACTGAACAGCTGCTCAAATGCATTAAACTAAGCAGGCTCAAAGTCCATTATGCATACATGAGGCCCTAGAGCTCTGAGATTTACCTTTTCCTTAAAGTCCAGGGTGGCCTAGTCCTTGTCAGCAGCAGGAGGGTTTGTGCAGGTGTGGAGGGAGTCTTCTTGGATTTGTCATTGTTGGTGGGAGGAAGGAGGGCAATTGCTTGGTGGAGGATGGAGAACATGTGGGTATAGATGGCCTTGGTGGCCCCAGGAAGAAGAAAGAACGCAAGTGGAATCACCTGGATGTCAATCTGGACATGGACCATCCAGAGCTGCTTGAACATCTGGGGGCAAGTGGCAAAGGTACCATCAAGTATCCAGGTTGATGCCCTTTTCAACTCCATCAGGTTCTGCTGAGTTTAGTAGCAGATTATGCTGTTCTTGGCTGCAGGCCTGTCATCATTGAGCAGGAAGCACTCCCCACTTGGAAGCTGCTTAAGCTCATGTGTGAGCCTGAGCTCAAAGAGGACGTCAGAAGCCTTGGGGGAGGGGGATTGGCAGCAATACACTTATTGCTGATAAATTTGATCAAATGCTCCTGTGTTGAAACCAACTTAAGATTGTTGGGTTTGAGATGTTGCAAAGCCTTTATGGCCAGATCAGAAGCCCAGAGATGAGAGGATGTGAGTATTACTTAAACAAGGTACCATTTTAACATCTGAGTGATTAGATGATTGGGGGACTTGCAAGTGTGCTCCCCCTTCTTGCCATTACTCACTCCTAGCCCTCAGTGTTTAGCCTGGCCCTGCAAGTCTTATCCTCACAGACAAAGCACTTGCTTTTACTTTGGCAATTTTGGTTATTATAGTTAAAGATGTAATTGTCAGCAACGTAGCCAGGGCCACCCTTTACTGAAATTATTGGGAAGACCCAGGGGAAGCACTTGGGGACTTTGAACTCTCTGTTTATATTACAAATGTTGTGGATGGCCAGTGGATCCCAAGCCACGTGACCAGAAGCTTTGAACTTCTTAGAGTACTCCTCAGGCTCACCTTGGGGGTCAGATGAGGGAGGGGGAAGAGCCATCAGGAGGGGGAGTGGAAGGGCTCTTTGAGGCCTGCTTGGATGCTTTCTTTTTCTTACCAGAAGAAGAGGTGGGCTCCTTGGCAGCCTTTGGTTTCTTGATACAGCGCTCTTTAGTAGGCTTGGAGTTGGCCTGTGACTTGTAAAATGGGTGATCAGTGAGAGATTTGTCACTTTTTTGGGGGAGGAATTTTTGGGGGAAGGTGAAGGTGAAGATGAGGGTGAAGGGGGGAGAAGATGGGTGGGGGAGATGGAGTTGAGACTTTGCCTTTGCAGGCTTCTTGACATGCTTGGTGATGGTGGCTGGTTTCTTAGAGCCCTTGGAGGCTTGACGCTTGGTAGGCTTGTTGGATTTAGATGATCTTGGCTAAAAAAAGTTTAGTTTTGTACTTAAAACAGTATGAAAGATATAAAACACAAAGAGGTAAAGAACAGCAAAAGTTAAGTAAAGAGTATGCAAATAAAGTTTTATTTATTAAGAAAAACATAACAAAGTAAATAGAAGAAAAATAGAAACTCAAAGTATAGATATAAAAGGTAAAAAATAGAAAATAAGTGAATTTATGATGAAGCATCAAAAATGTTAGGTTCAGCATAACATCTTGGGGCTGAATCAATGTAAAAGTATATTTTAAAATGAAATAAAATAACTAAAAATTATAGAGAGTAGCAGGAAGAGTAGTAAATTATAATTCCAAAAATATTATTTTTGGATTTTTTATTGGGAGTTGAAAATTCAAAACATAGTAAAGTGTTGAGTTTGGCACTGTCAATCAGCTGGGAAAAGCTTAATTCACACTTTCAAGTATGCTGGAGTCAAGCAGAAAAATCAAAATTACTATGTTTTTTACATAAAAACTTGCTTAAATTTAAAACAGGTTCAAAAGTTAACCCAAAAGTAAGGCAGTTTCATATGCTCAAAAATAAAAAATACAATATAAGTTAAAAAAGTAAATGAGGAGGAATGTGTTTATTGCTGATTAAGGTATGCTGTGAGGAGCTGGGAGTGAATTATTTACCACAGTGTTGGTTAAAACGTTAAGAAGCTCTCTGTACTAATCCCCAAGCTAAAGTGTCAAGTAGATGGGTGTTGAGTGGCGCTCATAGTGTGTCACTTATTAATTTAGCCTTAATTACAAGACTTTGATTAGTTAAATCCAAAATAAATTGCATGGCAAGTGGATAGAGTCAAACAAAGAAGGAGTTGAGTTTATGTTTTTTATAAATTACATATGAAATCTTAATAATAAACTGGGCTTAATTTATGTGGCACCACTTAATCCACAAACCCGGGAATGACATAATGTAAATTAAGTGGGGTATTTGATTAATGTCTATACCACTAAATCCAGTATAGTGGTGCTTGGGAGTCTAATTGATAACCATGGACACTAATAATAAAATATAATAGTAAATACCAAATTTTATATAAGCACATGTGTGTTTTATTAATAAAATATGGACTTGGCTTAAAAAGTGTTGAACTGACCACTTTTTGTTTTAAAGTGTTGAACACAAGTTTCTTCATTTTTATTAGTAAATTTACTTATAAATTGCCCCTTAAATTGTATTTTATCTAACCAAATTATTAAACAGAGTCAAATTCAAGTAATTTAAACTCAGTTTTTGGTTTCAAACCCCCAAGTTACTAGTAAAAAAGCTTAAAATCAGTTAATCCAAAAATACTAATAGATTCACATATGCGGCACTCAACTCCCTGGTACTTGACAAAGTGTTGAGTACCAGGGAGATGAACTTACCACAGTTGCTGTGGAAGCCAATAACCAGGCTTCAATGGGCTTTCACAGATCAATGACACACCACCCAACCTTGTCCTGCACCTGGCAGTGCTCACAACAAGTAGGTTGCTGCCAGTCCCGCCAACAGGAAAATGGTGTTAAGTGTCCCCCAAGAGTGGGACTCTAGCTAGCGCAAATTGGGGACCAGGGAAAAGCCTGGGGGATGTAGCTACAAGAGGTTCTTCAACCCCATTTGACCCTCACTCTCAATTCCTCCTTGCAAAGAATCCCTGCAATTACAGTATACACAAATTTGAAACACTTGACGCCTTCCAGGTCCATAGTGATGACCCTGTGCTTCAAGCAAGCCACTCTTCAAACAAAGTAACCCGCTTAGCCTATCCCTTCTGTTTTTGTGGGAAAACCCACAAACTATTGGTAGATACTGGGTACAATCACACTATGGTTGATCTGGCGTTCACTGACTATCAACAATTAGACCAGGTGCCAAGCAGATTCAAGGCAGTACAAGTAGCTGATTCCTGTAGAGTGGCAATTAACCATGAGACAGTCCCTTTTCTGTGAGATGGGGAACATCCAGGTTAAGCTCTCTGGACCAATCATGGCAAGCTCAGTCACAATGTCATTGCTGGCCTTGACTGGCTTTGACACAACTGTCCCTACATTGACTAGGATATGTCTGTAATCACCATCAATAGAAATTGGGTGGGCTTTCAGATAAATACTGTTAAAACAAGAAAGTTGCTCCATGATCCTTTTTTTTCATAATAACAGAAACAGGTTTGTATGATTTCAAGGGGCAAATACACTTTCCAATGCTCAGTTGAAGTTATCTGCGCTGAACCACCTGCAGCTCCTCCCTTGACCACTTCACCTCCACCAGCACTTGCTGCACTCTTCAAGGAATATAAGGACATTTTGAAATGCTGGACCACTAATCCCTCCCCAAGAGACACAGCATGCTGTACAACTGCAAGGACCATGCCCAAAGTGTGTCCCCTTTATTGCCTGATACTAAAAGAAGACAAGACCATCCACCAGCACCTTGTGGACACACTCAATAAGGGATTCATCCACATGTTGCTCTTGCCATACAGGGCTGGGGTCTTTTTTGTAGCCAAGAAGGATTGGTCCCTTTGTTTGGTCACAGACTACTGCGCCTTAAACAAGGTGACTATTAAGAATAAATACCCACTGCTGTTGATTGACAACCTGTTTGATACGCTAGCGGGTGAAAAGGTCTTTAGCAAGATTAATCTCACCGCGGGGTACAACCAGGTCCTCATTGTACTAGAAATGAGGCAAAGACAGCCTTATGCACATGCCACAGGTTGTTTGAGTGTCAGGTCATGAACTTTAGAATGTTCAACGCTCCTTCCATATTTGCAATGTCAATGAAAAAAGCATTTTTGGATTTGATTGGAGAATGTGTTGTTGTGTACCTTGAAAACATTATTGTCTTCAACAAGATCAAACCACAAATCTCTAACACCTCTGTGCTGTTCTTGACACCCTTTGGAAAAATCAGTTAAAGGCTAAACATTCTAAATGTGAATTCCTCAAGTCAGAGCTCCTGTTCCTTGGACATACCATCTCTGTCCAAGGGATAAAGCCCAACCCTACCAAAATCAGGGGAATCACAAGTATGCTAACTCCCACCAATGTGGGCTGTCATGTTCTGAGGCGCGGCACAGACACACAACAGGAAATCCTAACCTTAGAATTTGATTTAATATAAGCCTTGGTTAGATGATAGGAAAGGCTATGCAATTACCTTGCGGCCCTGGAAGAATGATCTCTACTAGTTGTGGCTAGAGAGAGGCACAGAAGTACTGGAAGACAGAAAGACAGAAAGACAAAAATGTGAATAGAACTTAATTTTATTGGTGAATAGAAAAACAAAATATATAGTGGTTGATGATACCACAGAACACTACCAGGACAGTAGGATCACTTGCCACCAGCATGAGTGGTGCAAGTGAGTTGTGCAGAGTCAAGAAACCAAACAATTGTATTTCCTGATTCACTCATCAACTCATTTTGAGAGGCAAGAGCAAAAGTGAGGGATTTGTCTTTAAAATGGCCCACCAAAGGCAAAATCAAGGCATGGTGAATAGCAGCATTCACAACATTGCCCTCCCCTAGATTGGTCTTAGGGGGGTGATACTTGCTGAGTAACTTTTCATGCAATTGAGCAAAAGAATAACCACTAGAGAGGAGCTTTACAGTGTATTTAGACCCTCGTTTGAAGGTCACTTCCAAAGGGCCAGTCCACAGAGTGTCCAGTTTATGCGTGTGCCCACCCACTCTGTGCTGGTAATAAAGAACACAGTCACTAACTTCAAACTCAGGTAAGAGGGAGCGTCCAGTATTATTGGGAGAAAGCTTGCACATTTTAGTCTTGTATGCATGTTGTGAATAACGACATTCACCATGTTTTGATTTCGCCTTTGGTGGGCCATTTCAAAGACAAATCCCTCTTTTTTGCTTTTGCCTCTTGAAATGAGTTGATATCTGAATCAGGAAATATGATTGCTTGGTTTCTTTCCTCTGCACAACTCACTTGCCCCACTCATGCTTGTGGCAAGTGAATCTACCATCCTGGTAGTGTTTTGTTGTATTCTCAACCACTATATATCCCATTTCCATATTCACCAATAAAATTAAGTTCTATTCACTTTTTGTCTTTGTATCTTCTGTACTTATGCGCCTCTCTCTAGCCACACCTAGTAGAGATTATTCTTCCAGGGCCGCAAGGTAAACACATTGCCTTCCCTGTCATCTAACCAAGACTTAGTATAAATCCAATCCTAAGATTAGGATTTCTCGTTGTGTGTCTGTGCTGCGCCTCAGAACACAACAATGCAGAAGTGTAGGCAGTGGCCTGTATATCAATTATGCGGTTAACTAGGTCTTTTATGTGGTTGTCAGGATTCATGGCCTTATCAGATGAGAGTAGGGGGGCCCCAGGAGCAACAGAGTAGTAGCCTCACGCTTATACAGCATAGGAAAATGGGAATACCCAGTGACACAATGTTTGATAAGGCAATACACAAAGAGAGCAGGAGGTAAGCATAGGTCCCAATAGGAAGCGTCAGAGTAGGTGAGCTTCCTCATGATAGAAGCCAGTGTTGAATTTTCACACTTGACTGCCCCATTAGTAGAAGAGTTATAGAGGGCAGAGAAGGACTGGTGAGACCCCTAAGCCTCAACAATAGAGATTACCAGCTTGGCATTAAAGTTAGTTCCATTTTCCAACAGAAACACTTGAGGACAGCCATGGCAGTAGAAAACATCTTATAATAAGAAGGCAGCATTTATCTTAGCAGTGATGTCATTAGTAGAAAAGCTTCTACCCACTTGCTGAAGTGATCAACAGCAATCAGGATAAAGCAATACCCAGAGCAGGAGCGGGGGAGAGGACCTACAGTGTCAATGCTAACAGTGTGAAAGACATGTTGCGGGGGGACTAATTTGAACTCATGGGAAGCAGCTCGCAGCCTCTGAAGCTGGCAGTTGTGGCAACTAGCTATGACGTCTGGGATCAGCAGGCAAAGGTTTTCCCAGAAGTAATTCTTCTGAAGCCAGTCAAAAGTCTTGATGATGCCTCCATGCCCAGTTTCTTTATGAGCTTGCAACCTTAACATGAGGCAAATGCTGGGTCTTACATATGGCAGATATTGATCTCATACTTTCTTGAAGAGCTGATTGTTGCAAATGAGGGTATCTTCAGATAGCTTGGACAAGGCTAGCCGGACCTCTTCTGTCTTGTTTTCCCAGGAAGAAGGGTACCCAATAAGTTCATAAACTGGATAGACTCTGCAAGATGCAAAACAAGGATGGGAATTATGGATAGCCCATCAGCGTTCTGATGTTGAATCCCAGGACAATGGAGCAAAGTGAAGTTGTAACCTTGCAGGTGTAGGGCCCATCTAAATAGGCGCCTTTCTGGCTCCTTAAGTTGTTGTAACCGCTTAAGCAAAGCATGGTCAGTGACAACAGTGAAATGGGTACCATACACATAGTGGCGGAACTAATTGACTGCATGCAACAGGGCAAGACATTCCTTCTCTGTGACACTGTAGTTCTTCTCATGCTTGTTTAGAGCACAGGAAGTATAAGCCACAGGATGGTCTACACCTTTGTTGTCTAGTTAGGCCAACATACCCCCAATAGCAAGATCACTAGCATCAGTTATAAAATTAACTCCTTAACATAGTCAGGGTACACTAAGATGGGCGCCTCTTTGAGTTTTTGCTTAAGGGTCTCAAAGGCTTGCTGCTGGCTGGCGGTCAACTCAAAAGGAATATTATGTAACAGCTGGACTAGGGGCTTACTAGTATCAGCAAAGTTGGGAATAAAATGTCTGTAGTAGCCCATTATGCCTAGAAAGACTTGTAACTTTTGTAGGTTGGTGGGCAGAAGCACATTGTTGATGGCTTCAACCTTCTTAGTCATTGGGCAAATCCCTGTCTGGGTTACTTCATAGCCTAAGAATTCAAGATGCTCTTTGAAGAAGGTGCACTTAGAGGGCTTTAGCTTCAGGCCAGCTTCTTGAATCTTTAGGAACACTTCCTTGAGGTGAGCCAGGTGATTTGTGAACGCAGCACTAAAGACTGTTATATCATCTAAGTATACTAGGACACATGACAGCTTCAAGTTGCAGAGAACAGAGTCCATGGCCCTTTGGAAGGTGTCTGGGGCATTACAGAGGCCCTGTGGCATGCAAGTAGGCTCAAAAAGCCCTTCAGATGTAATGAGCACGGCCTTTTGGCAAGATTTGGGTGAAAGGTCAACTTGCCAGTATCCAGATGCCAGATCCATTGCAGAGAAAAACTTAGATCCTCCAAGACGCCAGAGAGCATCATCAATACACGGCAAGGGGTAAGAGTCCTTCTTGGTTAGAGAGTTCAATTGCTGGTAGTTCATCATAATACAATGACCTCCATCTTTCTTCCTTAGGATGAGTAGCAGTGAGGCCAAAGGACTTTGGAAAGGGGCCAGTAGCCCAGCATCTAATAGTTTTTTGAGCTCTTTAGATACCTGGGTGTCCTCCACACGGCTGCGGCAATATGGTTTAGTGCAGAAGGGGGGAGTGTTGCCAGTATTAATCTAATGAATAACGCCTTTGGCTAGCCCATAGTTGGTACTGACTTTAGAAAAGATGTCATAAAATTGTTCTATTAAGTCTAGAACCTCTTTCTGTTGAACCAGGGACAGCTGTGGAAGTCTTGCACAGTGAACAATGATAGAACTTGGGGTTCATCTTCAGGTAGGGTAAAATCCTGGAACGTACCAAAGGGATGAAGGGCCAAGACATCAGGAGCATTCAATAACTTGACGTAACCAACAACCTTCCCCCTAGATAAGGTCATGGGGAGAGCAGTCAGGTTAGCTACCAGCAGTTGAACAGGGTCCTTATGGGAGATGTCTATGATTACAGGACAGAGGTAAGGTTTGTTGTGCCCTAATGAAGGGGGAGAGTCTAACTCAAAGAAAGTTTGTTCAAGTAGTTCATACAATACCTGAGAGTCTAGGATGGCCTGAGAGCCAGGGGGGGATGGTGACAGCAGATGTGGCTAAGAGAGTGTCCCCTCAGAACAGGGAAAGTTATGGGTGTACATGTCATATTTGAGGAGTGGGTGCAATACTTTAGGGTGAAACCCCCAAAGGGGTATCCTAAAGCGCATGTCTTTAGGTGTTCACCAGGGACTTTAACTGGCTCTTCAAAGATCAGACAGACTTCATATCCCAGAATAGAGAGGCAACCATCTTTCAAGTTGATGATCCCATTATATTCTCTAAGGAACTGGGTACCAAATAAGAGATTGTAACTCATGTTCTCCAAGACAACTGCCAGTGCAGCTAGGAGAAGCTTGCCAAACCACATGGGTAGAGTGGAGTATGTCCCCATGGTGCGGTTCATAGATAGTCCAGCTGTGTATAATGACTGGTGATAATCGAGGTCAGGGGCAAGTTTGAGTTTCTTCACAAGTTTTGAGGAGACAACATTGAACGGCAAGCCAGCTTCCAGGACAGCCTTGATCTTCACTTTTTGAATGGATATATCTATGCAAGTGGTAGTGCAATAAAAGGGTGGGAGGACAGCCAAGATATCTTGAGCCTCTGCTAGTTCATTATCCCACTTCTCAATCATACATCTTAGGCCAGGGAACTCCTTATAAACAGTTTGGAGAGGGTGCAAAACTGATACATTCTTCAAGACAGTGTCAGCAACTTTGGCAGCTTCTTCTGATAACTCCACTAGCACAGGGACCTCTTTCTTGAGTGAGGTAGGGACAAGAGACAACTTTTTTGGCCTCAAGGAAAGGCTTATTAGTAGTTGTAGTCTTTCCTGATTGCAATTTATAGAGGACTGTAATGGTTTTGGGAACAGCAAGAGCAGAGTACCCATACAAATTGCCATTGTCTATATCAGAATCATCCATGTCAGAGTTGTCAGTGATACTGTGAATAATAGGAGGATAGGAGGTGCCTCAGTATCAGCAGGCTCAGAGTCAGCTATAGAGGAAGGGATTGAAAGAGACTGGGAAGAATTGTCAACCAAGAGCGTTTCTGCCTCTAGGTTGACTGCTCTTTTCCCGCCTGCTCTTTGGGATCAGCTTTTTCAACCCGCGGGTTATTGCAAACTCAAGAATGGTGACCTCTCTGGACACAGCTGTGCCAACCTTGGTGTTGAGGAGGATTTTTCAAGTTCATGGTAAGAATGCGAGGACCAAGGAAGATAAAACAGAGTTAGAAGCAGCTAAACTTTCTCAAACAACTGCTCCAGAATGGGTAAGGTGCATGTCTTGCAACAGCGTTTTTATGCTCTTCATGCAGGAAAGCATAGCCTTATGGGCTTTGAAGTGAAGAAAAAGAGGCTGGTTTATTTTACAAGATTGAGCGCAAGCCATGTAAGCTTCATGGGCTGTCAATTGTCTGCTTGTTATCAGTTGCTGTCCTTCCATGTAGAATATTCTGCAAACTCAGCTAGCATCTCTTTAGGCATAAAAGCAATGTACATGAAGGCGTCCTTCTTTACTTCCAGGCTAAGGTCACCACCAAACTTGTCAATCAGAAGCTGCTCTATATCTTCCCAAGTATCAATGGTGGGCAGCTCAGGCACCACCACTCCCTGGAAGGTTGGGTGTGGACAGGTCAGAATGTGTTCCTTCTTAACCTCATCTTAATCTTTTCACATGGCAGTTTCATAAGTAGTTAGAAAAGCTGAAATGGTCAAGGTTTTGGGATCAAAGACTTGCTTAAAGACAGGCTTGAAATGTGCTTCAAGAGTTGGACCACCATTGTTGCTATTGAGTACATTTATGCATGGGGGGAATCTGCTTCAGATTTAGAGGAGGTTTGTCTAGCCCACATATGTCTAACACTCTCCTCAAGGGTTGTCAGGGTCTCAGCAGCGCGGGCACCCATATTGTTAGCTAGAGTAGTCTGTTGCTCAGTAACATCTAGGCATTGGCCTTGGGATGTTACAACTGTTGAGAGCTCAGCCAGTTGAGAGGTAAGGGATGGCCCCACTAAGAGGCAAGGGGTGAACCTGTTGTTTACTGAGTCAATCAATTCACTCATCCTTTGTACATCTCTCTCAAATCCAGTATGATCCCGCTTCAAATGATCCACCTTGTTAGCTAGGGCAATTAAATCACTAGCGCATTAGATTTGAGGGGCTCCTGGTAAGCCAGGTGTAGTAGCCATTTTTTTCAACAACCCCAACTGGACTAGAAACAGTTGCCACCATTTTGCGTAAGACAGCAAGTTCCTGGTGTAGCTCAGCAACTTGAGCGGAGATAATTCTTTCACTTGAAACTTGAGCTTGTCTATAGCAGCGGCAGTGACAGATCTCTCTTGATCAAATGCTGGACTGAGCTCATTAAGGCCATTGGCAGCAAGGCCCACTACCTGCTGTAGTTGCTCAAAGGAATAAGTGCTGGATGCATTAAGCTGCTGAACAAGTTGTTCAAAGTCAGGGAGATAAGCATTCAAGGTGGAATCTACTTGAGTTTGCCAGGGCTGTTCTAGCTAGTGAGACTCATGTAGACACTCCCTGACATATTTGGGGATAGACTGGCGCATTTTCTCAATGGAATTAACCAGGCAGGTCTGGGAGGTGACAGAGTTGCACTGATTGTCAGATACCAGGGAAAACAGGGAGTGGATCCACTTTTGATAGGCGGCTATTGATCCCAGTCATGAGTAACAGCTGATTGAGAGACAAGCGTTTTTGGACATGAAGCCCCATCACTATTTGATGATGGGCCAAGGCAGGCTGCACAAAGAATGACAGTAGTTGATCAGTGGAGCCAGCCACTGAGAGGAGATGTTGTGGGAATTGTGGAGCCCCAATCAACTTGTAGTATTCTGCTTGACTGAACTGTAGTTGGAGGCAAGGGATGGCTCCTTCACGGGCTATCCCAAGGGCTACCGCCGTGACTTGTTCTAAGTCAGGGACCATTCCTGAGGTTCAGTACAGTAGGGACAATAGGAGGGTCAGTGATATCTTCCTCAATAGAAGGGCTAGTAATTTAGGTTAAGTTGGCTCTTGTATAGGCAGAGGCAAAGGACCTGAAAATGTGGATGTAAAAGGGATAACTGAGGGGCTTATAGCCCCTGTACTGAGCACCATTTTTGTCATGTTCTGAGGCATGGCACAGACACACAACAGGAAATACTAATCTTAGGATTGGATTTGTACTAAGTCTTGGTTAGATGACAGGGAAGGCTATGTGATTACCTTGCAGCCCTGGAAGAATAATCTCTACTAGACATGGCTAGAGAGAGGTGCGGAGGTACTGGAAGACACAAATACAATAATGTGAATAGAACTTGATTTTATTGGTAAATAGGAAAATGGAATATATAGTGGTTGATGATACCACAAAACACTACCAGGACAGTAGGATCACTTGCCACCAGCATGAATGAATCAGGTGAGTTGCGCAGAGTCAAGAAACTGAACAAGTATACTTCCTGGTTCAGTTATTGACTCATTTTGAGAGGCAAAGGCAAAAGAGAGGGATTTGTCTTTGAAATGGCCCACCAAAGGCAAAACCAAACATGGTGAATAGTGGCATTCACAACATGGGCCAGGTGTTGCATTTTTAGGCATGGTTGCCTACATGAGCAAGTTTATTCCAAATAACAGGGAACTAATTGCACTCCTCACTGAGCTCCTAAACACTAAACAAAGCTTCCATTGGACCCCTTCCAGAGATCAAGCTATTGAGAAGTTGAAGCAAAGACTTACAACTGCACCTGTATTGCAATTCCCCAACCAGAACTGCCAGTACAAGCTTGAGACTAATGCCTCTGACAGAGCCATAGAGGATGTGTTACAGGTAGAAACTGATAAGGGTGTCTTCTTCCCTGTGGCATAAAAATCCAGGAAGATCACTGACCCAGAACAGTGGTATCCCATACATGATAAAGAATTAGCAGCAATTGTGCACTGCTCAAAAATAGCATTTTTACCTGGAAGGGGCCACCTTTCATGCACGCGTCCTGGCGGATCACAATTCTCTCCAGTAATTTAACACACAGTACCACTTGACATGCTGCCAGGCAGGCAGGGCTAAACGCCTATCCCCCTACCAGTTGTACATCAAGTGCAAGCCTGGGAAGGAACTTGTGACAGCTGGTACCCTCTCAAGGCTCTAAATAACGTCTATTACCAGGAAAAAGGCTAAGATCCAGACTGGCTAATTATGTACATCTGCCCTGAAGCAACCCGTTATGAAGGCCTTAAATCAGTTTCCATCTACAAGTTAAAGGACAACAAAAGTCAGTTCACCACTTATACTGGTAACGTCTGCCTTGGGCAGAGACAGGGGAAAAGACGCCTTACATCCCCACCACACAACAAGGCGACACAATACTGCACTATCACCAAACCCTGGGTCACATTAGAGGATGTAACCTCTTTGAAATCATGAACCAAAAGATTTGGTGGCCGCGCATGCGTCAAGATATCCTGGACCTTCTCAAAACATGTGTGCTCTGTGAAAAGAACAATCTAAACCTGCACCCCCAAGTCTTTCCTGCCCATCAAAGCTATGAAACCCTTGAGCAGTGGGCCCTCAAAATTTTTGGACCTCTCCCTGAAGACAGACTAGGAAAAAAGTATATCATTACAGCTAGCAACTACTACACCTGTTGGCCAGTAGTGTGAGCAACCACTAACCACACCACCGCCACTATCACCTGCTTCATTGGCAAGAAAATTGCAGCCCACTTTGGGCAAACCAAACGTCTTATCACAGATGGTAGACCAGAGCTTGTAGGGCATGTCATGAAGGTGTATTGCGACAAGAATGCACTCCAATGGGTAGTCACAACCCCTTAACACCCACAAGCCAATGGACACCTAGAACAATTAAATGATACACTGGTCCAACTGATTGCCAAGCTCTCACAGGAGCACCCCAATATTGCGTGGACTGAACACCTGCCCACTGCTCTTTTAACTTATGAGAGAGAATCAACAGTGGCACCAGGCTTAGCCCCAGTGCCTTGACTTAAAAATAACTTACAGCTTGACTGATGTAGAGCAAGGAAAGTTACGGTCCACAATTCCTGGGAAACCCCCCTTGCTAACTACTCCCTCCCTGAGCCAGTGGCGTGCCAAAGCCTGAGACATTGAACACAAGCAAATTGAGGGGGGGAAACACCTTGAGACAGATACAACGTAGGTGACCCTGTCTACGCCCTCAACTTCAATTCAGCCAAATTAGAACCCAACCACTTGGGGCCCTTCAAGATAGCCATGGTCTATGACAACCACACCTACTAACTTGAAGTGATCAAGGAAACACCAAGAAGCTTCACCACAATTACTTGCGCCCCTGACGTGCCATCCCCACACAAAATTAGTTTGTGCAAACCTTCTCAGACTTCCACAGACTCCAATCCTGGTGTCTGACAACAAGTAGGGGGCAAGTGGGTGTTGCAAAAAAGTTTCCAGACTTGCCTGCCAATGCATCTTACAATACACAGGGGGTGCTCAATGAGTTGCCCCTTGAAGTATCTAACAACATGAACCAATTTGATGGCAATGTTGAATTGCAGGCAGTTTCTCCTAATTAGCAGTGCTGCCAATTTGAACTGCTGATCCCTGCACAAGTTATTTCTTGGCTTCAAACCTTCTATGGAACATGCCACTATGCCACCCCCTGTGGCCCTGTGGCTTTCCTCATTTTCATTATATTTTAAAATATTCTACAATAAGCACTACCTTATCCTATTCATTCTTGTCCTTTTTATTGAACTGTTATCTTCCCCAATCAAATACTTAACTTTAATGGTTCAGTTGTAACACATCTAATCATTGACCATGTGTGGTTACCACAGTAGCAAGCTCAGCCAACTAGGAGGCCAGAGAAGGCCCACCAAGAGGCAAAGGGCAAACTTTTTGTTTACCAAGTCAATTAACTCACTCATCTCTTGAGCATCCTTGTCAAGAGTAGAGTGAACTTGCTTCAAGTGGTCCACCTCATTAGCTAGAGCAATCAACTCTCTAGCACATTGGATGTGGGGATTCCCTGGCAGTCCAGGGCAGCAGTTGCTTCCTTTGACAACCTCAACTGGCCTAGCAGCAGTTGCCACAATCTCACGCAGAGAGGCAACCTCTTGCTGTAGCTCAGCAACCTGGGCAGTTAATGCAAGCACCTTGGGTCTGGCTGAGGCAGGTCTGATGGGTGTCCTTGGCTACAAGTGGGCACTTGTAGTTCTCAAATGCTGTCCCATAGTTTCTGTTCTCTATCCATCAGATTGTCAGATGGGGGAGAATGTCAGGGACCCACTTGAGAGGGCACAAGTTCCCAATCTTATGAGCCAAGGCCCCTAAGTTAAGACCTGAAATAACCAAACCAATAGGAACTATAACCATTGTAAGATGATCAAAGTTCCCTAATGTTGTAACTGTGCTGTTTTAGCAGAGTTACAAGGGGAAAAATATTTGGAAACTAGATAATAATCTTTATTGAGAGATAGGAATTATATAGTTATTGTGAATCAAGGATAACAGGAACATGATTGTGTTGATCACACAGCTGGATGATTAAGGGGGGTGGCTTGATCCTTATAATGAGTCAAGCGCAAAAATGAATCATACGCCGTAAGTGATCAGCTATTGTTCATGTTATTGTATTTGGCAATTAAAGTTGTATTCCTAACTTGGCTTTAGGTGAATGGATATTTGGGTTGCAGGTCACAAACCTGCTTACTTGGGACCTTGCTGGCAGGTCAAGCCTGCTGTTTTGACACCTCCCAGCTGAGAGTCAGCCTCCTCTGGGGGCAGGTTGTCAGGGAGATTGTTGGGAGCCCGGGCGCCATACTGGACCAGATGCTGTTTGGTGGTGGGTAACACAGTCTCACTTTGCTTCAGTCTTGCCTTTCAGGGCCTGAGGCAATCATGGTGGAGGGCTTTCTCCTGCCTGCGCTTCCCGAGTCTTTGCACAAGGTAAGTATTGTTGTTGTTTACCTTTAGGATTATTGTGAGACCAACTTTTTCTGGTTGTAGTTTGCTTTTGTTGGTGTGGTGAAATATCTATGAGCTATGACACTATTTACCAGCTTCTGTTAGCCAAACTAGGCTATAGGCCTTATTTTTTGTCCACACAATGCTATAGGCATTATCTGCCGGTCATAGAAGGCTATAGGTCTTACCTGTTGGCCATATGAGGCTATAAGCCTCCTCTGTTGGCCATAAAATGCTATAGGCATTATCTGTCGGCCATAGAGGCTATAGGCTTTATCTATCAGCCATACAATGCTATAGGCATTACCTGTTGGCCATAGGAAGATATAAGCCTCATTGGTTAGCCATAGGGCTATAGGCTTCATTTGTCGGTCATACAATGATATAGGCATCACCTGTTGGTCACAGAAGCTATAGGCTTCATCTGTTGGTCATACAATGCTATAAGCACTTCCTGTTGTCCATACAAAGCTTTAGGCTTTATCTGTTGGCCAGACAAGTCTATAGGTCAAAGATGTTAGCCAGATTATTCCACATGTCATATATGCCGCTCAGATTAAGTATAAGTGATATATTAAACTATCTGTTCCATAATCTGTCCAGATTATGCCCAATTTGTCACAACTGTCTTTGGAACAGCCAGTTGCCAACTGACACTAATGATCTAACTTACAATCACTCTTGTCAGTTGTAATCTCCACATGAAACTGTAGCAACTAAACTTATTGATCATATATATTCCATATTGTTGATCAATATTTAAGTTAGATATCATCTCACAATTGCCTATATAATCTTCACTTGACTTATGTTTTAAATTAGAGACCTTTTATTGTAAAACAAACACTGTTGTTTCTCCTTTAACTTAGATAAGTTACTTATCAACTACCTTTGCAGAAGTGCAGACCTTGGGTCTATACAACCTATGATAGCTCCTGTAAGCTACAAACAGATGTTGAGCTTGTGTTTTCAGCACTATTAATATAGAGACACCTATGAATCATAAGTCTGCTGTATGCAACTTATTAATTCTGAATACTCTCTTCCCCTTACCCTGTATCCATTGTCTGTCTGGATTTTAACTGATTAACATACACCCATTACTCTGCCAGCCCTGTTCCAACTCTGTTGTCTTGTTGCCAACCAACAACTGAATCCTTCCCAAAGTATATATTGTCTATCTGGTATCTGACTGACTACTATACACCAATTCTGTATCCTGTTCTGTTGCACTGTTGCCAACCAACGCCTAAACCTCATTTGCTGTTGTTAATACTATGATCTTCATATATTGGCAATAGTCAGCAACTCTTCAGTTTTATGCTGGCAAGCATATTCTGTTGTACTCCACCTTGCCTGGTGCTCACATATCCAAGTACTGCTTAAGCCCGACAAACTGTTAGAGAAGTCACCACAGTCATGATTCTCACTGGGTGGTTGGCATCACACAAGTATCTTCTCCAATGTTTCAAGGACTGGATGATAGCAAACATCTCTTTATTGTAGATGGGGTAGTTCAACTCAGGCGGAGTGATTTTTCTTGAATAGTAAGCTACAGGGTGTAGCTTACATCATGCCCCTCCTGAAGCAACACCCCCCAAGGCAAAGTTGGAGGCGTCTATCTCCACAATGAAGGGTTTATTGTAAAATGGCATTTGCAAGACAGGGGAAGAAAAAAAGGTGTTCTTTATCAACTCAAAGGCAGATTTGGCGGCGTCATCCCACACAAAGGGATTTTTCTTGGAGGTGAGGCGGGTCAGGGGCAGGCAGATAGAAGAAAATTTTTGGACAAATTCCTGGCAGAAGTTTGCCAGTCCCAGGAAACTTCTGAGCTCCTTGCAGCTCTTAGGTTCAGGCCATGACATCACAGCCGCTATTTTATCAGGTGTCATATTAAATCCTCCTTTTAGTACATTGCACCCCAATAACTCTACTTCTTCTTGGAAGAACTCGTATTTCTGGAGTTTAACAAAGAGTCTGTGTTCCTTGAAGTGTTATAGGACAGCTTGAAGGTGTTTAAAATGTTCTTCAGGGGTGCAGCTGTAGGTGAGGATGTCATCTAAGTAGGCTACACAACACTGATCCTTGAGTCCTCTCAAGACCACATCCACCATGGTTTGAAAGGTACTGGGCGCGTTGCACAGCCCAAACAGCATAACCAGGTATTCATAGAGACTTTTTCTAGTCTTGAAGACAGTCTTGCATTCATCAAAAAGTCTGATAAAGATCTGGTTAAAGGCATATCTTAGATCAACTTCTGAAAAGATGTTGGCTCCTCAAAGCTGGTTTGCAAGATCTTTGGCATTGAGTACAGGATATCTGGTTTTTACGGTAATGCTGTTTAGGTCCTGGTAGTTGATGCAAGGACGTAGGTTGGTGCCCTTCTTTTTCAAGAGAGTAAAGGGGATGAACAAGGGGATTTGGAGACATGTATATATCACTTCTTCAACATCTTGTCCAAGTACTCTATCAAGGTATTTTTATGGCAGATCCAGGCCTAACCAGTCCATCCCACCATTATCCTGCCCTTGACTCTTATTGCCATTACCTTCCTGTGACAAAGCTTTGAGGAGCTTTGCCTCCAGGGAAATTTTATGGGACAACACTTTGTTGCATCCTGCCAACAAGCCATGATTTCAACGCTTTTTTCCTCTCTTGCTCTCAAGCCTCAATTTCACAATTTGCCATTTATTTTAATTGTTGTAAGATTTCATCCCATCCTACTAACAAGTTCCAAGCATCCCTAGCATAGATTCTGTTTCCTTGGGCAGGAGTCCCCTCCTTTGCAAAGTAATTGTAGTACAGCTCTTTGAATGCAGCCTTTACTTCCACCAAAGACTCTGCAGGAACAGTCTTGGTGACCTCCAGGCTGGCCCAAGCTTCTTCCAATGAGCTTGTAGGAACCTCCTTCCTTGCAGTGGCAGTTCCCCACAAAGTACTCCAAATTTGGCTCTCTCAAATTTTAACAGAAGACATGAAAATTAAAATAGGTGAGGGGAAAGCGTCAAAACAAACAATGTGAATATATTTTATTAATATTTAACTGTTTTTGCTTATATACCATTTGGGGCATACACAACTGAAAACCCCTCCAGCCCTGAATCAACCAATGATTTGCATCACATGGCCTATGACATTTGAGCCATCCAACATAGATCTTTACCTAAAATATCACCAACAATTCTCAACCTATGAGAATTGACCTACAATGGGCAGAAGTCACCTGACTCCATTCAACCCAATGTACCAATTTGGCATGGAGCTTCCTCAGCTCCCAGAGCCAAAACCCTGTGGATTGCACATCCCAAACTCAGCTATCAGTGTTCCAACTGGGAACCAGCTGATCAAACCTGAATTCCTAGGCATCCTTGCCTTTATTTAGTTATTTTTGCATTTAATAGTTTTTTTGCCTTAAAACCCATTAAACCACTTCAAAACTTGAACCAAGTGCCACCGCGGCGCCCAGAAATTTTCTCAGGCGGCGCCCCAGCGCCTGAAAAAATTTGATAGTGGCTCCTTGGCGCTTCTCAAATTCATTAGGCGGCGCTTCTTACCCAATAAATTTGCCAACGTGGCGCTTTTAACCCAAATTCCTGGGGGTTTCCCATGATTATCCTTAATCAAACCTCTTGACACAGTCAAGGCAATTAACTACTTATTCTAAATACTCATTAATTATATTAGCTTGTTTATATTAATTAATCTTACTGATTAAGTAAACTGTTTTGAGACGCCCAGTCTCCAAGATTGATTTGGCCAATCTTGCCTCAATTTTCCTAGTTAGCCTAACCTAACTGACCATCCATATTCTGTTTTTTTATACATAGATATCCAGTTTCTAGGAACCTTTACCTTAAGAATCTCAATCAAATCTATCTATATGCAATAAATAGCAAAAACAGAATCTTTTTATATTTCTGAGCATTTATTTGGCTAAATACTCAGCAGTGACTGTAGTACAGTCACAATTTTTTCCTTCATGTTAAAGCTGTAGACAGGCCCATGCTTTGGTTGGGTTTCTGGAAGGAGGTCAATGGCGTGGTCAGACTGACCTTGTTTAGGCAAGGCAGTGGCTTCTTCTGAGAGACGGACTCCCAAGGCTTCAAACATTTTGGGATCTCAGCTTTGCAAGATTTCATGGCAATGTTGTTTAGCTCAGGGGTCTGCTGAGTGTTCAAACAGGGAACCTCTAAGGTTTGGCTCTCATGAGTGACAGCCACCTGATGGTTCTTATAGTCTATGTTTAATTGGTGGTCAACCCACCATTCAAACCCTATCACTACAGGTTTGGGCAACTTCTCCATGACATAAAATCTGATAGGCAAGAGGTTACTATTCAGTTTCAGGAAGACAGACTCTTTGCATTTGTAGGACAGGTCAGTTATCTTGTTGACTAAGGTTACCAGTTGGGATTTTTCTTGGACTGGTACACCCAGTTTCTTAGCTAGACTACGTTTCATATAGTTGAGGGTTGTCCCAGTGTCTGGGAGAGCTACAGTGCTCACCTCATGGTCATGGTAACATAAAGTAGTGTAAATGATAGGATAAGATTTTGAAGTGATGTTTATTGCTGAAATAGTGGCTTCTTTGGTTCTGTTGGAGCGGCTAGTGCAGTCCTTGGATAGGTGGCCACTTTGGTGGCAGTATAAGCTTAGCCAGTTCTGATGTGGTGTTGATACTATTCTGGGGTCATGTTCAAACAGGACCTACTGGAACCAGGGGTGTGGTTGTTCCTGGTCTGGCCAGTGTGGTACCCTTGCGGATGGCTAAAGTCTATGCCTCTGGTAATAGCCAGGAGCTTGTCTTTGGGGAGGTTGAATATGTGGTGTCTCATCAGTCTGGAGTGGTGAAGGTTCAGACTATTTCTGAAATGAAACCCTGATATGTTGTCAGGAATCTTGGCGGCCTCTTCCAGGCGTAGGAATTGTTGTATGAGGTCTCCAGGTTGTCCCTTCCTTATGTCAGGCTGATAAATCTATGTAGGCTTGGTACTTGGCCCCTGCAGGAGTGGTTGAAGAGTTCATTCTCTCCAGAAAAGGGTTGTAGGATAGTATGAGGTCTGGGTATTTCTCTAGGCTGGTCAATAAGGTTTCTATGACAACATCATTAAGGTGGGCGGCCACCATCATAACCTTCTGAGCGTCATCTCTGAAGCTCTTGGGGTGGGCACAGAACAGGGCGTTTATCATGATCATATCTTTTCTAAAACCACCCAGGTTCATTTTGGGCAGGTCAGGAAAGTTTGTGGGGGCAGCAGTATTATGGTTCAAGGTGGAGATGGTCACAGTTTGGACCTGGGATGGCTTGGCAACAACTCCTTCTTGGCTTTTGTTTGTTTCTTTTTTATTGGTCATATACTGTCTTAGATAATAAGCTGAGGTCAAAAATGAAAAGCATACAAGATGCCACTATAATCAAAGAAGAATAGGGACCCAGGGTTACTAGTTTGGTTATGGTTGACATACTGTCACGGCCCATACCAGAGTCTGGCTGGACTCCTGCAGGGGAGGCAGGTTGGGCCTGGAAGACCATGTACATAATATACATAATTCTGACCAGGTAGTTGTCTGCAGTAGCTAGGAGACACCAAATCCTAGTATGGGGCACAACCTGGTTGGGTAGTCCCAATAATGTGATATAGATGAACCCCAACTTACTGAAGTCCTGAGCAGGAGGCGCATTGGACAGGGGGAACATTAGGAATCTCCTTCATAGCAGGCAGGATAGTCTCTTTAGCATAACCAGGAGAGAGATCCAGATGATGGGGATGGAAATACTCCAAGTCAAGAGCTCAGGGTGAATTGACTGAGGTAGCAGGAGTATAGCCAGGAGGGTACAGATAGGCAAGTTTATATTGAGTTGTAGATTCCCAAAATAAATGCAAAGAGAATAATTAAATTTTAGCAAAAATAGATAATTACTGCAAGAAAATAATGATTTCTAGGCATAAACTCGTTTTATTTAAGATTTCAACAGTGAGGAGGGCTTCTCCTCCTCACTACTTATACTTACTGGTAATTTTGTGGCCTTTTGTGCCACCAGAGAAACTGATGGCATCAATTTCAGTTAATCTTACAATTTCAACTGGAATTTGTGTACTTGGGCCTGGAGGTGGATGCTCATTGGTTGGTATAACAGGAACCTTGCTTGAGCTGCAGCAAGCCAAGGTGCCACTGCTATTTATAGAACTCACAAGCAATCAAGCGCCCAATTGTGCAATCAAATAATCACACCCCTGATGTCTTGTTTCCCAATAATTAAGATAGCCAAAAAGTTTAGTGGAATTGAAGCCAGCAATTTGAGGCTCGTGTGCCTCTCAATCCCGGGCCATTTGTTAATCAAAAGGGGGTTTCCTTGCTCTAAGAAACAATTTGTGATGGTTTCCAGGCTGTGGGTAGTTTGGCCTCTAAGAAGGCCAGCTTGTTGTCCAGGGCTTTCTGGGCCCTGACAGCCTTTTCTTTGGGGTTACATCCCTCTACACAAAGATTGGTGCATGTTTGCAAGTGGTGCCCAATCTGACCACAATTATGATAGCCTTGTTGTTTTGGTTGCCCATTAGAGCCAAGAGTCATGATGTGCAGGGTACAAGAAGTAGTACCAGTGTTGTAACTGTGCTGTTTTAGTAGAGTTACAAGGGGAAACTATTTAGAGGCTAGATAATAATATTTATTGAGAGATAGTGATTATATAGTCATTGTGAATCAAGGATAACAAGAACATGATTCTGTTGATCACACGGTTAGATGGTGAAGGGGGTGGCTTAATCCTTGTAATGAGTCAAGCGCCAAAACAAGCCACCCACTGAGAGTGATCAGCTTTTGTTTGTGTTATTGTATTTGGCAATTCAATCTGTCTTCCTAACTTGGCTTTAAGTGAATGGATAATTGTGTTGCAGGTTATGGACCCACTTACTCAGAACTTGCTGGCTGGTTGAGCCTGCTTTTTTGACACCAGCACTATTGGCCTTATTCTTGCGGTCCACAGTTCCTCTATGTGTCAAATGTATATTTTGTAGGAGGGTCTTGATGCTCTACATGGACATGAGGGACGCTTTATGTGCTTTAAGGTGTAGAAACAATATCTGATTAACTTTTAACATTTTGGAGCATTCTGTATACACTTCTCAGGGAGTAAATTGGCAACTGGTGATGAGTTGTTGTCCCTCAATATAGAAGTGTTCAGGAAAACTCATCCAGAGTTTTCTTAGGTTTGAAAGTAAAATTTCATGAAAGCATCCTTCTTAACCTCCAAGCTGAGGTCTCTATCTGAATTCCTCAATAAGTAGGCGCTTCATATCTTTCCAAGTAACAATGGATGGGAGTTCAGGGACTACAACTTCTTGGCAAGTGTCATGCAGATAGGTAAGGATGTGTTTTTTCTTAAGATCATATGTAGCCCTTTGCATGGCAGTCTTGTAGATTGTCAAGAAAGAAGCAATATTAGAGGTCTTAGGATTTAATATCAGCTTAAATGTGGGCTTGTAGTTGGGATCAATAGACAACAAGGTGGACTGGCTGTTATCACCCTGATTGAGAACATTAATAAGGGGTTTTTCAGGGGATTTTTCCCTGACTACATTAATTGTATGAATTATTCAGGAGGTGATACATTAACACAAACAGTTGACAACAGTTCTTTGGATAATATGGACAACTTGGTTTTCAAGCAGGGCAGAGATCTAACCCAGAACCCAAAAAACAAGTTTTTTGTTAGCTTACAATCAACTGATCAACTTAGATTAACTTTTTATATTGATTTCTTGCTTTCAATTTTTGCTTCTGACTTTGGTTCTGCTTCCAAAAACATTAGTATCTCACTAGGACACGTCACTTACTGCTTGAAACCTGATTGGCTGGTTTCTTCTTTTTTGATTTTGAATCCACTGGCTGCATATCTTTATTTGGCTCTGTACTTGATCTTCCCTAAAATTAAGCCTTAAACCTGCTTAATTGTTTCCAATCTGGTGGCTTGTTATTGATCTCTCTCTCTCTTAGCTATGATATTATACAAATTATCCAGTCCCAAATTAAAAAAAATATGCTACAGGTTTTAAACTTAAACATTATCCTCATGAAAATCATTGGTAAATCCCCTCATATCCCAGGATCCTCTTAAATTGTCCCAGCCTAGTTTGGAGGATTTAAGTGAGCAGTTATCATTCATACTTGTTCCAACAATAAAGATATTTCTTCTCTATTAAGTTTGTTTACACCTATCTCTTGCAATCCTTTTTGAAGCCATGAAAGAGCAGTTATTTCTGTTCTGGTTTCTAGTTCCTTTCCTTTCTATGGTATTAGCCTTTGAAAACCCAACTCCCACCACAGACCGGCATAATTCTTCTCCTGATGACTCCCACCAGAAGGAGTCCCTGGATAAAAGTTGGTTCAAATACCCCTCAAGACACTGTGGAAGAAAGTTCCAGTATGGCCAATCCACTACTCTACCTCCAACTGCTGAACCTCCTTTGGCTTTAACAAATGCCTCCTTCTATCTATTGACTTACTTTGTAGGATATTACTTACAGGAAAGATTCAGTTCAGTGATGAGAAATTTTGCATTCCTAGAGCACTTTGGTCACCTTGCTATGGTTATGATTCCTATCAGTTTGTTTATTGCAGGGCTTAACTTAGGGGCCTTAGCTCATCAGATTGGGAACTTGTTCCTTCTCAAGTAAATCCCTGACTTGTTCTCCTTTAAACCTTTATTCTACAGTAGGGCGTCTACCTTATAAGGGTTGGAGGCTTTCTTCTAAGGTATCTAGAGTAGAGATGTTTTCCCCACTAATGTCCCTGGAAGTTGTGGCAACAGTTCCAAGTTCATCAACTTGTATCTGTTGAACATCCAAGGTACCTGCAATATCATTGACACAGGTGGTTAAAGCGGTAGCCTAAGATGTCAAAGGAGCAGCCCATTCATTCATCAATTCTGTTAAGAAGGTAAGATTCTGCACTTCTCTTCCCAACAAGTCCTGTCTGTCTGCAACATCATTGGTCACCGCTGCCAAGTTGTCTGAGGCAAAGGAACAATTAATACAGGGTAGCCCTTCTAAACCAGGACAGCATCTATGATCTTCTTGGGCAGGGACCTCAGTGACTTCAGGATCTCCCTTGCCCTCAGATTCAGAGGATGACCTGTCTGAGAAATGTTGTTGCAAATACTTGACCTCATCACACATTAGCTAGCTGATCTGTCAAGGAAGCATGTTGTGTTCTGAGGCGCGGCACATAGTACAAATCCAATCCTAAGGTTAGGATTCCCTGTTGTGTGTAAGTCTCAGTTATAATTTCAGGGAAGGCTATGCAATTACCTTGTGGCCTTGGATAAATAATCACTTCAAGTTGTGGCTAGAGAGAGGCGCCAAAGTACTTGAAGACAGATAAAAAAATATGAATAGAACTTAATTTTTATTGGCAAAAACAAAATAGAATATATACTGTGTAGCTCACCACAAAACAGTACATGGATGGTAGGATCACTTGCCACAAGCATGAGTGGGGCAAGTGATTTGCGCAGAGTCAGAAATAAAAAAATTGCATTTCCCAGTTCAAATATAGACTCATTTTGAGGGGCAAAATCAAAAGAGAGAGATTTGTCCTCAAAATAACCCATTGAAGGCAAAATTAAAACATGGTGATTGGCGGCATTCACAACATTGCCCCCCTCTAGATTGGCCTTAAGGGGATAGTGCTTGCAGAGGAACTTGGTATGTACTTGGGCAAACATACAACCACTAGAGAGGAGCTTTACAGTGTATTCAGACCCTTTTTTAAAGGTCACTTCTAAAGGGACAATCCAAAGAGTGTCCAGTTTATGCGCGTGCCCACCCACTCTGTGCTGGTAGTACAGGACATGGTCACCAACATCAAATTCAGGCAAGGGGGAACACCCAGAATTTTCAGGGGAAAGCTCAAGCATCATGGTCTTGTATGCAGAGGTGTAGGCAGTGGCCTGTATATAGATTATGCAGTTGACTAGGTTTTTGATATGGTTGTCAGGATTTATGGCCTTATTGGAGGAGAGTAAGGGGCCCCCAAGAGCAATGGAGTAGTAGCCTCTTGCCCATACAGCATAGCAAAAGGGGAATACCTGGTGACACAATGTTTTATAAGACAATAAGCAAAGAGAGCAATAGTTAAGTATAAATCCCAGTTTTCAGCGTCAGAATAAGTGAGTTTCCTCATGATAGAAACCAGTGTCAAATTTGCACATTCAACTTCCCCATTGGTAGAAGGGTTATAGAGGCAGAGAAAGACTAGTGAGACCCCAGGGTTTCAACAACAGAGGTTACCAACTTGGCGTTAAAATTAGTCCCATTTTCAGATAGCAACACTTGAGGGCAGCCATGGCGGTAAAATCATCTTGCAACAGGAAGGCGGCAGTTGTCTTGGTGGTGATGTCTTTATTAGGGCAAGCTTCTACCCACTTGCTGAAGTATCAACAGCAATCAGGATAAAGCAACACCCAGAGCAGGAGCAGGAGAGAAGCCCTACAGTGTCAATGCTGACAGTGTGAAAGCATGCTGAGAGAGGTACTAGCTTGAATTTGTGAGAGGCAGCTTGAGGTCTCTGAAGCTGGCACTTGTGGCAATTAGCTATGACGTCTGGAATCAGAAGACAGAGGTTTCCCCAGAAATAATTTTTCTGGAGCTAGTCAAAGGTCTTGGCTATGCCCCATGCCTGGTCTCCTTATGGGTTTGAATCACCAACTAAGTCAAAGACTAGGCTGTACATAAGGCAGGTATTGGTCTTGTACTTTCTTGAAGAGCTGATTATCCCAAATAAGTGTATCCTCAGATAGTTTAGACAGGGCTAATAGGACTTCTTCCATCTTTATTTCCCAAGATTAAAGATATCCAATTAGTTTTATAGCCAATCAGCCTCAGCAGGGTGTAGAGCAAGAATGGGCATTCCAGATAAGCCATCAGTGTTCTGGTGTTGAATCATGAGACAATGTAGCACAGTATATTCATAATTTTTGCAGACAGAGAGCCCATCTAGCTAGCTGTACTTCTGGCTCCTTAGGCTGTTGTAACCACTTAAGCAAGGCGTGGTCAGTGACAACACTGAAATGGGTGCCATACACAAAATTGCAGAACTGCTTGACTACATGCAACACAGCAAGTCACTCTTTCTCCATAACACTATAGTTTTTCTCATGCTTGTTCAGGACACACAAAGTATAAGCCACAGGATGATCCACACCTTCATTGTCTAGTTGAGCCAAGATAGCTCCAATAGCCAGGTTGCTAGCATCAGTATATAAGATGAACTCCTTATTGTAGTCAGGATACACTAGGATGAGATCCTCTTTGAGTTTCTGTTTGAGGGTCTCAAAGGCCTGCTGCTGGCTAGCAGTCCATCAAAAAGGAATATTATGTAACAGCTGGACTAGGGGCTTACTAGTATCAGCAAAATCAGGGATGAACTATCTGTAGTAATCCATCATGCCCAGAAAGACTTGTACTTCTTGCAGGTTGGTGGGAGGAAGCATTTTATTGATGGCTTCAACTTATTTAGTCATTGGGCAAATCCCCATTTGAGTTACTTCATGGCCCAAGAATTCAAGACACTATTTGAAGAAAGCACACTTAGATGGTTTCAGTTTAAAGCCAGCCTCTTGGATCTTTATGAAGACTTCTTTGAGATGAAATAGGTTATTGTTAAAGGTAGTGCTGAAAACCGTTATATTGTATAAGTATACTAGGACACATGAAAGTTTCAATTCACAGAGGATAGAGTCCATGGTTTGTTGGAAAGTGGCTGGGGCATTGCAGAGTCCCTGCGGCATACATGTAGGCTCAAACAGCCCTTCTGTTGTAATGGGTGTAGCATTTTGACAATCCTTGAGCAAAAGTTCAACTTGCCAGTATTCAGATGCCAAATCCATTGCAGACAAGAACTTAGAGCCTCCCAGACAGCAGAGAGCATCATCAATACGCAACAAGGGGTAGGAATCCTTCTTGTTTAAAGATAAAACGTCAATAGTCCATTACATTATTTTTACCATCTTTTTTTCTTTAGGATGAGTAGCAGTGAGGCCCAAGGACTTTAGGAATGGGCCAGTAGCCCAGCGTCTAACAGTTGTTTGAGCTCTTTAGACACCCAAGCGTCCTCCAGATGACTGCGGCAATATGGTTTAGCGCAGAAGGGGGAGCATCTCCAGTATTGATTTGATGAATAACTCTTTTGGCTAGACCATAATCAGTACTGTCTTTAGCAAAGATATCTGAAAACTGATATAGCAAATCAAGCACCTTCTTCTGTTAGACCGGAGATAGTTATGGGAAGTCTTGCACAGTAAACAAGGGTAGGACTTGGGGCTTGTCTTTTGATAGATTGAAATCCTGGAACATACCAAGGGATGAAGTGACAGGACATTGGGAGCACTTAGTAGTTTGCCATAACCAAAAACCTGCCCTCTAGATACCTGTACAGGAAGAGCAGTTAGGTTAGCTACTGGCAATTGAACAGAGTCTTTATGGGAGACATCTAGGATTTCAGGACAGAGATAAGGTTTGTTGCAACCTAGCAAGTGTTAGGTCTTGTCCATAATGATGCAAGGTTATAAACTAGAGCGTACAAGGCATTATGATTAAAATACAAAAGGTATAAAAAATATAGGAACTGTCTGTAAAATAATCTTACAGAACCCTGCTAAAAACCTGTATTGGGTTACAAAAGGAGTAATTGAATTTAAGAATCCTAAGCAGAGAAGATAAAATAAGGTGTTTAATAGTTAACAATTTGTAACTAGAGGAATGTCAATATTTGGATATTCTCCATCAGCAAATTGATACATATAACTATTGAAAGATTCCTTAAAGGAAAATAAAGGATACAACAAGACTAAGGCTTGTTGTTTTACAAGTTCCATCTGTTCAAGAAAAGAAAAGACTAAACTTTAAAATAAATTTTAATAAAAATGTATAAATTTCTAAAAAAAATTAAGATCTTAAGTTAAAATATGATAAAGAGTTGAAGGGTAGAAATCACTTAGAATTTTGGCTTAAAGCCTACGCTTTAAAATCTCTTTATTTATAAAAAAGCCTTTTCAGTTGAAAATTAATAGCCAGGGAAGAAGCAGCCAAGAAGAGGAGCAACTGTAGAAGTTTGGAGTCAACCAGGAAAAGAAAGGGGAAACAGAAGCCAGTATTGTACGCAGATCAGTAACGTAAAACTGGGGAAGCAGCAACGACACAAGCAGGAGTTTTGAAAGGTAAGATATAGGTGAAAATATTCTAACTTTAAAGTAGAAATATATTTAAAATAATAATTGGTAAGACAGAGCAACAACAACAACAACAATTTGAACGCAAATAGTGTAAAATAAGGTAAACTAACTTAAAATACTTAATTAAAAACATTTAACTTACCCTTTCAAATATTAATAAATAAAAGAAAGATTAAGAAAAACTGAAAAATAACTTAAGTATCTAAAAAGCCTGCCCTTTGGGGCAGGGCATGACAGCAAGGGAGGAGAGTACAACTCCAGGAATGTATGCTCAGGTAGCTCATACAATATTTGGGAGTCCAAGATGGCTTGAGAGCCAGGGGGAACAGTTATAGCGGAAGTAGCTAGGAGAGGCACCCCTCAGACGCAGCGCAAGCCAAAGGCGAACACTTCATGTTGGAAGAGTGGGTATGGTATTTTAGAATTAAAACACCAGTGGGATATTCTAGAGCACATGTCTTGAGGCACTTTCCAGGAAATTTAACAGATTCTACAAAGATCAGAGGGGCTTCATAACTAAGATAGAGAGGTAACCATCGTTCAAGTTGATGATCCCATTATATTCCCTAAGGAACTGGAACCAAATAGAATATTGTAGCTCTCATTCTCCAGGACTACAGCAGGTGCGGCTAAGAGATGCTTACCAAACCGCATAGAAGAGCGGAGTATGCCCCTATGGCGCTGATCAAAGATAGTCTAGCTGTGCCTTATGACTGGTGATAATTGAGGTTGGGGGCAAGTTTGAGTTTCTTGACAAGCTTCAAGGAGACAACACTAACAGAAGATTCATTATCCAAGACAGCCTTGATTTTAACTTTTTGGATGGCTATTTCCACGCAAGTGGTAGTACGTTTAAAGGGTAGAAGGACAGCCAGGATGTCTTGAGCTTTTGCTAGCTCTTTTTCCCATTACTCAATCATGCATCTAAAAAATAAAAACTCCTTATAGACATTTTGGAGAATGAACAAAACGGGTACATTCTTGAATACAGCGTCAGCAAATTAAGCAGCTTCTTCTGATGACTGTACTAGCACAGGGGACCTCTTTGCTTTAGTGAGGTAGGGGAAAGAGACAACTTCTTTGGCTTCAGACAAATGCTTAATAGTTATTGTAGTCTTCCCTAATTGTAGTTTGTAGGGGAGAGCAATGGTTTTATTGTTGTAACTGTGCTGTTTTAGTAGAGTTACAAGGGGAAAATATTTAGAGGATAGATAATAATCTTTATTGTGGGATAGTGATTATATAGCTATTGTGAATCAATGGATAGCAGGAACATGATTAGTGATCACACGGCTGGATGGAAGAGGGGGTGGCTTGATCCTTCTAATGAGTCAAGCGCCAAATTGAGGTATCCACCATGAGGGATCATCATTTGTAGATGTTGATTGATTTGGTAATCCAAAATTGACTTCCTGGTCTGGCTTTGAGTGACCAGGTAATCGGATTGCAGGTCACAAACCCGCTTGGTTGGAGCCTTGCTTGCGGGTTGAGCCTGCAGTTTCAACACCCCCCCCCTGGCTGAAAGTCGGCCTCCTCAAGAGGCAGGTTGTCAGGGAGATTTTCAGGAGCCCAGGCGCCATATTGAACCAGTTGCTGTTTGGTGGCAGGCAGGCCAGTTTCTTGCTATTTCTTTCTCGCTTTGCAAAGTTGTAGGCAGTTGTGTATAATGTCTTGTCTTGCTTGCGTTTCCCAAGCCCTTGCACAAGGTAAGTGTTATTGTTGTTTACCTTTAGAATAATTGCTGGCCCTACTTTTTTGGGTTGTAGTTTGCTTTTGTCAACATTCATGACCCAGACTTTGTCCCCAACTTCATGTCTCTGGCGGATGGGTACAAAGATTTTTTGTAAGTGTTCCTTTTCTTTGGCTGCATGTTTGCTGTTGGCCTCTATTACTTGAAGATCAGAGCAAGGGGGGACTTGACTTGGAATTTCCAGTTTGGGTCCTGTCAATGCTTGAATGATATTAGGCTGTGTGCCGTATACCAGTTCAAATGAGCTTTTTCTGGTGGATCTTTTCACTTGGGTTTGGTACACAAGCAATGCAGTTGGTAGCTGCTTATACCAGTCTTCAGGTCTCCTGGCGGTGAGTTTGGCTAAGGCTTGCTGAGGCTACCATTAAGCTGCTCTACGTGTTCATTAGCCTGTGGATGGTATGGTGTTGTGATGGTGTGTTTGACCTCATTTTTGGCAAGGTACACGTTGGTGTTTTTGGAGGTCAATTCTTTGCCCCCATTGGTTATCAGGAGTTCTGGATTTCCAAACTTACTGATTATTTCTTTGCCAATGAATTGTTGGATGTTGTTACCGTTGTGTGTTTTCACCGCTTGGGCTACTGGCCACCTTGTTGCAAAATCAATGGCTGTGATGATGTTTTTTTTGTTGTTGTGCTTTCCTGGCATAGGGCCTACAATGTCCAGAGCCCATACCTTGAACAGTAGTTGTTTTTGAATGGGGAGTACAGATTTAGGCAGGGTTTTGCTTCTGGAAAACTTTTTGCAGACCTTGCACTGTTCTAGCACTTCCTGGACATTGCAGTACAAGGCTGGCCACCAGGCTTTATGTTTTAGGAATTCATATAGATTTTAGCTCTTAGTATGTCCAAGATCTCTGTGATAGCAAAGAATGGTATCAACTTGTTGATGTGTGGGAAGTAGGGAATGGTTATACCATCCGACATCTTTCTGTGAAGAGTCCTGTATACGTCAGCAAAGAGGTACTTAATTTTGATGGCCGTTTCTTTGGTGATATTGGTTGTGCCTGCAGGGAACCCTTTGTCTTTTGTATGGAACACTAGGAGAGGCCAGTCTGGGTTGAGCCCATTTTCACCCCTAGAAGCGCGGACATACAGGCAGGACAGGGTGTCTGCCATGGCAAGTTTGGCCCCGGGCTTATATTGGATGAGCATGTTAAACCTTTCTAGGATTTCCATCCACCGCGCTTGGCGGCGTGACAAGTTTGCCTGTGTCTTGAAATAGATGAGCAACTTATGATTGGTTAGTGCTGTGAATTCTTCCTGCTGTTTCAAGTAACAGCGCCATTTGACTAGGCAGTGTACAATGGCCAGTAGTTTTTTTTGTTGTGGATAGGGTATCAACACTTGCCATCTGTCAGCTTGCGCGACTTGTAGGCTACAGGCAGGAAATCACCATCACTATTCTTAATTTGCAGTACTCTCCCAATGGATGCATCTGAAGCGTTGGTTTCCATCTGATATACTCCATCTTGTTTGGGGTATTGTAAGATGGGCGTTGTTGTGAGCTTTTCCTTGAGTTGTCTGAAACAGAAGTCACGTTGGGGGGTTCATAAAAACTTGGACTTGGCGCCTGTTATAGCAGATTAGAGGGAGGTTGAAACGCTGCAGTTGGGTATGAAACGCCGTACATAGGCCACCATTCCCAAGAAAGTGCATAGTTCTGACTTGTCCTTGGGAGGTGGCATTTTGCGGATGGCTTGTATCTTCTGACTGTCAGGTTTGATGCCATCCTTTGAGACTATGTGTCCCAAGAAGGGTAGTTGCTCCTAGAAGAACTGGCATTTAGAGGGCTTGGCCAGCAGTTTGTGTTGTGCTAGGGTTGCAAAGACTTCATCCAGGTCCTTGTGATGCTGTTCCACTGAGGGGCTGTAGACAATGATATTGTCCAGGTACACAAGGGCGTGTTTGCCTATGTGTGGCGCAAACACTTTGTTCATGAAAGTTACAAATGTGAACGGGGCATTGGTCATGCCAAAGTTGAGTACCACACATTTGTAGGAGCCGTACTTAGTGCGGAAGGCTGTCTTGGGGATGTCTTCCTACTTGATGCGGATCTGGTTGTAGCCCGCAGTTAGATCAATCTTAAAGAAGACAGAGGATCCTCCCAAGGCGTCAAAGATATTGTCAATTAGTGATAAGGGGTAACAATTCTTGATGGTGACTTTGTTCAAGGAGCAGTAGTCTGTGACCAGACGTAAGGTACCGTCCTTCTTGGCCACAAAGAACACGGCAGCCCCAAAGGGAGACTGTGAGGGGCAGATAAGTCCTTTTTCCAGTGCTTCCTTGAGATAGGCGCATAGAGTGTTATCCTTGTTTGGGGTTAGTCAATAGATGGGACTTGCCTTGGGTACAGCCTCCTTGAGTTGGATAGAGTGTTGGATGTGTTTCTCAGGGGGTAGCCCAGGTAACGCCTCCTTAAAGATTTCTGGGTGATGGGCCACAATGTCACGGTCTTGCAGCATGGAGGTGTCCTGATAGTCCTTGAAGTGTATGATTTCATAATGAAAGGAGTCCCAGTCAATAGCTTTCAGGTTTTCCTTCTCATCCAAAGTCTCTGTGATGTGTACAAAGACGTGGTCTTGTAGGAGTTGGTCCACAGAGTCAGGGTAGATCTGGTGGTTGACGCCTTCATGCTTGATAGTCAACACTGAGTTTGCCCAGTCTACGTTAGAATTGTTCTTCTGATAACCAGTCTAGTCCCAGTACAATGTCAAACTTAGGAAAGTTGATGATGAGACCTTGGATGGTGGAGGTAAGGTTCTCAAGCAAAACAGAGAAGGGGGCAGTTTCTTTTGTCACGGCAATATGGTGTTCATCAGCCAGGACCACATTTTTAATCCGCAAAGGATTAGTGGCTAGCTTGAAATTGTCCACAAAGCTGCTGTTGACTAAAGTTTGATTTGCGCCCAAGTCCAATAGTGCTGAGCCTGTGTAACTGCAAAAGCAGAAAGGGCAAGACATCAATTTATTGGGATGTCTGGCAATGGTGTACAGTACCAGGTCTTCCGAGGGCACTTGGATCATTGGGCATTAGTCCACGTCCTTGGGCCAGTATTCATTGTTGGGCAAGTCAGGAGTTGCGTGGGGAGAGCTTGGCTTGCTTAGTGATCTCCCTGGGCTTTTCCCTCATCTTGGTTGCCTTGGGTGGTGGTGACACAGAAATGGGTACAATTTGATTGGCTGTTATTCTCATTCCCATTCCCATTCAAAGCCGTGGTTTGTGGTTGTTGTTGTTGCCATTACCTCCAGGAGGTGGTTGCAAGGAGCACCCACTTGAATGTGAGTCCTTGGGTCTTTTTGTTTCCCAATCTGTGCCTTGTGCAGAGCGTTGGAGGTTTGTTCCGCTTTTTCTGCTTCACAGTACAGGCTTTGCAGGTTGGTAACTTGGTCCAGGTTCACATGTCTCATCACGTGCAACTTGAGAGCGTTGTAGTAAATGAGGTGTGTTGCTGGGGTGTCAAAGGCTATGTTGAATGGGGCGCAGAGACAGAGTTCCTTGTAGGCGCGGGTGAGTTCCTTCATAGTGCCTGTCTGAGTCAGGTTCTTTACTTGGCGTATGATCATGAGTGCTGTATCCTTGAGCACAAACCTTGCCAAGAAGTCCTGTTTGAAGGTGTCCCAGTTATTTTCTGTGTGCTTTTTGTGCCATTTGTCACACCAGGTGCCAGCGTCATGGGTCAGACAAATGGAAATCTCTGTGATCTAAAACCGCTGTGGGCACTCTATCTGAGCCAACTTGCTTTGGGCAGACTGGATCCATGCGGCAGCATTGTCATTGTTGGCCCCTGCAAATAGTTCCAAGGCGGCGCTGCAAAGTCTTTGTGCAACATAGGCGGGCATGGTGGTCTTGTCAGCTGGCCTTGGCGTTGATGAGGGTGCCTGAAAGAACCCTAGGGCGGACAAGGCATTGAAGGCAGGTAGCGGGATCACTGTGTTTTGGTAGAGAACAAAACCATCAGGTATCTTGGTACCAGGAGTATACAGCGTCCAGTTGGGCAGGAGGACAGACATAATTCTGTCAAGGATTTGTTGGCCACGGCGTGTGCAGGCAATAGGCAAGATTTTTCAAGATAAGGTAGGATGAAGAACCTACCTGTGCTACCAATGTTGTAACTGTGCTGTTTTAGCAGAGTTACAAGGGGGAAAATATTTAGAAGCTAGATAATAATCTTTATTGTGGGATATTGATTATATAGTTAATGTGAATCAAGGATAACAGGAACATGATTGTGTTGATCATGCGGTTGGATGATGAAGGGGGTGGCTTGATCCTTGTAATAAGCCAAGCACCAAAATGAGGTATCCACCGTGAGGGATTATCATTTGTTCATGTTATTGTATTTGGTAATTTGAATTGTCTTCCTAACTTGGCTTTGAGTGGCTGGGTAATCAAGTTGTGGGTCACAAACTTGCTTAATCAGAACCTTGCTGGTGGGTCAAGCCTGATGTTTTGACATTATAGACATCAATAACGAAGTACCCATACACATCAGGGTCCTCAACATTGAAATCATCCAGGTCAGAGTTGTCAGAGATAATGTGGAAAAAATGAGGATAGGAGGAGCCCCAGTATCAGCAGGCTTGGAGTCAGTTTTAAAGGGGGGGTTGAAAGAGACTGGGAATAATTGTCAACTGAGAGTGTCTCTGCCTCTATTTAGACTGCTCATTTTGCACCTGCTCCTTGGGATCAGCTCCTTAAATCCAAGGATTGGTGCAGACTTGAGAATGATGACCTATCTTGCTACAATTGTGGCAGCCTTACATCTAGGAGGATTTTACGAGTTCATTGTGATGATGCAAGGGCCACAGGAAGACAAACCTGAGTTAGAAGCGGCAAAATTCACCCCCACAACTGCTCCAGAATGAGTAAGGTGCATATCCTACAACAATGTCTTTATGCTCTTCATAGAGGAAAGCATGGCCTTATGGGCTTTGAAATGGAAGCACAGAAGCTGGTTAGCCTTGAGGGCTTAGGCACAAGCCATGTAAGCTTCATGAGCTGTCAATTGTCTGCTCGTTATCAGTTGCTGTCCTTCCATGTAGAATGTATCTGCAAATTCAGCTAGAGTCTCCTTGGGTTTGAAAGCAATGTGTATGAAGGCTTCCTCTTTACTTCCAGGCTAAGGTCACCACCAAATTTGTCAATCAGAAGCTGCTTTAAATCTTCCCAAGTCTTGATGGTAGACAGCTCTGGCACCACCACCTCTTGGCAATGTCAAGTATCTGGATGTACAAGTATTCTGACCACCGCCATTTCCTTTAACATCCAGTCATTTCCCAATTTGGTGCCTTCCCAATATACCATTTGACATACCAGAAATGGCAACAAATCAATATCACATGACTGTCCAGGTATTCAGCAACTTGAACCCATCCTGCACATGAACAGCCCCTGGGTTTGGTCTAACTAAAATCTCCGCCACAGCTAAAGCTATATAAGTTTAAAGTATTATCTAATAAAATATACTTCTTCACTTCTTAATTACATATTTAAAGCTTCCCCAAAAGGAGCTCCTTATCAGCAGGTTGGTGTAGACAGGTCAGAATATGTTCCTTCTTAACCTCATCTGAGGCTTTTCTCATGACAGTTTCATAGATAGTTAGGAAAGATGTAATGGTTGAGGTTTTGGGATCAAAGACCTGTTTGAAAGTAGGCTTGAAATGTGCTTCAGGAGTTGGAATACCATTATTGCTATTGAGTACATTTATGCATGGGGAAAATTCTGCTTCAGATTCAGAGGGGGGTTGTCTAGCCCACAGCTGTCAAACACTCTCAACAAGAGTTGTCAGAGACTCAGAAGTGCAGGCACCCATATTGTTAACTAGAGTGCTCTGTTGCTCAGTAACATCTAGGCATTGGCCTTGGGAGGTTACTACTGTAGAGAGCTCAGCCAGTCAAAAAGTAAGTGATGGTCCCACTGAGAGGCAAGGGGCAAACATGTTGTTTACTGAGTTGATCAATTCACTCATCTCTTGTATGTCTCTATCTAATTGAGTATGATCCTGCTTCAAATGATCCACCTTGTTAGATAGGGCAATCAACTCCCTAGCGCATTAGATTTGAGGGGCTCCTGGTAAGCCAGGGCAGCAGCCATCTAAATTGAAAACTTCAACTGGACTAGCAGCAATTGTCACCATTTTGCAAAGGGCAGAAAGTTCTTGCTGTAGCTCAGCAACTTGAGTTGTCAAAGCACGCGCCTGAGGATCAGGCTGAGGGGCTTTGGTAGAGCACTTTGACTGCAGGTAGATGCTTTCAGCTCTTGAATGGCATCCCATAGTCTTTGCTCTCTATCCACTAAATTGTCAGATGGGGAATAAGGCGGAGCATCTGGCTTGGGCTTAGATAGAATATTCACTTGAGTCTTGAGCTTGGCAATAGTGGTGGCAGTGACACCCCTTTCTTGATTGAATTCTTCACTGAGCACACAAAAGCCTTTAGTAGTGAGGTCTGCTACCGTTGCAGTTGCTTGAAAGAATAAGGCTAAAGACATTGAGCTGCTGTAAAAGTTGTTTGAAATTGGTGAGATAGGCGTTCAAGGTAGAATCTACTTAGGTTTGCCAGGGCTGTTCCAACTGGTGAAACTCATTTAGATACTCCCTGACATACCTGGGAATAGACTAGCGCATTTTTTCAATGGAATTAACCAAAAATGTCTTGGAGGTGACAGAGTTGCGCTGGTTGTCTGACAACAAGGAAAACAGGGAGTGGATCCACTATTGTTAGGCTGCAAACTGATCCAAGTGATGAGTAACAGCTGCTTGTAGAAAAGAAATCTCCTGAACATAGAGCCCTAACACCATCTGGTGGTGGGCTAAGGCAGGTTGTACAAATGAAGACAATAAATGCTCAGCAGAGCCAGCCACTAAGAGAAGATGTTGTGGAAATTGTGGAGCCACAATCAACTTGTAGTATTCTGCTCAACTGAACTGTAGTTGGAGGCAAGAGATGGCTCCTTCACAGGCTATCCAAAGGGTTACTGCCATGACTTGTTCTAAGTCAGGGGTACCCATGGGGTAAGCAACTAGGCAGGAATCATTTTTCAAGGTTCAGCACAGAGGGACAACAGGTGGGTCTGCAATGTCTTCTTTGATAGGAGGACTGGTAATTTAGGTTAAGTTGGCTCTTGTATAGGAGGAGGCAAAGGTCCTGAAAACGTGGATGTGAAAGGGATAACTAAGGGGCTTACAGCCCCTGTAGTGAGCACCATTTTTTTGTGTTCTGAGGCGCGGCACAACACACAATGGGGAATTCTACCCTTAGGATTGGATTTGTACTAAGTCTTGGTTAGATGGCAGGAAAGGCTATGTGATTACCTTGTGGCCCTGGATGAATAATCTCTACATTTGTGGAAGAGAGAGGCACCAAAGTACAGAAGACACAAAGATAAAAATGTGAATAGATTTTAATTTTTATTGGTGAATACAAAATGGAATATGTTGCAACATCTTCTATTACTCCCTCTTGGGGAATTAACGCCCCCAAGTAGTTCATCAAATGAGACACCAAACGGTTCACCACCTAGTCAATAGATTGGTGGCACCCCTATCATTCAACCATCTATTACAGGGATCACACAATCCAGCTTCCAAGTGGAACACAACTTGAGTAAGCCTCGTGATTAGAGATTCATCACTCAGATAAGCCACATGACCTACATGATGTACATGGACAGTATGTGGCTTCCCATGATACTATATAACATCTTATATTAATATACAATAAAGTATCATTCTTCTCTTAAATCTTCCCCTTTTTAATTGTTTAACACACTTCCCAGAAGTATAATCTCAACAAATATATACTGTGTAGCTTTACCACAAAACAGTACATGGACAGTAGAATCACTTGCCACAAGCACAAGTGGAGCAAGTGAGTTGTGCAGAGTCAAGAAACCAAACAATTGTATTTCCCAGTTTGGATATAGACTCATTTTGAGGGGGGAAAGCAAAAGATAGATATTTGTCCTCAAAATAACCCATCAAAGGCAAAATCAAAAAATGGTGAATGGCCGCATTCACAACAAAGCAATGCAAGGGTCAGGCACAGAGCCTACTGATGAAGGATTGGGAACAGATTCCTGACGCTGGGTAGTAGCTTTGAGCTCAGCTATGGCTTCCCAGACCTTAGACTCAAAGACATATGGAATCTCAACAGAAGAGGTAGGGGAAGTCACTTCAATTGAGGCTAACCTGTCATCAACACAGTTACAAACCTGGCAGAGAGGGTTTCCTAGAGTGGCCTTTTCCAAGCTGTATTACTGGTGTAGTTGTTGGCCCCAATTGTCAATGTGGGCTCCAACCAACTTGAGTTGAGAATTAATATGTTCCCAGAATCAATTGAGTTAGTCAACCAAAGTCTCAAAATCTTGGCAATATTTCAGGATAGTTGCTTTGATCTGTCCTTTTCACATAGCTTGGTGGTCATCTAGTTCACTTGGTAGATCCCTGATGTACACAGTGTTGTGAATCCTGCTATTCACCATTTTTGATTTTGCCTTTGGTGGACCATTTTGAAGACAAATACCTTGCTTTTTGCTTTTGCCTCTCAAAATGAGTTAATGACTGAATCAGGAAATTCAATTGTTCAGTTTCCTGAATCTGCACAACTCACTTGCCTCACTCATACTGGTGGCAAGTGATCTTGCCTTCCTGGTAGTGTTTTGTGGTTCTTTCAATGACTATAAATTCCACTTCCTATTCACCAATAAAAATTAAGTTATATTCACAGTTTTGTCTTTGTGTCTTCCAGTACTTTGGCGCCTCTCTCTAGCCACTACTAGTAGAGATTATTCATTGAGGGCCACAAGGTAATTGCATAACCTTCCCTGCCATATAAACAAGACTTAGTACAAATCCAATCCTAAGGTTAGGATTTCCCATTGTGTATCTGTGCTGCGCCTCAGAACACAACAAAAATGGTGCTCACTACAGGGGCTGTAAGCCCCTTGGTTATCCCTTTTGCATCCACGTTTTCAGGTCCTTTGCCTCCGCCTATACAAGAGCCAACTTCACCTGAAATTACCAGCCCTCTTATTCAGGAAGACATTGCAGACCTGACTATTTTTACTACTGTACTGAACCTTGGGAATGATCCCCAGCCTAGTTGCTTACCCCATGGGCATCCCTGACTTAGAACAAGTCATGGTGGTAGCCCTTGGGATAGCCTATAAGGGGCCCATTCCTTGCCTCCAGTTGCAATTCAGTTGGGCTGAATATTAAAAATTGATTGTGGCTCCTCAATTTCCACAACATCTTCTCTCAGCAGCTGGCTCCACTGAGCACCTACTGTTATCCTTTGTGAAGCCTGCCTTAGCCCACCATCAAATGGTGTTAGGGCTCCACTTTCAAGAAATCACGTCTCTACAAGCAGCTGTTAATCATCACTGGGATCAGTTTGCTGCCTATCAACAGTTGATCTACTCTCTTTTTTCATTGGTTTCAGACAATCAGCGCGACTCTGTTACCTCCCAGACCTGTCTGGTTAATTCTATTGAGAGTAAGTGCCAGTACATTTCCAAATATGTCAGAGAGCATCTACATGAGTTTCACCAGCTGGAATAACCCTGGCAAACCCAATTAGATTCCACCCTGAACGCCTATCTCACCAACTTAAAAATACTTGTACAACAGCTTAATGCATTCAGCACAAAATCACTCCAAGCAACTGCAGCAGGTAGCAGACCTTGATGCTAAAGGCCTTAATGAGCTCAGTGAAGAATTTCGATCAAGAAAGAGCTGTCACTGCCGCTGCTATTGCCAAGCTCCAGAATCAAGTGAATAATTTTTATGCCCAAGCCAGATGTTCCGCCTTTTCCCCCACTGGTGATTTGGTGGATGGAGAGCAGAGATTATGTGATTCCATTCAAGAGCTACGTGTGTTTACCCACAGTCAAGAACATCCCACTGAAGCTTCTCACCCTGACCCACAGGCGCTTGTGTTGACCGCCAAGTTACTGAGCTACAGCAGGAACTTGCTGCCTTACGCAAAATGGTGGCAACTGTTGCAAATCCAGTTGGGGTTGTCAACAAGGATGGCTGCTGCCCTGGATTACCAGGAGCCCCTCAAATCTAATGAGCTAGGGAGTTGATTGTCCTATCTAACAAGGTGGATCATTTGAAGCAGGATCATACTCAATTAGATAGAGACATACAAGAGATGAGTGAATTGATCAACTCAGTAAACAATATGTTTGCCCCTTGCCTCTCAGTGGGACCATCCCTTACTTTTTGACTGGCTGAGCTCTCTACAGTAGTAACCTCCCAAGGCCAACGCCTAGATGTTACTGAGCAACAGAACACTCTAGTTAACAATATGGGTGCCTGCACTTCTGAGTCTCTGACAACTCTTGTTGAGAGTGTTTGACAGCTGTGGGCTAGACAACCCCCTCTGAATCTGAAGCAAAATTTTCCCCACACATAAATTTACTCATTAGCAACAATGGTATTCCAACTTCTGAAGCACATTTCAAGCCTACTTTCAAGCTGGTCTTTGATCCCAAAACCTTGACCATTGCAGCTTTCCTAACTACTTATGAAACTGCCATGGGAAAAGATTAAGATGAGTTTAAGAAGGAACATATTCTGACCTGTCTTCACCCAACCTGCCAGGAGGTGGTGGTGCTTATGCTGCCCACCAAAAAGCCTTGGAAAGATATGAAGCAGCTTCTGATTGACCAATTTGGTGGTGACCTTAGCCTGGAAGTAAAGAGGGACGCCTTCTTGCACATTGCTTTCAAACCTAAAGAGACACTAGCTTAATTTGCATACAGATTTTACATGGAAGGACAGCAACTGATAACAAGCAGACAATTGACAGCCCATGAAGCTTATATGGCTTGTGCTCAAGCCCCCAAAGGAAACCAGCTTTTGTTCCTTCACTATAAAGCCCATAAAGCTATACTTTCCTCCATCAAGAGTATAAAGACGCTGTTGCAGGACATGCATCTTTCCCATTTTGGAGAGGTTTTTTAGGAGAATTTTACCGCTTCTAACTCTGGTTTGTCTTCTTGTGGCCCTTGTATCCTTACCATGAACTTGCAAAATCCTCCCTGACGCCAAGGTTGCCACAACTGTAGCAAGATAGGTCATTACTCTCAAGTCTGCACCAACCTGCGGGTTGAAGGGGATGATCCCAAAGATCAGGCGGGAAAAGAAAAGTCAACCTAGAGGCAGAGACGCTCTTGGTTGAAAATTCTTCCCGGTCTATTTCAATCCCTCCCTCTATAACTGACTCCAAGCCTGCTGATACTGAGGCTCCTCCTATCCTCATTTTGTTCTGCAATATCTCTGACAACTCTGACCTGGATGATTTAAATGTTGAGGTTCTGATGTGTATGGGTACTCCATTCTTGCTGTCTATAAAAACATTGCAGTCCCCTACAAACTACAATCACGAGAGACTATGACAACTACTAAGCCTTTGCCTGAGGCCAAAGAAGTTTTTCCTTGCCCCTACCTCACTCAAGCAAAGAGGTCCCCTGTGCTAGTACAGTCATCAGAAGAAGCTGCTGAAGTTGCTGACGCTGTATTCAAGAATTTATCCGTTTTGCTCATTCTCCAAAAGTTCTATAATGTGTTTCCAGGCTTGAGATGCATGATTGAGTAGTGGGACAAAGAGCTAGAAAAAGCTCAAGACATCCTGGCTGTCCTTCTACCCTTTGGACGTACTACCCCTTGCTAAGAAATATCCATTCAAAAAGTGAAGATCAAGGCTGTCTTGGATACTGGCTCTCCAGTTAACGTTGTCTCCTCAAAGCTTTTGTATGGCACAGCTGGACTATCCATGACTTTTGCCATAGGAGAATATTTAGCTCCCTATGTGGTTTGGAAAGCTTCTCCTATCTGTGCCAGCAGTTGTCTTGGAGAACAAGAGTTACAATCTCTTAGTTGGTACCCAGTTCCTTAGGAGATAATGGGATCATCAACTTGAATGATAGTTACCTCTCTATTCTGGGATACAAAGTTCCTCTTATCTTTGAAGTGCCGGTTAAAGTTCCAGGGAAGCGCCTAAAGACGTGCGCTTTAGAATACCCCACTGGGGTTTTCATCCTAAAGTATTGCACCCACTCCTCAAATATGACATGTACACCCATAACTTTCCCTGTTCTGAGGGGACACTCTCTTAGCCACATCTGCTGTCATAATTCCCCCTGGCTCTCAGGCCATCCTAGACTCTCAGATATTGTATGAACTACTTAAACAAACTTTCTTGGAGTTGTACTCTCCCCCCTTATTAGGGCGCAAAAAACTTATTTCTGTCCTGGAATCCTAGATAACTCCCTTAAGGACCCTTTTCAATTGCTGGTAGCCAATCTAACTGCTCTCCCCATGACCGTATCTAGGGGGCAGGTTGTTATATATGACAAGTTTTTGAATACTCCTGATGTCTTGTCCCTTCATCCCTTTGGTAAGTTCCAGGATTTTAACCTACCTGAGGATGAGCCTCAAGTACTATCTTTTTTACGGAACAAGACTTTCCCCAGCTATCCCCAGTTCAGCAGAAAGAAATGCTAGACTTGCTAGACCAATTTTATGATATCTTTGCTAAAGACAGTACCAACTTTGAGCTAGCCAAAGGCTTTACCCACCAGATTGATACTGGCAACACTCTCCCCTTCCATGCTAAACCATATTTCTGCAGCCGCGTGGAGGACGCCCAGGTATCTAAAAAGCTCAAACAACTGTTAGACAATGGGCTACTGGAACCTTCCTAAAGTCCTTGGGTCTCACTGCTACTCATCCTAAAGAAGAAAGATTGAGGGCATCATATGTGATGGACTACCAGCAATTGAACTCTTTAACCAAGAAGGACTCTTACCCCTTGCCTTTATTGATGATGCTCTCTGGCGTCTTGGAGGCTCTAAGTTTTTCTCTGCAATGAATCTGGCATCTGGATAATGGCAAGCTGACCTTTTGCCTGAGGGTCACCAAAAGGCCGCACTCATTACATATGAAGGGCTATTTGAGCCTACTCACATGCCACAGGGCCTCTGCAATGCCCTGGCCACCTTTCAAAGGGCCATGGACTCCATTCTCCACGACATGAAGCTGTCATGTGTCCTAGTATACTTAGATGATATAACAATCTTCAGTGCTACCTTCACCAATCACCTAGCTCCCCTCAAGGAAATGTCCCTAAAGATTCAAGAAGCTGGGCTAAGCCAAAGCCCTCTAAGTGCGCCTTTTTCAAAGAGTGTCTTGAATTCTTAGGCTATGAAGTAACCCAGACAGGGATTTGCCCAATGACTAAGAAGGTTGAAGCCATCAACAAAATGCTTCTGCCCACCAATCTGCAAGAGGTATAAGTCTTTCTGGACATGATAGGCTACTAAAGACAATTTATTCCCAACTTTGCTGACACTAGTGAATCTCTAATCCAGCTGTTACGTAAGGTTCCTTTTGATTGTACTGCCAGCCAGCAGCAAGCCTTTAAGACCCTTAAGCAAAAACTCAAAGAGGTGCCCATTCTAGTGTACCCTGACCATAATAAGGAGTTCATCATATACACTGATGTTAGCAATCTTGCCAATGGGGCTATTTTGTCCCAACTAGACAACAAGGGTGTAGACCATCCTGTGGCTTATAGTTCCTGCGTGCTAAACAAGCATGAGAAGAACTATAGTGACACAGAGAAGAATTGGCTTGCCATGTTGCATGTAGTCAAACAGTGCTGCCACTACGTTTATGGTACCCATTTCACCGTTGTCACTGGCCATGCTTTGCTTAAGTGGTTACAAAAACTTAAGGGGCCAGAAGGGCGCCTAGCTAGATGGTCCTTATGCCTGCAAGGTTATGACTTCACTATGCTCCATCACCCCGGTATTCAACATCAGAACTCTGTTGGTTTGTCCAGAATGCCCATCCTTGCTTTACATCTTGCTGAGGCTGACCAGTTGTATGAGCTAATTTGATATCCTTCCTCTTGGGAAAAAGAGACAAAAGAAGTCCAATTAGCCTTGTCCAAGCTATCTGAGGATACCCTCATTTGTGACAATCAGCTCTTCAAGAAAGTACAAGACCAATATCTGCCTTATTTACGCCCTAGTCTTTGCCTTTTATTGGTATTGCAAGCTCATAAAGAGACTGGGCATAGAGGCAATGCCAAGATTTTAGACTGGCTC
>QTSX02000801.1:124519-314579 GCA_014839935.2 Entomophthora muscae | reverse complement strand
ATAAATGGGAAAAAGTTCACTGTTCAACTCATAAGAGTTGGGTCCTCCCTAAAATTTTTACTCAAATAAAAATATTCTCCTGGTCTAACTTTAATTCATCACACATTCTGTAGTTGGCTTGCTGCGCTACATTCCCTTTAATGTGATTCTCAGTCAAATTATCACCAGAAGATGGGGTCCCAGCGTTGGTACTTTGTTGTCAATGTCTCCCAATGATAATTCAATGGTGCATAATCTTGGAGTTTTTCCCGCTATATCTAAAACTGAGACACTTTTCCCCTCTAAATGTCCCAAGTTTTACGCAGAAGACACCCTGATCTCCTCCCAGGCCATTTATCTAGGACATTTCTGGTTAGGATTAAATGTTTTGCTTAAGCCTAGTGTATCTTATGGAGATTTTACCAAACAGTATCTAAAGCTTTGTTGGTGGTTAGTCATCAACTCCATGTGGGGTTTGGTGGTGATTCCTCACCACTTGGAGACAGCTTCCTACCATCTAACTTTTTCTGTCACAATCTTCTCCCAGACACTTACAATCAGCATATTATATAGGAGTTTCTATGTAAATATAGCAGCAGCTAGCAATATCTTCTAGGATATTCTAGCACACACTACTGCAGCCTCTTTGCCCTGGAAGTTAAAGGCTTAACTTGCCAGAATAGGTTAAGTGCATGGTATACTACACCTTGCACAAAGGCACCTTCTACTAGCATAGTAGTTATTGATCCTAAATCCGGCATGCAGACTCCCATATACAGGTTCCATAAGACAAAACTTCTTGCTACTTTTATGTGTCCCATTGTTTAATTAACCTTGGCAGAGCCAATATACTTTGTGAGTCTGGTTTTTTATCAGCATCACACTTGCTGGTTGGATATACTCTATATTCAATCAGCCCAGCCAGCCCAGGGGCTGGATTTTGGCTCAAGCTTCAACTTGCCCCCTCATTATCATCTTCTTAATTGCCGGCATCCCAGAACCAATCATCTTTATTTAAAGATACATGGCTGTCACAAATGACAAACTCCTGTTGACTATGCTCAGAGGGAAACCTCAACTACGGGATTCAAACCCCAATACCCTGTGGGCCGCCAGCCTGCAGACTTTTGGGCTCAAACCAGAGCAGGATTTGACTTCAGAGAATCTCCTAAGGCTTGATGAACTAAAATTATCTGCATTGAGACTCCCCACGTCAAAGGTTTCTGTTAACCCAACCAATGAGAATGCAGGCCAGGCCAAGGATTCTGGAATAACTTGGGCCACCACGGCAGAGAAAGTGAAGAAACTTCCCGTGGAATGTGGGCCACCCAAAGATGAAAAATCCCACAGCTTGAAAGGGAAATTTGAGCTTTCTCAGTTTGAAACAGCCAATGAAATAACTCCTGTGATGGATGCCGCTGAGGGCTATAAAAATCTGGTAGACAGTAGCACCAGGCCCAAATGAATTTGTAAAAGTTTCTCTGTGGCAGATGGGTATAATTATACCCTGAGCCACCAGGAAGTTACCCATTGCCATTCTTACAATAAAGTGACATGAACCTTTGGTTCAACCAAGTCATCCTATATTTGATTTTAGCTCTATTTTATTTACAGACCAACTCCTGTGGTTCCGTGCCTCCCACTTATCTACCCCAAGAAACCGCAGACCAACTGCCTAAACTATATTGTTCACTAGGAGCTCCCTTTGGCCTGGTACATTTCATAGAATATCCACCAAACTTGGTATATTTGGAGTTCACGCTAGAGGAAATCTTAATCTACAACCCAGAGGCTAGAACTAGAGAGACAGATACTGTTCACAGAGAAGGGATCAAAATCACCATACCTCCTCTGCTATTCTGCAACAAGTACAACTACTTGTCCACCTATTTAATTCTAATGACACCACCTCTCACCCCGCTTCCTGACCACCCGCAGAAATCTGTTACAGCCAATAAATCCACCATCACTCAGATATTTGGGGTGATGTATATCACTCTCACCAGCCTGATTGATTCAATTGTACCCGCAAGCAGACCCTGGGCCCTTCTGGGCAAATTTTTATCTTACATTGTAAAGTTAGCACCAATCTTGTGATGGGCTCTCCCTGCAGGACCCACGGGCTGTCTGCCTGTAAGTTCCTGAGAACCCCCCACAGGCTGGATCCCTGAAATTATGGCAATCTACCTTAACCACAATAACCTGGGCCTCAAGATGTTGATAACTATTGGGGCATCTTGTATGCTATTTTCATTGATTTCAGCTTACTATGCCTACAAGCTAGTTACCAACCTAATTGTATCAGAAATTTGACACCAATACAGCACAGAACCAAAGGACGCCTTGCTTGGCGTTGAGAAGACTGAGACCCCAAATTTTCAAGTCCATAATTTTATAGTCAACCAGTCCACAAACAAGGTGGACATGCCGCAGATGGGGAAGCTCACCTTGGAAGAAGCCCAAAGAGATATGCCAGTCCTTTGTCTCCATTTCAAGGCCAACACAAACTCATACTCCAAAAACACTTAGAAAGTCATTGGAGTGGCTTCCATGCTCTCTGGCAACGCCTTAGACTGGTTTAGCAAAGCCACCATAGAGGACAACAAGTTCTCCCTGGACTACTCCCAATTTGAAAGCAAACTGATGGCCACTGGCAACAGCCAAGACACCTGCCACCACACCCTCATCTGCTTACTAGACATTAGACAAGGATCACACACCCTACAATCTTATACCAACAAGTTTCTTAAACTGAAAGCTATAACCTAACTTGAGGACAAGTTATCAGCTATCCTATATTGCCAAGGAGCCTGCCCTGCCTTGAAAGAACTCCTTGAGCACCATCCTCCCACGCTTGGCCTAGATGAATTGCTCCTTTTGTGCAGATGATTGAGCTTTAACCAGGAAGGTGCCCCCCTGCTTTTCAGCGCACAAACCTCAACCAGACACCCAGAAGACAAGGAATATCTCCTGAGGAACTACAAAATCACTACTGTGAAGGGTTGTGTTTCTACTACCACAAACCTAGCCACCTTACTAAGACTTGCCCAAAAAAGAGTGGCCCTACGGTTTCCCTAGCACAAATAAACACCTCCACCTGGTCTTACAAATTTATCCAAGTCAAAGTGAAAACACTCACAACATCCCAGATTTTCAAGGCATTTATTGGTATGGGAGCTGAAGAAAGGTTTATTGACGCCACTCTTGTAAAGGACCTAGGAAAAAAGACTACTTCCAAGGGTATCAAGGGTATCATGGGGAATAGCTCCTATGACCTTGGGTTCAGGTGTGAAACCAAGTTGCCATTAAAAAATTTTCAGACCATCTACCTAGCACTCCCCATCATCCTGAATCAAATCCCCCACCCCTTGCTCTTGGGAAACTCCTGGTCCCAAAGGCACGGCGCCATCCTGAACTTCTGTAACCAAAAAGTTGCCTTGAAAGGGGTCAGCTCTTATGACATAGCACTGTTCCAGCTGGGTCCAACCAAAGGAAACCCCAGCATGTTCCTGACCCTGAAAATGGAACCCAGTGTGGGGCCCCTATCTGCTCTGTTAGAGAAGTGGAACCATGTTTTCATCAAGGAAGCAGCAACCTGTCTCCCTGAACACACAAAGTATGATCATGCTATTGACCTCTTGCCTGGCACTGAGCCCTAACATTGCCCCATCTATAGCTGCAATCACAAAGAGAAGTTGGCACTGAAAGCGTACATCAAGGACATGTCCAAGAAAGGCTTCATCTGTGTGTCCAAGATCTCTTGCTTGTTGCCAATGCTGTTTGTGGGCAATAAGGATGGTGGTATGTGCCTGTGTGTTAAATACCAGAAGCTGAACAACATAACTATAAAGAACTGCTACCCTATTCCTAATGATGATGAATTGTGATGTTTTGACAGGAGCTCAGGTGTATTCCAAGATTGATCTCCAAGACGCTTTCAATAAAATCCAAATCAAGGAAGGCAACAAGTACAAAACAGCATTTAAGACCAGGTATGGACTCTACAAATACCTGGTGATGCCATTTGGACTATGCAATGCCCCTAGCACCTTCCAGTGCATTATCAATATAGTCCTGGGCAAATACCTTGACCAGTTCTGTGTGGCCTACCACAACAACATCATCATCTATAGCAAGACCCACAAAGAGCACCTAATCCACCTGGACCTAATCCTGAGCAAACTCTCACAAGCCAACTTACACACAAAGCTCAAGAAATGTGAATTCTTCCAACCAGAGGTGGAATTCCTAGGCTATGTTGTAAATACTAGAGGGTTTGTAATGGCTCAGGACAAGGTGGACGCTGTAACCTCCTGGCCTACCCCTATGTACCAAAAGGACACCAGAAGCTTCCTGGGGTTAGCAAACTATTGCAGAGACTTCATAAAAAATTCCTCTTTAACGCTGCTGCTGACCAGGCTCTGCTCAGACAAGGTCCAGTTTGTCTGGACTGATGAACACACCTTCTCATTTAAGATCCTGAAAAGTCTTTCACGTCTGCCCCTGTCCTTGCCATGCCTGACACGTCTAAAACTTTTATTCTGGAGACAGATGTGTCTGACTTTGCAGTGAGTGAGGTCCTTTTTAAGGAAGGAGGGGATAGTATGCTACATCCTGTAGGATATTACTCCAAGAAGATACTGCCAGTAGAAGGGAACTACCCAATATATGACAAGGAGATGCTAGCTAAGATGAAGACATTGGTGCAGATATCTATGTGGTTCTGAACATCCAGTAGAGGTTCTGAAAGACCACAAGAACTTAGTTTACTTTTTTAAAGTACAACAGCTTAGCCAACAACAAGCAAGATGGGCTTTAGAACTGGCCAACTACACATTGACCATAGATTAAAAGCCAGGAAAGGTGAAAGTGGTACCAGACGCCTTGAGCAGAAGAGCTGACCTAATTCCCTCCTCTACATAAATAAAGGGCTGCAACACCCATACACTTCTAGACCCCATCAGCCTAGAAATACAACTGATGTACTTGAAGATTGCCGCCAGCAAACCCAACATGATAGAAGCTCAGAAGCAAGACACTTATTCAACCAAACTAGTCAAAGCCCTGGCAAAGGACCCAGATTACTATCACTCAAAGAAAGGCTACTCCCTGAAGGGCGCCACCTTGCTGCTCCACAACAGAATATATGCACCTGAAGGCCCAACCTAAACCAATTTATTTATTGACTACCACAATTCAGAGATGGCCAGCCACCCCAATAGACACAAATCCCTCCTAAGTATCAAGCGGAACTACACATGGCCAGGCATGGACAAGGAAGTAGCAGCATACATCAATGGTTGTGAAACCTGTGGAAGAACCAAGACATGTAGCTCAAAGCCAGAAGAATTACTAAGACCTCTTGACATTCCTGCTGGACCCTGGAAGTCAGTATCAATGGATTACATAGTGGAACTCCCCCTTTGAAATCCTTTGACATGATCCTAGTCATGATTGATTGTTTTACCAAAATAGCCTATTTCCTTCTGGCTACTACCCACTTCACGGCAGCTGAGACTGCCAGAAATTTTCACAACTGCATATTGGCGCAACACGGAACACCAGAAGAAATCATCACTGATTAAGGACCCCAGTTCACCTCCCACTACTTTAACCCAAGTGATGAAGGACCTTGGAATTGAATGCTGTGTGTCAATCTCCTACCACTAACAGACAGATAAACCAAATGGGTCAACCAAATCCTGGAACAATACCACTGATGCTACACCAATGTAGATCAAGACAACTGGGCAGAGATGCTACCCATTGCACAATACACCTATAACAGCAAAGACTATGCATCCACAGGTATGTCTCCCTTCAGGGCCAACTATGGGTTTGACCCATCCTGGGACTCTACTATTGGGGCAACTGTGGTAAGTTCAACTCCCTGGTGCTTGACTCCCTGGTAGTTGACACTATAGTAAAGTGAGAATTCAGCCTTTTACCTGATTGACAACTGGAAATTGGCACTTTTTTAATTAACAGAGCTTGATGTAATGAAAACTTTTGATATAAAAAATAAGCCTTACAGCTATGGTATACTAAAGTGACCCCAGAAAGCTCAAAAACGCAATAAAAAAGCGCATCTTAATTAATGAGAATAAGGATAAATAAGCAACTATTTCTCATTTTACTATGTAATTTGCACTCTTCATTATGAAAATATTTTTTATTACCATAAAAATTAAAGTTCCAATGAGACAAAAATAAACAAAAACACAACAATAAAAGGTTGCAAAATATGAAGAAATATTAATATTTATTTGATATAGTTTATATAAGTATAAATGTGAATATCTTTTGTTTTATTAGAAAATTAACAAAAATTAAGATATTTCATTCACTTTCAACTATTCATTTCAAACTTACCATGTATACATAAATTAATCAGTGCTATCTAATTAAATAAAAAATAGAAAAATTAAAACTAAAAACTAATTGATCAAAAGTAAAAATTAAAAATTAAAATCATAGAAGCAAGACAGCAAGTTTATTCCTCCCCATTCTTCCCCTTCTTCATTTTGGCCCCTTCTGGGAGGGCAATTGCAATGAGCTCAAGATGCTGCTTGATCTCTGAGGCCTTGTATTTATGCTTGGATGCATTTTGAATGGCCTTGGTGAATAGGATGGATCAGGTTGTGGGCTTGGTGGGGGGACGTGGTTTGCCAATTCACGCAGCTTGGAGATGGGTTTTTCCTGCTTGTGCTGCAGAAGGGAGAAAAACTTATTGAATTTTGGATAGAGCCCAAACTTTGGCCTTTAGATGCTTGTGATAAACCTCTAGCGTCAAAGTGGTATTAAGCTCCCTGTTGACAGCCACCCGGTACACATTCCAGCTGGCCTTGGCATGGGCCTTGCCTTGCCTCTGTGTGACAACCTTCCCAATCCACTAGGACTTTAAGTACTTAAGGAAAGGCTTGAACTCCAAGTGCTTCACTACGTAAGGATCCTTTGATAGAACCTCAAACCCCTGCGCTGTGTGCTCTGGCTTTAAAAAAGCCAAGGCACTAAATTGTGCAAGCACAAATTTGCAGGTGCCCAAAGTGTCCCTCTGGCTCAACCTACTTAGCTCATCATGGGCCTGCACATTCCAAGCAACTGCTTGGCGGTAGTGGAAGTGGCACCCCTGCACCTCCTTGCTGAACAGCTGCTCAAATGCATTGAACTGAGCAGGCTCAAAGTCCATGATGCAAATGTGATGCCCCAGAGCTCTCAGCCTTACCTTTTCCTCCAAGTCCAGGGTGGCCTGGTCCTTGTCAACAGCAGGAGAGTTGGCGCGGGTGTAGGGGAGTCTTCTTGAAATTGTTGTTGTTGTTGGGAAGGAGGAAAAGTGCTTGGTGGAGGATAGTAAAAGCACAGGTATAGATGGCCTCAGTGGCCCCAGGGAGAAGGGAGAAAGCAAGTGGAATCACCCAGATGTCAATCTGGGCATGGATCATCCAGAGCTGTTTGAACATCCAGAGGCAAGTGGCAAAGGTATATCAACTAGCCAGGTTGAAGCCCCTTTTAACTCCAGCAGGTTCTGCTGAGTTGCATAGCAGATTATGCAGTCTTTGGTGGCAGGCCCATCATCATGGAGGAGGAAGCACTCCCCACTTGGAATCTGCTTGAGCTTGTGGATGAGCATAAGCTCCAAGAGGACGTCTGAAGCCTTAGGGGGAAGGGGATTGGCAGCAATACACTTATCACTTATGAACTTGATCAACTGTTCCTGGGTTGGTACCAACTTAAGATTATTGGGTTTGAGATGTTGCAGGGTCTTTATAGCCAGAACTGATGTGCGGAGGTTGGCAGAGGTTGGGATGACTTGGACCAGGTATCATTTTAACATCCAGGTTATAAGATGATTGGGGGCTCACAAGAGTGCTCCCCCTTCTCAGCAGTTACTTGCTCCCAGCCCTCAGTTTTCAACCAGCCCAAGCAAGTCTTATCTTCACATACAAAGTGCTTGCTCTTGATGGCACACTTTTGATTATTACAGTTAAAGATGTAATTGTCAGCAATGTAGCCAGGGCCACCCTTTACTGACATAATAGGGAAATAAAAGGGGAAGCGCTTGGGGACTTTGAACTCTCCATCCATATTGCAGATATTATGGATGGCCAGTGGATCCCAAGCCACGTGACCAGAAGCTTTGAACTTCTTGGAATATTCCTCAGGCTCATCCTGGGGGTCAGATGAGGGAGGGAGGGGGGAAGAGCCATCATGAGGGGGAGGGGAAGGGTTCTTTGAGGCCTGCTTGGAAGCCTCCTTTTTCTTACCAGAAAAAGAGGTGGGCTCCTTTGCAGCCTTTGACTTCTTGATACGTTGCTCCTTGATAGGCTTGGAGTTGGCCTCTGAGTGGTAAAAGGAGTGATTGGTAAGATCACCATCAGATTTATTGGGGGAGGAATTTTTGGGGGAAGGTGAAGGGGATGTGAAAGATGAGGGTGGAGGGAGAAGAAGTAGCAGGAGATGGAGTGGGAGGAGATGGGGTGGGACACTTTGCCTTTGCAGGCTTCTTGGCACGCTTGGGAATGGAGGCAGTTTCTTTGGAGCCCTTGGAGGCTTGGCGCTTGGGCTGTTGGCTGTTCTTGTTTGATTTTGTCTAAAGAAAAGTTTAGTTTTTTAAATAAAATAGTGTGAAAGATATGAAACACAGAGGTAAAGCAAAGTAAAAGTTAAATGAAAAGTATGCAAATAAAGTTTTATTTATCAAGAAAAAAAAATAAAAAAGTAAATATAAGCAAAATAGAAACTCAAAGTATAGATATAAAGGTTAAAACATAGAAAATAAGTGGACTTATGATTAAGCATCAAAGATGTTAGGTTCAGCATAACATCTTAGTGCTAAATCAATGTAAAAGTACAATTAAAAATAAAAAATATATGAAAATTATATAGAGAGCAGCAGAAAAAGTAGCAGATTATAATTGCAAGAAAATAAATAATTATTATATGGAATTTTTTATTGGGAGTTGAAAAATCAAAACATAGTAAAGAGCCAAGTTTGGCACTGTTTATCAGCTAGTAAAAGCTGAATTCTCACTGTCAAGTATGCCAGAGTTGAGCAGAAAAACAAATTTACTATGTTTTTTACATATAAAACTTGCTTAAATTTAAAATGGGTTTGAAAGTTAACCCAAAAGCAAGGCAGTTCCATATGCTCAAATATAAAAAATACAACATAAGTTAAAAAAGTAAATGGATGAGAAGGTGTTTATTAGTGATTAGGGTATGATGTGAGGAACTGGGAGTGAATTATTTACCATAGTGTTAGTTAAAACGTTAAGAAGCTCTTTGTACTAACCCCCAAGTTAAAGTGTCAAGTGGATGGGTGTTGAGTGGTGCTCATAGTGCATCACTTATTAACTTAGCCTTTATTCTGATCCTTTGATTAGTTAAATCTGAAACTGATTGGGTGGCAAATGAATAGAGTCAAACAGAGGGGGAGTTGAGTTTCTGTTTTTTTTATAAATTACATATGAAATCTCTTAATAAATTGGGCTTAATTTATGTGGCACCACTTAATCCACAAATCCAGGAATTACATAATGTAAAACAAGTGGGGTATTTATTAATGTCTATACCACTAAATCCAGTATAGTGGTGCTTGAGAGCCTAATTGACAACTATGGACACTAATAATAAAAATATAATAGTAAATAACAAATTTTATATAAACACATATGTATTTTATTAATAAAATTAGGATTTGGCTTAAAAAGTGTCAAACTGGTCACTTTTTGGTTTAGAGTGTCAAACACAAGTTTTTTAATTTCTATTAGTAAATTTACTTATGAATTGCCCCTTAAATTGGTATTTTAGCTAGCCAAATTATTAAACAGAGTTGAGTTCAAGTAAATTTAACCTTGGTTTTTGGTTTCAAACCCCTTAATTACTAGTAAAAATTAGCTTAAAATCAGTTAAGCCAAAAATACTAATAGATTCACATATGTGGCACTTGACTCCCTGGTTCTTGACAAAGTGTTGAGTACCAGGGAGTCAAACTTACCACAGTTGCCCTATTGACAACAAGGAACATAATACTACGGGGCAGACCTGGATTGAACAAATACATGCCACCCAAGAAACCTGCCTTATAAGCCTAACCCGCGCTGTCAAGACCTACAAGGTGATTGCTGACAAGAAAAGGACCCCTGGAAAACCTCTAGATATAAGCAACAAAGTTTACCTCAACTCACAGAACATCCCCTTACATTTATCCAGTAGAAAGCTAGCTCACTACCACTTTGGTTCTTACAAGATAGTAAAGCAAATATGAGAAGTGGCAAACAAACTAGAACTGCCGCCTACTTGAAAAATCCACAATGTCTTTCACCAATCATTGCTATTCAAGAAAGAAGAAACTTCCTTCCCCACCAGAAGATCAAGACCAACCCCCTGCTCATCCAGGAGGGTTGCATAAATGAATATGAGGTCAAGTACATCCACAGACACTGCCTTCACTATAAGACTCCACATTACTACATCAAATGGGTAGGTTACCCTCCAAAGAGATCACCTGGGAACCTGTCTCCAACCTGCCTAACGCACACAGAGCCATACAACAATACTTGGACAGTAAGGCAATTGAGGAGGAGGGGGACAGGAGAGAAGGAGATGATGTTACAAATGACAAACTCCTGTTGACTATGCTCATAGGAAAACCACAACTACAGGATTCAAACCTGGATACCCTGCAGGCTGCCCACAGATTTTTGGGCTTGAACCAGAGCAGGATTTGAACTCAGAGAATCTTCTTAGGCTTGATGAACTAAAATTATCTGCATCAAGGCTCCCCATATCAAATGTTCCTGTTAACCCAATCAATAAGAGTGCAGGCCAGGCCAAAGATCCTGTAATAACTTAGGCCACCAAGGCAGGGGAAGAAAAGAAACTTTCCATGGAATGCAGGCCACCCAAAGATGACAAATCCCACGCCCTGAAAGGGAAATTTGATTTTTCTTGGTTTGAAGCTGCCAATGAAATAACTCCTGCAATGGATGCCGCCAAGGGCTGTAAAAAACCTGATAGACAGTAGCACCAGGCCCAAAGAAATTTTTAAAAGTTTTTCCATGGCAGATGTGTATACTTATACACTGGGCCACCATGAAGTTACCCATTGCCATTCTTGCAATAATGTGACATGAACCTTTGGTTCAACCAAATCATCCCATATTTGATTTTAGTTCTATTTCATTTGAAGACCAACTCCTGCGGTTCTGTTCCTCCCACTTATCCACTCCAAGAAACCACAGACCAACTGCCTGAACTATATTGTCCACTAGGAGCTCCTTTTGGCCTGGTACATTTCATAGAATATCCACCAAACTTGGTATATTTGGAGTTCACGCTAGAGGAAATCTTAATCTACAACCCAGAGGCTAGAACTAGAGAGACAGATACTGTTCACAGAGAAGGGATCAAAATCACCATACCTCCTCTGCTATTCTGCAACAAGTATAACTACTTACCCACCTATTTAGTTCCAATGACACCACCTCTCACCCCACGGCCTGACTTCCCGCAGGAATCTATTAAATTCAATGAATCCACCTCCACTCAGATATTTGGGGTGATGTATATCACTCTCACCAGCCTGATTGATTCAATGGTACCCTCAAGCAGACCCTAGGCCCTTTTGGGAAATTTTTTATCTTATATTGTAAAGTTAGCACCAATCTTTTGGTGGTCCTTACCTGCAAGACCCGCGGGCCGTCCACCCGCAAGTTACAAGGGACCCCTCATAGGCTGGATCCCTAAAAATGGCGCTTTGATCATACACCCCATCTGACGTGCAATTGGTTGTACAGCAGTCCTTAAATATGTGGCACTAATTGTTATCAGATAGGATGTGAACGGAATAGAAGTAAACTAAGACCAATTGTCATACAATATAAATCCATCTGGGACTCAATTTTGTTTTCATTTAAGTTGGTTTTGCTTTGCGCCACAGCTTTGGGAACTACTGTATCAGTTATTGAGATCATTCTAAGGTCTCAAGGGTGATCTTATTGGCTGATATAGATCACTAGAAATTCATACTATCTAAATCCCTGGTCAACAGTCCTCTACATGATTTCAGCAGAGAGGGGGGGAAATAGGGCTGGTGCACTTCAGCTACTGAACCAGCAAGGGGCAGTGGCAGCACATCTAGATAAAAGAACATGTCTGATCCACCTGGTAGTACAGTAGTTTTAAAAGCTATGGCAACATCCAAAAATACCTCAGATTTAAACAAAATGGATTCAGATTTAAACAAGATTCAATTTGCACAAGAATCAGGATTCAATTAATTTAAAAAAATTCAGTTAATAAATGAACTTTCAAACAAAAAACAAAATTTCACTAGCCCATTATACAAAATTATATCAAACATCAAGCAGTGTAGTTCAAACCACAAAAAAAATGAACTGACACAACAAGTGAGATGGATGTATGCTATTCCAGAGTATATTATAATCTAATCAGGATTAATATGAGGCACCAACAGAAAGACTAAAATGAAGCAAAATTTGGGCAATCTAGAAGCAAGATTCAACAAACATGAAACAAAATGAAGTCACACAAGATGTGTAGTGTGAGAAGACTAAAATAAAAGTATAACAGTTTTACAGCCAATCAACAGCAATCCAATTTAGGAACAGAGGCATTTAATTCATTTTAATGACTCCTGATTTGTATTAAATGGTTTTGAGAAACTTCCAAATGTAGACTTGAGATTACAATAAAAATAAAGTCAAAAATTTAAACTTCTACTTTTAGTGATTTTATCCTAGGTTTTTTACAATAGTTTTTAACAGCAACATTTTTGACGGCGCAAGCAGCCAAGCCAGCTTTAATGGAGGCAAAGCTCAGGGCGTAGAGGCACCTGTTTATACCCAAGCCTTTGAGGCAGGTAACAAGGAAGCCAACCTATACCTGACCCCCGACCCCTATGACTTTGACTTGTTCAGTAGTCACGTAGTGTCTAGCTCTGTCCTTGCTCCTGTACCTACCCCCGTACAAGCTGCCTGCCAACCAACCAATCAGGATGACAACCTCAATCCAGAACAACTTCCTGCCACCACTCAATCTTCCCCCCTCAGCCAATCAGGCTTCAGCTCCTGGAGCCCAGCGCCCCAAGCAACAAATCATCACCACCCAAATTCTTCAGGAAATTGTGGCACTGAACCTGCAGGGTCTGTCCTGGGATCAGATTGCTGACCAATTGAAATTTACCCAAGCCACCATAATGTGGGAGTTCAACAACCTAATGAACAAGGGAAATCTGATTGGGACAGCTAAGACACCCAAGAAGGCCCCTGAGTCACAAATCAATGAGGCCTACCCAATCATGCTTGACCTCCTTCAGCGGGACCCCAAGCTTCCCTTGACCCAGGTCCGCAAACAACTTGCACACCACAACATATGGGTTTCCAAGCTCATGGTGCAGCTCTGGATACACAGAAAGGTGGCTTCAATATGGATTCTTATCAATGTTGCCGGTAACCAATGGGATGGCGCTGAAGATTCCCTGTATAATCAGGCCATTGAATCAACCCTGGTCCAATGCTTGACTAGCCTAACAGATGACGTCAAGTTCATCTCCTACTACAATCTATCAATAGCTTTTGATGATTTTGGAGAGCAAGGAAGAGCTGTCACTCAAAAAGAAAGAAGGTCAAAAAGGGGACCTTTATTGGTGCGTTTCTGGCTGTTTCAGCCAAGGGTTCCGTCTATTATCAGACAAACCCAGATTTCACCAATGGATACAAGTACAGCCACATACTTGATGGATTACTTTACTACTAGGATGGCTCAAATTCAAAGCATTGGGTTTTCTTGAGCCACCAGATGGAGGGTAGCTCCACCGCCCTTGAGGCCATCCAGCAGCGCGGGCACCAGGCCTTGGTCTACCCTGCTGGCCATGCAGACATCCATCTGGGTGATGTTGTCTTCTTCAACATTGAATCCACACTCTGGGAGTGCTGCCCTCAGGCTTTCAACGTCCTCTATCTTGGGGTCCTTGACCACAATTCTCTCTTAGATTGCCAAATGGTGGCCAACATGTTTGCTCATATTGTCTTCCATGTGAATATGGGCAACCAATAACAGAAAGACAAATGCCTCCCACCCCGTGCCACAGCCACCTACCAGCCAATCAAGGCAATGACAGACAATGAATATGACAAGCAGTATATGGTGGCCATCACGCAAAATCCTCCTACCCCTACCCCTGCAACTACTACCCCATCTTCCAGCCCCACACACTCAATCCCAGACCCACCTGGCCAGCACTGCCTCTATGTCTTCCTTCCTGTGCTATTCTGTCTACTAGGCATCACTCTTCCCTGCCCCAATAAACCCTCTGTTGCCAAACATTTTCTATTTATATTATCTTTATTTTAAATTTCAATTGTTCATGTTCTCTTTGTTTATAGTTGTTTTTATTTTTTATGCTCAGCTTATTTCTATAAAATCATATATTTACTATGCAATGCATCTAGATCCAGAACACAGTTATCTTTGGTGCTTTGCACTGCCCCTTGTGATAATATTAACAATAATTTGGTGATCAGCTAAATTTGAATTAGAAAATTATAGGTTAACTTTTTTTAGATAAAGTTGTTACTGATCCAAATTCAAAACCTTTATGTCACAACAATCACTTTATTACTTGGCTCCTGATTGGCTTAAAGTTTATCATTAAGGTTTGGAATTTGGATCAGTAACAACTTTATCTAAAAAAAGTTCACCTATAATTTTCTAATTCAAATTTAGCTGATCACCAAACCGTTGTTAATGTTTTCACAAGGGGCTATGGTTGGGTGCTAAAAATAACTGTGTTCAGGATCTAGATACACACCTTAGTAAATATATGATTTTATAGAAATAAGCTGAACATAAAGAATAAAACCAACTATAAACAAAGAGAACATGAACAATTGAAATTCAAAAAAGATAATATAAATAGAAAATGTTTGGTGACAGGGGTTTATTGGGGCAGGGAAGAGTGATGCCTAGTAGGCAGAATGGCACGGGAAGGAGGACGTAGAGGCGGTGCTGGCCTGGGGAGTCTGGGATTGGATGGGTTGGGTTTGCGGGTGGGGGGGTGTTGGTGGCAGGGGTGGAGGCAGGAGGATTGCGCATGATGGCCACTATATGCCGCTCATTGTACTCCTCATCATTCATTGGCTGGATGGGCTGATAGGTGGCTGTGGCACAGGATGGGAGGCGCTTATCCTTGCGTGATTAGTTGCCCATGTTCACATGGAAAACTATTTGTGCAAACAAGTCAGCCACCATTTGGTGACCAAAGAGAAAATTGTGGTCAAGGACCCCAAGATAGAGGTTGTTGAAAGCCTGAGGGCGGCGCTCCCACAGTGTATCTCTCAATGTTAAAGAAGACAACATCTCCCAGATGGACGCCGGCATGGCCGGCAGGGTAGACTGAGGCCTGGTGCCCGCGTCCCTGGATGGCCTCAAGGGCAGTGAAGCTTCCTCCATCTGGTGGCTCAAGAAAACCTGGTATTTGGAATTCCAGCCATCCCAGGAGTTGAGCAATCCACCAAGGATGTGGCTGCATGAGTAGCCATTGATAAAATCAGAGTTTGTCCAATAGTAGACAAAACTCTTGGCTGAAACAGCCAGAAATGCACCAATGAAAGTCCCCTTCTTGACCTTCTTCCTTTCATTCTTAGTGGCGGCTTTTCCTTGGGTGCCAAAATCATCAAAAGCTATGGATAGCTTATAGTAAGAGATGAACATGAATTCATCTGACAGACTAGTCAGGCATCAGACCAGGATGAATTCAATGGCAGGATCATACAGGGAATCCTCAGCGTCATCCCATTGGTTGCCGGCAAAATTGGTAAGAACCCGTACAGAAGTCACCTTTCCATACATCCAGAGCTGCACCATGCTCTCAGAGACCCATATGCTATGGTGCACTAGCTGCTTCTAGACCTGGGTCAAGGGAAGCTTGGGGTCCTGCTGGAGGAGGTCAAGCATTATTGGGTAGGCCTTGGTTATCTGGGACTCCGTGGCCTTCTTTGGCTTCTTGGCTGTCTCAATCAGATTACCCTTATTCATTAGGTTGTTGAACTCCCACATTATGGTGGCTTGGGTAAATTGCAACTGGGCGGCAATCTGATCCCAGGACAGACCCTGCAGGTTGAGTGCCACAAATTCCTAAAGAATTTGGGCAGTGATGATTTGTTGCTTGGGGCGCTGGGCCAGGGGAGCTAAAGCCTGATTGGCTGAGGGGGGAGCAGTTTGGCTGGTGGCAGAAAGATGTTCCAAATCAGGGTTGCCATCCTGATTGGTTAGTTGACAGGCAGCTTGTGCAGGGGTGGGTGTGGGAGCAGGGGCAGAGCTAGATGCTAAGTGACTCTCAAACAAGTCAAAGCCATAGGGGTCGGTGTTAATGTACATGTCAGCTTCCTTGTTACCCGCCTCAAAGGCTTGGGTGTAAACAGGTGCCTCTACGTTCTGAGCCTTGCCTCCATTGAAGCTGGCTTGGCTGCTCCTGGCTTGGCTTCTGGCGCTGTCAAAGATATTGCTAGTAAAAACCATTGTAAAAAACCTAGGATAAAATCACTAAAAGTAGAAATTTTAAAATTTAATGAATTATTTTTATTGTAATCTCAAGTCCATATTTGGAAGGTTCTCAAAAGATTTTCATACAAATCTGGAGCCATGAAAATGGATAAAATGCCTCTGGTCCTAAATTGGATAGCTGTTGATTGGCTGTTAAACTGTTATTTTTCTATTTTAGGCTGCTCATACTAAAAATCTTGTGTGAGTTCATTTTGTTTTGTGCTTGTGTAATCTTGCTTCTAGATTGCTCCAATTTTGTTTCACTTTAGTCCTTCTGTTGGTGCCTCATATGAATCCTGCTTGGATTATAATATACTCCGGAATAGCATCCATCCATTTCAGTTGTTGTGTCAGTTCATTTTGTTTGTGGTTTGAACTACACTGCTTGATGTTTGATATATTTTTTTATGATGGGCTAGTGATTTTTGTTTTTGGTTTGACAGTTCATTTATTAACCAAAAATATTTAAATTAATTGAATCCTGAATCTCGCGCAACTTGGATTTTGTTTAAATCTGAAGAATTTTTGCTTGTTGCCATAGCTTTTAAAACTAATATATTCATATTTAATTTATTGTTTTCTTTAAAAACTAATGCAAACCCTAATAATGAGGTAGGTTTTTTGAATAATAACAATTATTGGTCTCAATTGGACCACTTCCAACCTTTAAGTTTTCTTTATAATCTATAACTACAACACAAGACTCATCATCTAATTCATAAATATCTTTTTTATATTCCCTATTTTGATGAACATAAAAGTCTTGGTGCTGCTTAATAGTCTTTAATTCATTGTCTATAGATTCTGGTAATGGTAAGTTTTTACTTTCACATTCTTCCTTCCTTTTTTCTAGTGAATTTTTTAAATTACAAGTATAGCACATATTGGTTTGTTTTTTACTCTTTATTATATTTTTAGGGATTAATTTATAGTAAGTAGAAATTGAAACTGAAATTTCATTTTTTATCTTCATATTTTCATATTTTTTTGTTTTTAAGAGAGAGTATTTTATTGCAGTTGAGTATTCACTCATCTCTTTTTCTATATCTCTATAAAAATTTTCAGGCACTTTTTTTTTAAACTGGCTTGTTTCAAAAGAATTTTCCAGCAATTTTTTAATTATTTTTTTAGCTATTTCTTTTTTTAATGAATAGTTATTATTTTTTGGCTTTTTTGTTTAAGCTTACATTTTTATTTTATTTATTTTTCTTGAGTATTCAAACTCACTTTTGGTTATATTAAACCCCATATCATTAAGCTCTTTTAAAGAGTAACTGGAAGTAACCAGAGATCACAAGGCTGGAAGATGCTTTTGGGGAGAAGATTCTATGAGATCCTTTAAGTTTTCAATGAACTCATTGCTTTTTTGATTTTGAATAGTTGGCAGGAACTGAGATCTCCCAAATTCAGTTTGAGTAAGAAAGTGCTTGATGAAATAATCAAGATCATCACCAGCAATAAAGAGGAATGCCTTTTTTAACATTGCAATTCTTTCTCTTTTTGTTGAAGCTCCTAAGGAAAAAAGGGTAGCATGGCAGATGTAAATTTAACTGAGGACATGGTAGTATTTTGAATCTGTATTTAGGTCAGATCTCTGAAATGTGCCTTAATGTTGGAGTAGTTCTGATCAGAATGTGGCCTTTGAATGGGGTCTTTTGGATTAGAAGCTTTGTGGTGCTTTAGTTTTTATAGACCAAGCTAAATGACACTATTCTGAAAGAAATGGTGTGATAGCTTTTACTATAGTTTGAACTTGGATTCATATTTTTAGAATTAATTAAATACCCAGTTTTTATGCTCAAGTGATTCATGTGAAGCAGCTAAGCATCATTATTACATCATATCCTCTTTGTAACCAATTCAAATCAATTGAAATGATGTATTAAGTTAACTGTAAATCTTCCACATATTTTTAAAATAGTAAAATACTAAAGAATTCTATTTAAAGAATGCTTAATTTGAGGTTCAAAGCTCACTTGAACCTTAAAATTAATATAAACAGTGATAAAAACATCCTAACTTCAAACTGCCATAAAATCCTAAATAATTGAGCTTTTTAAATAAAATAAAATGCAGAAATAAAACTATCAATCTTATCTTTGATTTTTTTAAATAAAAAAGCTGTTTTATATTAAAAAAGAGTATTTATTAGCTTAAAGCAATCTCTTAGATTTTATTATCAAAATAATAGAAAAAAATCTGACATATGCTCTTTTAACTTGCTTTTGCTTTAATATTATATATAGTATACATATTAATATTTTAATACCAATAGAAATATAATATTCTTAGCTTCATTTTGATAGCTTACAGCGTGAAAAAAAATTAAATATTTGTTAAGTTATTAATGTTTTAAATATAAATTTGTGTAATTAGTTACTTTTTCAAAATTGAACTGTGTTATGCTGTGACTTTAGCAGCATGTGCATTAGAAAATGGCCCAATCCCTAAAATAATAACCCATATGTACACAGAAATTCAACTCACATCATTTTTTTTGTGAATCCATGTATTCTGGTTTTTATTTTGAATGGTTTTGCTTTGCGCGTGAGCACTTCTTTGGTGTGTTGACCCATTTTGCCCATTAACACCAAAAATCCCTGTTAATAGAGTGTATATTTTAACCTGATAGTTGTATTTTGTTTAAATATGAAACCATTTTGTGTAAAATCTGAGGTATTTTGGTTGTTGCCATAGCTTTTAAGTCTACTTTACAAGGTAAAAAGTACAAATGTGTCAAAAAGGATGTACCCTGCTGTTCAGTATCACATCTTTATTTTTACAAAGCTAGGCCTCAGACATTGAGCTAGCTTGTGACATTCTCCACCTTTCCCAATTTCTTTTTTATTACACAATGTAGTAAAACTCCTAGCTAAATATTTAAGTTGTTATCTGGATATTATATAGCTCAGAAAGGAAGAAAAATTTTCTATAATAATTTATTTGCCTGTTGATGTAAGTTTGAGGGAACCATCATTGGGCAGCCAGACCATCAGAATTGGGGATAAGGCAGGCTGTTGATTGGTTGGGCATAGATCACCATAGGATTGGCACTAAATTGAAAAAATAGGATATAGATCAGACCACTCAAGACCAGGGGCCAGCAGCTGGTATTATAATGTCAATTAACCAAAAGAGGGTAGTCTACTCTATACCAAATTGCTTTTCTGTGTCATCAGGTGAAAGAATAGATACAGAAAGATATGAGGGTTCAGGGTCAGGGGAGGTTCCATGGAGAGCTAGTAGGCTGGGAGGAAATTATATTAGTCCAAAAAAACTAGGCTCTTTCTTGTTCCAGTTGCCTTTTCAATTAAGCCTAGCAAACTCTTTTGTGCAGGCCAATAAATTGGTCAGCAATGTCTTCTTTCATGTATATTATTTGATCTTGGCCTTCAAAAACACTATGTAAAGTGAACAGGTCAGTAATGTGCTCCTGGAAGAAAGAAAACTGCAGGCAGTGAAACTTACAGCACAGAAGGAGTGGTGTTCAGGTGACAGCTGAATAAAAAAATATGAAAACAATTGAGACAAATAAGAGTTCATAACATGTCTCTATTTCATAACATCAATAAAGCAGTCACTGGGATATGGTGTTCATATAGTCCTCTATTGTCAGAATTTATTTTAAGATATTATGAATAAGAGGATCAGGTACCAGGAATTTGAGTAGGCAGGCTGCCCCAGTTTTTGTGCAGCAAAATGACACTAGGGTATGGAGGGCTTTTATTGGCAGGTTCTCATAGAAAAATTGCTTGATTTTTCTGTTCTGGAGTGCCATCCTTGGGAGAATTTTGGTAGATGTTATATTTTCAGTGGCAGAAGGCCTGAAAATTCAGGTGTTGGTCTCATTGGCAGCCTTGAATGTCGTAAGAATCTTCAATTCAATGGTTGAGGAATCCCCCCTGCATTGGCACAATGGCTGCAAGATTTTTTGAGGTGACTTTGGGGACATTTTTGGGGGAATAATCACAAGCAAGGGCATTGTTGGATTGAATCTGAGAGGATTCAATCCCTAAAAAAGGCAGGTAGGTAGGTTCCAGGCCTCTAGGGCTAGAAGCCTGGAGCCTAAGTTTACCAGGGTTCAATTTCTGTCCCATAATTTGAGTTTTGAAACAGGAAGAAATTTAATTCATGATAGTAGGCCATATTTAAAAAGTTGTAATTGAACTTCATTGGTGTGTGTGCTTTGCCCACTTTCTAAGATTCTGTAAAAAAAAGAATGGCTTCATTCTGTTTACTAGTATTGTATATCATATTTAACCTGTTATTAATCTCATAAGTTAATTAATTATTGCTGTTTTGATATAATATGTTCTTATTTGAAATCTTTTTTAGTTATAAGCCCAAATTCTAGGCATTCATAAACTTATATTTGAATCTTTGAACACATTCAAATACAAATTCATCAAAATTCACTTGATAATCATTTTTAATTTCATCCATTCTGTGATATCTGATCACTGTTTTACATTAATATGATTTCTTCTTTCAAATCAAGCACCCTTTTGATGCAAAAAATTATCTTCCTATTGATTAATTTTATGTTATAAAATGTGCAACCAAGTGGAAAAATAATCCATTTACAGCATCATGGTTTCAACTCAACTCAACTAGCAAGAAAATACCTGATTCTTGATTATGCATGCAACAGTTCCAGAATACAAGCCAGAACCATTAACAGGAACAATACCACATTACTGATTCACAACCCCTCTAATATTATACTCAAAATGATATTTCAATAACACACATATTTCTTTATTACTCTTTCTTTCTTTTAAGTATCTTCTTTATAATAAAAAACGTAAATGAGGAGAGTGTTCATAACATATAAACTACTAGCCCATCCAAAGCCTCATGTCAGAAAAATTTAAAGTCCAAGAAATGCAAAATCAACCTAAAAGGGGGTTAAGAAGAATTTTTCTGGCTTTGAGCTGGAGAGGATCAAGAAAGTTTGTGACAAGGATAAAAAGTTCACCATACTCCTTGAGCTACCCACAACTTTAATTATGCCGTCTGCCCAAGAGAGACTGGCTGTTATATATGATGGGTATTACTTCTATAGCAATAAATATTTTTTCTGGCGCCGCAAAATATTTCAAATGTGAGAATAAAGGATGTCCCTTCATGGTTGTGTCTAATAGGTTTGGATCCCTGAATTCTCCTCCTGAAGAGCATAATAATTTTTTTATTGAATATATGCTCAAGCATCTACTGTAGTGGTACCTGATCAATAATATACATCTGAAGTCAAAAATGTCCTTCTCTGATATAGCCATTCATGCCCTGGAAAATCTCAACAACCTCCCATCAATCCATGGTCTATACCTATCTAAAACTCATAAGGGTCATAACTAACAGAAGGAGGGATAATGTCATCCCAGTCAATAACACAGAAACAGCAAAAAATCTAGTTATTGATTATCAAGTCAAGTTTGCCAATGATGAGTCCCTGTTTTTTCATGAAGATACCAATGAGGTTGAGGAGAAAATGATCATATATGCAGTCAAGAGTCATTTTAAAGTGCTTAAGGATCAGGAGGGGTGGCTTTCAGGTGCAACTTTTGCCAGATGACCTAAGATCTTTAACCAGCTATGGATCATACATGCAGAAGTAGAGGAGAGAGTGATACCTCTCATCCACTGCCTCATGAATTGAACCAGGCAGGAGAACTATGTGTATGCTTGTCATGAATGTCATTTCAATACTTGTATTAAAAACCTAGGAATTAAACCCTGGGCCTCAGAAAAAGCCTTGTGATGACCAGGGTAGACAGGAGTCAGCCAGAGTGCCAGTTGGGCCAAACCCTGGCCCGCCAGAGATGCCTTTCCCCAACCAGGAGGAACAGGAACCTGCCAGCCTGCCAAGTGTTGTGACTGGAAGTTTAAAATCAATATTGGAAACCCTGGAATTGAACCCTGACTCTCCAAAGGCTGATTGAGTCACCCAAGGTGGACAGGAACCCGTCAACTTACTAACTTACAGACCCAAGTTGTTGAATTACTCTGAGACCTACCAGACTCTTAAGGATGATTCCCTAAATGGACATCAGATTGCTGTTAAACTTGTGCCACCAAAGACCCAGACCTATGCTGAAGCTGTAGCTTGCCTAAAGGAGGTTACAATAAGGCCTCCTGCCAGTCCCACCAATGATCACCAGCTAATGCCAGTCTCCAGTACAGAATTGGTAATACAATTTGACTACTCAGGTGATGTGGTGAACAGTAGCAGCAGAACAAAGCATCATCACTTCTGTTCATCAGAGCAAGCATAACTAAGATCCACCGTCCGCAAAACCAGAAGCCAAGGTCCAGGTCCTGTCAGTGAACTATCCCCAGACCTGAAGTCTGAAAAAGCAAAGAAGCAAAACCACCTGGTATAAGAACCCTGGCAGTATAGGGATGACCCCATCATCATTTTTGATAATAAAGTTTTATGAACCTCTGGTTCAAACAAACCCTACCTTATCTAGTCTTAGTGATCTTCCATATCAACTCCAGCCAAGTAGACAAACAGGCAACAGCGCCCATGTAAACACCTTTTTGACATGGTCACTGTTGACTCAAAACTTGAAATCTCCTATGTTTTTTGCTAGTTGTGCTAGCTTAATTCTTTTTTTAAAGCGTTCAGGGGTGTGAACCCAGAAAACACAACAAAATTGTGGCCATTTCAACACAATTTAAAATTAAGCTTGATCAAAAACTAGATTTAGCTGGATTTTTCCTTTACATTTACTAATAAAAATTAGTTAATTTTTTATTTGTTTTCACAACGTAAAAGTGTCAATGTCAACACTTTTTAAGCATAACTTATTTTTAATAAAAAAAACTGAAACATCTACACTAAAAAATTAAGTGTGCATTTAAAAATAATTTTTATTGAATTATTATATTGAAAAAGACATTGCACATACAGTAGATTGTTAAAATGATCATGTTATAGATATATATGTGGCACTTATTCCAGCTTTTTTTATTTTAAGTGGATTGGTGGCTAACAGCAATCCAATAATTTAAGTGTGAGTTACTATGTAATTTACTATAGAATTTATTATTGAAAATAAAGACAACACTTGGAAATGTTGTCTATTTGCTTGTGATCATCTGCTGGGTGGAGTTAAGCAAATTAGAGTGGCACAATTAAGCTTAAATTAATATGTCACTTAATATAAAAAATGTTGTAAGTGATGTTGTCAACACTTTACCCTTTTCATTACTGAATACAACTTTATTAACTTTTTTCAATATAAAAAATGGTAAAATATCATAGTACCACTACCCAAATATTATTTTTAATAAAGAAATAAAGAACTTTGATACTTTTTTTACTTTTTTTCATTTTTTTTTAATTTTACTATGTGAACAAAAACACACAGAAAATGGTTTATATTTGCTAGCCCACATAAATTTAATTAAGTGTACTATGAAAAAACATAGCAAATTTTCAAAAAAATGTTGACAGTGACAATGTTGTCAAAAATAATGTCTTCAATTTTTCTAATTGACAGTGAGAATTCAGCTTTTTTTACTAATTGTCACTCATAATGTTGACACTTTTCATTACTCACATATAAAACTTAAGTTAAAATACATTATGTTAAAATTTCAGTTGATTTTATTATGTAAAACATTTTCTTTTTAATATTTTTCATTTTTAAAATAAAATCTATTTATAAAGCTAATACTTTTACTTAAATCTCTTAACTTTTAACTTGTTATTTAAAACTATATTAAAATAAAAACTATACAAGTATTTTTTAACTTTTAAATACCAATAAAACCCCTATATGATTTAATTTTTATTTAGCATGTTTTATAGTTGTTTTTGTTTTGTTTTTTAAATACATTGTTTTATTTTAAACCCTTTTACTTATTATTTTAGAACAAGAACACCTCTAAGCAGCCCAAAGGAACCAAGAGTCCCTCTAAGCCCACCAAAGCCACCAAGAAGAAGCCTGTCTCCTCAAAGAATGCCACTCCCAAGCCCTCCCATGAGCCCTCTCCTGAGAAGAGCCCCGCTCACTCCACTGGGGGAGAGGAAACTAATGGTTCCCTTATGGATCACAGTTTTTACAACTTGGCTTCATATGAGGAGCCAACCAAGAGGCGGCACCAGGTCAAAAAGACCCACCCAAGGATAAGTCTCCTGCACATGAGGAGCACCAAGATATGCCCCTTCTGCTTCCCCACTACCACCAAATTCCCCCTTTCAAGTTCATCTGGGGTGATACTAAGCCCCACCCTGATTACTTCCCTGGCTTCTGCCATGCTCCTGCTGGCCCCTGGGACCCTCTGTTGGCCCACAATATCTGCAGCGTTGACGGGAAGTTTAAGGTTCCTTCTTCCCTACCAAAGTTTTTCCCCATCATGAGTGTCAAAAGTGGGCCAGCCATGGTGGCCAACAGTTACATCTTCTCATGCAATAATGCCAACTGGGGCTTCAAGAGCTGGCACTATACCTGCAAGGACTGCTCCTGACCAGTGTGGCTCAATACTGAGCGCTGGGACTTGGTACAGACCATCAAGGGTGAACACATTTGTGTGATGCCCAACACAACTATTGTCTGTCTTCTCAAATGGTATCTGGTGCAGGTCATGCCCACCTCAAAGGACCTTTCCCCAACCCAGCTGGTCATACTTGCATGCAAGTAACTCTCCCCCACTAACCTCAAGAGAGTGCCAACCCACACCCAGTTGGTCAAGTTTGTGAGTGATAGGCGCCAAGCCTCAAACCCCCTGGCCAAGAGCGCCACCACCATTGAAGACCTGGTCCTTTATCAATGCCCTCAAGACAACCAAGGATGGAGAGATGTTCCTGCTTCATGAAAATGGGCAGGAAGTGGAGGATAGGATTATTGCCTATGTCACAACCCAAAACCTTAAGCAGATCAATACTGCTATCACCTGGCTGTGTGACAGCACATTTGCAATCTGCCCAACCATCTTCAAACATCTTTGGGTCCTGCATGAACAGTTCAATGACCAGGTCATCCCTCTTGTGTTCTTCTTCCTGCCTGGTGCCAAGACAGAATTCTACACCAGAGCATTCAAAGTTGTCCAGGATGCTTTGAGCTCCCTTCCCACCAACCAGCTCCCCCTCCCACCCACACCACCAGAGCAAACCCTTCCTCCGCTGAGAAGGATGAGTCCACCCTAGCTGCAGAGCAGCTAGCTCATGCACACTCACTTGGTCCAAAGGTGATCATAATGGACTTTGAGCAGGCTCAGTTCAGAGCCTTTGAGGTCACCTTCAATAGAGAAGTACAGGGCTGCTTCTTTCATTTTAGGCAGACCCTCATCAAGAATCTCATGAGCAAGAAGGAGATTTTTGACAGGTATCTTAATGATGGTAAAGGGAAGTGCCACTTTGCCATCACCCAGTTTGCTGCCTTGGCTTTAGTGCGGCCAGAGCATACTGGGCTTGGCTTTAAGGCCCTCCTGGAGGATGCTTATGTGAAGAAGCACTCCACCATCTTCAAAGGCTACCTGGATTACTTTGAGCACCAATGGGTGGGCAAGAAGGTGACTGTCCGGAGAGGTAAGAGAGGGGCCACTGCCCCTTGGAACTTTCAAGACGCCTGCCTCAAGGTGGAGATGAAGACCACCTCTAGCCTTGAGGTTTGGCATAAGCACCTGAAGGTGAAGTTTGGGACAACCCCCGAATATAACAAGTTCTTCCAGAAGCTACAGGAGGAGCAGGCCCAGACTGTCTCCAAGTTCCGCAACCTGGCCAACTGGGTGGCCCCAAGAAGCAAAAGTCCAAGGAGCAAGACTACCAGGAGGACGTGCAGAAGGTGGTCAAGAAGAAGTATAAGGTGGCGTAAATTAAAAAATACCTTGAAGATGTTACAACTGCTCTTGCTGGTGGGTTTAATTAGCCTAATAAACTTTTCTTTGCTTTGCCTGGATTGTTTTACTTTTGGATTTTTATATTTTTAATTTTTTTTGGATAGTAATAATCTTTTTAGGTATAAATGGTAAGTTTCAGATACAGTTTCAATGTGGTTTTATAAGAAATATCTTATATTTTTTAATTTATCTTTAAGGCATGAGATTTTTTCAGTTATGCTTATATAAATTATAATAAATTTAAATATGAATTTTCTTATATTTTGTAGTTATTATGATATATAAAATATCTTAATTTTTGCTTCATTGGAATTTTAATTTTTATGGGAATAAAAAATTTTATAATAAAAAGTGTAATTTACATAGTGTCAGAAAATCCTGGTCTATCAGGGTTGACTGATCCATATTCCCATCACAAGACATGAGTTGATAGTGGACAGAATACAGCCAAAGTGAAACAGCTATTCCAGAATACTGGGGAACTATAATAAGGTCAATATAGTTACAAGTCAGAAGCACTTGAGACATTCCAGGTCTCAGGTCACGGGCTAATCCAGAAGCTTCTATAATTAGACACTAAGGATTCTGGATTCCAGATAAGGACGCAAACCCAACCCAGAGAATATTGGGGAATTCAACACTTGTTTCACCAAGAAGTGAGACAGCAAACTGCCCATCTGCATTTTTCATTATGCCAAGCATAGACGCCAGTTTGGCCAATGGGTGTCAACTTAGTTGCCGTAACTAAGTCAAGGAATATCTAGGCTGAAGAGGGGAAATTGGCAGCCTAGAATATTACCTCATCTTGAATCCTATTTGGGTTTTGGGATCCAACTCTGGGGGATGAGACTAGTAGCTTGGGGATGATAGGCTAGCTAGTAAGAGTTGTCTGCAGCTAGACGCCAGTTTGGCCGCTAGCTGTCAACTATAAAGGGGCCTTCCAAGATCACTTGGAAGATATACAATTTTCATACCCTCAACATCTCTACTAGTCCAAATAGTAGAGGTGTCAAATTACAGTAAGAACAAGCTTATTGATACTTGTGAAACTCCTGCCAAACCACCACAGACGGTGTTGCATTCCAAAGGACCACAGGACTTTGCAAATTCTCTTGGAACATTTAACAACAGACCTCTGCTGTTGTCACGCCAATTGGAGCACATCTGTTGCCATACAGATTCCCTATCCCATCCTACAACATAATGAATAATAAACATAATATCTCTTCTTCAAGATCCAGAATTCTTGACAGTGGTGCTCACTACAAAAACGAGCCTCCATTGGTGTCAAGTCAAGGCGCTGCCTTGCCTCTGTTGACCCTTGGCTTTGTTGATAAGTACAGGGGGATACATGGAGACCAGTGATACGGAGCGCAACCAATCCTTCCGTTTAGAGCTGACTCCATATGAAGCACCTATGCTTCCACTGGAAATGATCCAGCTAGATATTTCAGGGACTGCCGTTGCTATGGACCAGCCACAATATAACATAGAAGAGGTACGCGCCGTCTTGCAGGCATTGCAACATGGTAGGCATAACCTCAATGATCCCCAGGGCAACACTGAGTTCAACTTGTTCCAGATTGATGGGACTACCAATACCCTGAGTAACAATTTCCTCAGGTACCAGGATGTCACTTGAATTCAGCTGGGTCAGCTCCTCAAATTGGACCAGAGCAGGGTCCAAGAAGTGCTTGCATACTTTGTGCACCCAGCAATCAAGCATCTCCAACAACTGGTTGCCAGGTAGGAGCTGGAGTTGAACAAGCTCAACTGCTTTTGCTCCAAACTACAGGCGGCTAACCATAACTTGGTCAGTCAACTGAACGTCAGCTTCACAACTGTACAGACTGTTGTGGCAGACTTTTGTGACTCTACTGCCTTTGCCCATGGCAGGGTAGACAAGATAGTCAACCAATTTAATAACCAGGTTGATCAGCTTGTGGGCAGTGTCCTGGATACTTGAGGCTTAAGCACACAATGGGTTGCAGATGTAACCAACTATTGTGTATCACTAAGCCACCAAGTACAGATGTTGACCAACAACCAGAATAATGCAGATCTTGTTACCCAGCAGGAAGAATTGCGCCAGTCAATTAAGGACAACTGTAGCAAGCAAGCAAGACGCGCGCCACTCTGAGGTAGTCAACTATGTCAATAAGATTGCGGAGATGGTCAACAAAATGAAGACCACCAGCCGTAGCCATCACACTGTTTGCAAAGAACAGGAGGACCACCAGTGCTGCCTAGATCACGCAGAGTATGCCAAGGATCAACAAAAGCTATGGGACGCAGTAAAGGATACACAAAGTTTAACATCCAAGCTGTATGAAGACATAGCAGAGCTTTGCCGTAATCTTGCCGCTGCTGAGTTCCAGACCAAGGAGCTGTCAAACCACCAGGATCTATTAGCAAGTACAGTCTTGACAGCAGAGGGCAACTACAGCTCCCTACTAGAACAAGTACAAAGAAATGAGACTTCACGTAAGGAATTTGAAGCTAACGTGCTAGCTAGACTGGCTAGATTGGAAAGTCTAGCCTCCTCAGAAGGTAGTACGTCTTCAGGCAGAAGAGCGTCGCCTGTACCAGCATCAAGCCCAGATCAGCAAAAAAACTCTTCTTCTCCTGACTTCTTTGACCTCTCTCCAGACAGCGGGAGTAATGGATCAGGTGACACCCGCAGAGTTCCTAGAGGAGTAGCAGCCTTGCCACCCTTCACACCCTTGTCAGTGCCACGTGCCACTAAAACTCATGCCACTATAAAGGACAATGCAGAATTGACTGTCCCTGACCACAAGTTTAAACCGCTCAACCTGCCAAAGTTTGACAAAAATAAGAACATTCAAACTTTCATCCGCCTCTTTGAAATATCTATGAGAGGCGCAAGTGATCATATGAAGGCCACCACCCTCATAAACACTCTGGATCCCACCTGTGTGGACGTCATCATGCCCTGCCTGCCACTAGACAGTTGGACTTATGAAGATGCACGCCAGGCCGTTATAGAGGAATTTGGTAGCAAGACCAGATTGCAAGCTCAAAAGGCGGAGTTCAGCAACATCTTATTCAAAAAGTACGAGTCTGTGCAAGACTTTGCCAACCGCTTCTATCATGAAGTGCAAGTTCTTCTAGGTGCCAGGGTCCTTTCTGAGTTGGACTGCAGAATCACCATGGGCTGTGCACTGCAACCATACCAGGAATTAGCCAATGTCATGTTCCCTGTATTGGATCAATCCAGCTCAACCCAACGGATCACCAGTTACTTGAGCCGCCTTGGGGCCCAATTTGGAGCTCCAAATAAAGGACAGAATAATTGCTTGTCTACCCCCACCAAGGACAAACCCCGCAGACCCAAGCCTGACAAAGCCACTTCTGACTCCAATGGTAAATCAGGAAGTGACTACAAGGCAAAGGATCCGCCAGGCCCTTGCCACAAGTGTGGTAAAAGAGGACACTGGGCCAGTGTCTGCAAGGGGAAAGGACGTGAGTCCTCAGTAAATGGGGTGGTCAACCAAAAGCAGGATGACCAGGGAAAAGTCAAGGCAGGCCAGTAGAGGAATATACTGAGTCTGCCACTTCCCCAATTCCAAAAGAACCAGACCACCAATCCCCAGAGGAAGCTGAGCCCATTGCAGCCCCTTTCAAATCAACAACTCCAGAGGCATCAATACCAGAGCCGCCTTTGGTCAGTCAGTTGTCCCACTTTGCATCCAAGCAGAAGTTCAGAGAGGATCCTCTACACATGTTTGTGTCAGACAATCTTTACGCAATTCCTTCCAGAGGCAGGGGACGCACAAGGAAGGTCGCACCAAACACAGTAGAGACTGTTTCCAAACCATACACAGCCCAAGTGCAAGAAACCTGCCTTGCCTCAGATCCCGGCGTAGCCAGCAACTTACCTTCCTTGAAAGGAGTTTGATTCTCTCTTCCCATTGAGACCATTGAGGCCAACTTCCCTGAGATTGGTCAAAGTCTCAAACAGTACTTTGACACTCTGGCACCCTTAGGTGTACACGTATTAAATCTACACTCTGAACTCTACTCTGAATGTACATACACAGATATCTCTGTTAATAAAGTCAAGGTGCGCGCCATAATAGATAGTGGCACTCCTATTAATATTGTGTCAACATGCCTTGTCAGGAAGCTAGGTATTGCACCTGACATCACGCACACCAGAGTATATGGTACTGCTGGTAAACACACCACCACGTCAGAAGGGGCTTACAGCGCTCTGCCAATGCGCTTTGGTTCCATTGCCGTGTCCTCTCCTGCTGTGGTCCTGCCCAGCAAAAATTACAATGTGCTCATAGGTACTGCATTCCTACGTAAATATGGGGTCAGATTGGACATGAAGGACAACACTCTGGCAATCCTGCGCCAGACCATCCCACTGTACTACACGCAGGACGCAAAACCACCAGCTAAGGTAAAACCCAGCATCAATCTGGCATACAAGGACAGCATGGTGGCAGTTCCCTACACCTGTACAGGGAAAAAGGGAAAGTGGCTGCCAACCCAAATCAAGGAGCACAAAGGAATTCTGCTCCGCTTGAGATCAACTCTTACACTTGGATCTGGCCAACAGCAGGTTGTCAACACAGGTTTAACATTGGATATCCCCGCAGGATTATATGGTGAAGTTCATCAGCCTTGGGGACGTTCAAGATTCAAACCGTGTATTGCCCCTGGGATAATCATTCCTGGCCATGGCAAAATTCAAGTCCTACTGGCCAACCTTCAAGGGCATGACATCCACATCAAGAAGAACCAGGTTGTAGGATTTGTTCACCTTCTACCAGTCAAAGAACTGGACAGCTTTGGATGTATTGGAGACCTGTCTGAAATGGGTCTCCCTGATCAAGTTGAAGCTACTGCTTATGTGATCACTCCATTGGCTGATTTATCTTCCCTCAATGACACGGAACGGGAACAAGCTAGCGCCCTCTTCAAAAAGTATTGTTGCATATTTGCAGAAGACAACTTTGATCTGGGGTGCGCTAATGAGGTCACTCATCACATCAACATGGGGGATAACAAGCCTGTCCGCCTTTGGCCAATTTGGCGCTCAAAGGCCAGTGAAGAGACTGTGAGCAATGAAATCCAGCAACTTCTAGACAGAGGCATGTTAATCCCATCCAAGAGTCCCTGGGTGTTGCCCATCCTGATAGTAAAAAAGAAGGATGGGAGTAATTGGGTAGTAATAGACTACCAACGCCTGAACTTGATAACCAAGAAGGACTTGTACCCGCTGCCCAGGATTAACGGCGCACTGGATCAACTTGGAGGGGCCAAGTACTTCTCAGCAATGGACCTCATATTGGGGTACTGGCAAATTGAACTTCCACCCAAGGAACAAGAGAAGTGCGCCATAATTACTTTGCAGGGCCTTTTCTAATCAACCCAAATGCCACAAGGGTTGTGTAATTCGCCTGCCACTTTCCAGCGGGCCATGGACACTATACTGGGTGATCTCAAGCTCTCCTGCGTCCTAGTTTACTTGGACAATATCAATGTGTTCTCAAAAACCTTCACTGAACACCTTGAGAATTTGGAGGCCGTCTTCAAGAGACTGGCAGACGCCAATTTGAAGATCAAACCCCAAAAATGCCAATTCTTCAAGGATCAGTTGGAGTACCTTGGATTTGTGGTTGATACATCAGGACTCCGCCCCCAGCCAGCCAAAGTAGAGGCAATCACCAAGATGAAGCAGCCAGAAAGCAAACACAATATCCAGGTCTTCTTGGGGATGGTAGGCTACTACCATTGCTTTATCCCCAATTTTACCTGTACTGGCAAACCTCTGTTTCATCTACTGAAGAATGGGGTTCCCTTTCTATGGACAACAGCCTGCTAAGACGCTTTTGACGCCCTCTGCACTAACCTGTCCTCCAGTCCAGTATTACTGTATCCAGACTTCAGCAAACCTTTTGTCGTACATACAAATGCCTCTTTATTGGCCTTAGGAGCCGTCCTTTCCCAATTGGACAACACAGGGGCTGAACACCCAGTGGCCTATGCTAGCTGCTCTCTGAATGGACATGAGCGCAACTACACAGTCACTGAAAGAGAATGCCTTGCTGTAATATACGCCTACAAGCAATTTAGAGTATACTTGCACAGGGTACACTTCACTGTGGTCACTGACCACGCCAGCCTCAGTTGGCTGCAAAATCTTCAGGAGCCAGAAGGACGCCTTGCCCAATGGGCGTTAAAACTTCAGGCTTTCAACTACACTATAGTCCACTGTCCTGGCGCAAATCACCAGAACGCGGACTGTTTGTCAAGACTTCCCACGGTTGCTATAGTAGCAACTCAGGCCAACCTGCTATACAAAAAAATGCTCACCAACACGTGCAAGGACAACCCAGAAGAAGTACAGGCCATCCTCCGCAAGCTCCACAAAGACTGTAAGGTGGAAAATCAAAAGCTGTACAAGTATCATGATGGTGCCAAGTACATCTTTCCCCGACCTTCAGAGCAACTGGATCTGATAATGGCCGCCCACAAGGCAGTGGGTCATGGTGGTCTAAGAAAAACGGTCCACCAGCTTCAACAACACTACTACTGGGAGTCACTCCTCTTTGACGTGAAGGAAACCCTGAAATACTGTACATAATGTCAGCACAAGAAACCCTTCACTGGTAAGCATCAATACAAATCAGTAGAGCCCAAGTTTGCTTGGCATACTGTTAGCATAGACGTGGTTGGGCCCCTACCAATGTGTGTTGGTTGTCTGCACTACATTATTGTGGCAATTGACCACCTCACCAAATGGGTGAAAGCCAGAGCGCTGCAGCACGTCAGCGTCAAATCAACAGCCAGGTTTGTATTAGAACAGATCATTCATCAACATGGCTACCCCCAGTTTATCCTTACCAACAATGGAACAAACTTCACTGCTCATGTAATTCCAAAATTAAATGAGCTCATGGGTGTGAGGGGAGTGCTCTCTACTCCATACCATCCATAATCCAATGGGATGGTTGAGAGAGCAAATGGGACTTTAGTCAACATCCCACGGAAGCTGTCAGACTCTCGTACTTTGGAGTGGTACCTCTTCTTGCCTGCCATTGTGTTTGCCTATACCATCTCAATTCACAGCACGACCAGCTTCTCCCTGTTTCAACTAACATATGGACGTCACCCAGCAATCCCGCCAATCTTGTTCTCAACCATGGGGGACCCGGGTAACCTAACATACCAACAATACATGTCTAGATTAGCCAACACACTTATTAAGCTTCAGGCCAAAGCTTTCACAGAAACCTCCTTCACCAGGAACAAAGAATGTGAGACTGACAACCAGAATTGACGCGCCTTAGCCAAATTTAGAATTGGCACTCAGGTTTCATACCACAACAGAGCTGTGGGCTGGGCACATAAGCTTGACAGCATCTGGAAAGGGCCTTTCAAAATCATTGAGAAAACATCCCCAGATGTATACACAATCAAGGATCTGGCTGACAGAAAGCTCATCAACAGAGTCCACACCAGGTTCCTCAAGCCATATTTCTCTATTACAAATATTGGCTCACAATAAAGTTTATAAATATTTTTAGGGAAAAAATAGGAAAACAAAGGAGTACTTTATTGAAAAAAAACCAACTAAGGATTGCCCTCCTGATATTAGGGGTCCTCTTCATCACCTTTGGTATCCACTATTTGGGCACTTCCTTGCCGGGACCTTTGTACCACCTGCCTCAGGCTCCAGAGGCTTACAAAAGGGGACTTCCTCCCCTCAGCAAACCAGAAAGTGGCCGCCTGCAGCCAGAGTCTACACTTACTAGGGATCACCTGCAAGAAGCAAACAAAGGGAATCAGGATCTCCCCAGAGACGGCATCAACCCGCCAGAGCCTAGCGTCCAAGGGGAACGCACACAACAAGACCACACAATCCAACATGAAGTCAGATATATACCTATATCATCAAGGCAACGGCGCCTTAAGGCTGCCCAGCTTGTTGGGGACCTTCTCCCAATGTGCCGCCATATTGTCTGCAGTAGCCATTGACAGGCTAAGATCAGGGGTAAGCATTATGTCCCCACATAACACCATCCCGCAAACCGCCTGTTGTTTGGCACCACTTTTGATGTTGGCATAAACACTTTGGGCCACACAACAGATACAGCTGTCCTGTGCATCAGAGTTGTCCACACCCAGCAACAAGTACAAGGATAGAAAACCCTCCAGGGCGCCAAACCAAGAAGAAAACACCCGCAAGCCAAAGTCCAGCACGTAACTCTGACAGGCCTTGCTGACTCTGCCTGTGTCCCCAGTAGCCACCAGGAGCTCAGCCAATTGCTTGCCTAGTTGCCCCGCCAGGTCCTCATCCTCCACGCTATGAAACCCCTTGCTGGAGTGGGTGATGCGCCGCTTGAGATCATGGTGCGGGCGCTGGGCCATGACCACAAATAAGAACTGTGGAATTATATCCATTCCCATGTAAAGCTGGGAGATGGAAAACCTTTCTTCACCTAAACAAAGTACGGGCACGGAATCAAACTCTGGCATAATGGCGTCCATTGTACAAAGAGTAAAGGCACTTGAGAAAGGATCCACAACCAAAGGCTCCTGCTCCAGGTTGAGGGGGCGGGTGCGCGCTAAACTGGCCTGAGGCTCAGCAAGGCGTTTCTCACCACCAACAGCAGACTGCCCCGCAGAATCACCCTCCACTGGGATCTTGTCACTGTTCTTGTCCGGGACCAAGCTCTCTAGCCCAGACCAGAGCAAACAAGTCTCTGCCTGCCAAAGCCCATGGAGCAATGCCACCTTGGCTTCCTTGGAGAGCCCCTGGAAATGTTGGCAGTCCTCTTCTGACATCTGCGCCACCATTTGGTGGGCATCCGTCTTTTTGCTAACACCAGAGTAACTAGAATTCTTGCTCATATTCCGGGCTAAAGAAGTTCTCCACAAGTTATATAGCTCAGTCAAGTGGGGGAAATGTCAGGAATGCCTGGTCTATCAGGGTTGACTGATCCATATTCCCATCACAAGACATGAGTTGATAGTGGACGGTATACAGCCAAAGTGAAACAGCTATTCCGGAATACGGGGGAACTATAATAAGGTTGATATAGTTACAAGTCAGAAGCACCTGAGACATTCCAGGTCTCAGGTCACGGGCCAATCCAGAAGCTTCTATAATTAGATGCTAAGGATTCCAGATTCCAGATAAGGACGCAAACCCGGCCCAGAGAATATCAGGGAATTCAACACCTGTTTCACCAAGAAGTGAGACAGCAAACCACCCATCTGCATTTTTCATTATGCCAAGCATAGACGCCAGTTTGGCCAATGGGTGTCAACTTAGTTGCCGTAACTAAGTCAAGGAATATCTAGGCTGAAGAGGGGAAATTGGCAGCCTAGAATATTACCTCATCTTGAATCCTATTTGGGTTTTGGGATCCAACTCTGGGGGATGAGACTAGTAGCTTGGGGATGATAGGCTAGCTAGTAAGAGTTGTCTGCAGCTAGACGCCAGTTTGCCGCTAGCTGTCAACTATAAAGGGGCCTTCCAAGATCACTTGGAAGATATACAATTTTCATACCCTCAACATCTCTACTAGTCTAAATAGTAGAGGTGTCAAAGTACAGTAAGAACAAGCTTATTGATACTTGTGAAACTCCTTCCAAACCACCACAGACGGTGTTGCATTCCAAAGGACCACAGGACTTTGTAAATTCTCTTGGAACATTTAACAACAGACCTCTGCTGTTGTCACGCCAATTGGAGCACATTTGTTGCCATACAGATTCTCTATCCCATCCTACAACATAATGAATAATAAACATAATATCTTTTCTTCAAGATCCAGAAATCTTGACACAGTAAAATGAAAAATAGTTGCTTATATCTCCTTATTCTTATTACTTATGGTAATTTTTTATTGCATTAAAACTCTCTGAGGTTATTTTAGTGTAATAAAGTATTTAAAAATATATTTTTCTGTATTAAAAATGTTCAGGGTAAAGTGTGCTGTTACTTAAAAAAGTGCCAACATCCAGGAGACAACATTATGTAAAACCAGGTTGTCACTTTACTATAGTGTTGACATTTAAAGTGTCAACATGACCACTGTCAACATTTTTATTGTCAACATGGGCGCTGTTTTCAACAAACAGGCAACCACCCCCTCTAGAGACCAACCTGCCAACCCTCCTCAGGCACTATACTGTCCCCCTGGAGCACCCTTTGGACCTGTTCATTTTACCAAATACCTGCCCAACCCCGCCTACTTGGAGTACAACTTGGAGACTATCCTCATTATCAATCCCTTGGAAAGGACTAGAGAGACCAAATATATAGGACACAAAGGAAAGTGGTACAAGGTGCCATCCTTATTTTTCAAAGACAAGTACAATTATCTGCCTGCATAAATGTCTCCATGACTCTGCCCTTAACCCTGCAACCTAATTGCCCAATTGAACCCCCACTGCCACCAAGACAATATCCACTCAACTGTTTGGAGTAATCTACATTACTTTGACAGGAACGGTAGACTTTATGGTGCCCAACTCAGGGCCCTGGTCTTTTCTTGGGCAATCTGTATCCTACATTATCATGTTAGCACCCATCCTATGGTGGGCATTACCCACTGGCCCAGCTGTACTCTGTCCTGAGTCAACCAATGCCTCTACCTATGCCTGGCTTCCTGACAACGCTCTGAAGATCATCAAGAAGAAGAAGATACAGAAAATTGTCCTGGAGGAGCAAGAGACCAAGTCCACTTCAGTAATAAGGTCATCCAAGGATCATATTGCCTCAATAAGACTCAAGAACTAAAAGCTAGTCCAACTTGACTTTTAGGCAGCCCAATCTATAGCATTCAGGGAAGTCTTTGGCTGTGCAACCCAAGGATGCTGTTTTCATTTTTGCCAAACCTACCTTAGGAAGATGAAGACCTTCAAGGAACTTTACAAGAAGTACACCTCAGATACCTCAGGGATCACCAAGAAGATGGTTAGAAGGTACTCTTCTCTGTGCTTTCTGTAGAAGGATGATATATTGAAGGTAGTGAAGATGTTGGATGCAGAAAATGGAAATTTTCTAACAAGGATCTCATGGTGGGCTTCATTGACTACTTCAAGGACCAGTGGACTGGGAAGTTCATTGAGAAAAGATATCTTTCAGGAAAGAACAATAGTTGTTGGAACTATGTGGAGTCTGTACTGCCTGAGGGTGCTAAGACTATCTCTGCTAAGGAAGGATGATATAACCACTTTGCCAAGTCAGTAATAGTTAGAGAGCCATCATTTGGCAAGCTGTTTGTGAGCCTTAAGAAGTTAAAAGAATGGGCTGATAAGATATTAAGGGATATTGGAAATGTAGTACCTCTCCCTCCGAGAAAAGTCAGAATGAACTGAAAAAAGACACAATGTAACATCTGGTGCATGGGGGCTACAAGAGGAACAAGATGCTGGAATACCTTAACAGGATCTCGAATGCCATAAACTGTGGGTTTAAACGATTGCTATTAATCTTTACAATAATTTTTTGCTTACATTCCTATATCTATTTTTAGAATAGTTAGCTATTTTTTATTGATTTAGTAATAAAGATTTTATAGTTTAGGCTTTTAAAGTAATCTCTATAAAAATTTAATAGTTTTAGTTGTTCTTTATTTGTTGTTGAAATTTGAGAATATTTTAATATGTAGTTTATGTTTTTATTGACTGTCAAAGTTAGCAATCGGTTGGATTTGATATTTTGACAGAGAATTGGTTATTCTTATTTGTTGTCTGTTAGAACAACTTAAAAAGGGGCGTGGAATTTTGTTTGTTGTAAAGTTGGTTTACAGAGAATCTTCCTGTCCCAAAAATTGGCTGTTGAATTTGATGATACCATATTTTTAAAGAACCTAGTAAACTTAATAAACACTGATTGGTGATTTAGTACCCAACTTGTTTATAACACTGGTATTTCTAGGACCGTATTTATAATATTAGGACATATTTCTAGGCATTCTAAAATATGAATTTTTTAGAAAATGCCCAGAATGACGTCATAATGTTGGAAATAGGTTCCTAGAAATAACATTGTCAGAAACAAAGTGGGTACCAGTGATCTGAACTGTACATTTCAGATCTATATCAGTTCATTCTGTCCAGATAAACAACATAAACACAATCTGAAACTTGTATTGTCTACAAGATCCCACATTTTGATTTAATCTAAATAAAATGCTAAAAATAGTTTAATGGACATTTTCACACTTCACATTGCAAATCATACATGTTGAATATTAACAATCCTGCATTTTCCAAACAGGTTGTACTTCAGTATGATAGGTCTAATGTATACATACTGATTAAAGTAAATTCCCTATAGGTTATGTGCTTAAATAAGAGGGAGCCTTTAATTTCAGCTAAGCAGAACAACAGAAAATCTTATTGTAATGATTGGAACTGTTATAAGTTTTAATATCCCTTTTCTAATGTCAAGCTTTGCCAAGCTTTGCCAAACTAGATCATAAATATTGTAAAGGCTAAGGACAGAGAATAATTACTCAGGCATTGTAAACTCAGCAAGGCTTGAATCAAGTGCTTCCAAGTACACATTGATACATTCCTTGGCTTCAGATATTTTCCGAGTAATCAAACTGAATTGTGCATCAATCTTAGAAATATACGAGCTTGCCTCCTGCTCAAGCTTATCCCGTCTTTCTTTGATGGCTTTTAATTCAGCTGCTCTTTTATCGGCTTCGATGGACTGCTTGGCAACTGTGTCTGTACATTGTTTAATTTCTTCTGACTTGCGGCCTTGAAACTCCTCTTCTTTCTTACGGCAGTCTCTTTCTCTATTCTGAAGGCGCTCCCTTTTATCTTTGAGATTCTATATGTCAGGTAAAGTGAAATAAAACTTTACCTTGAGCTGTACATTCACATCCTCCTGCTCACTCTTCAAAGTATGCAGCTCTGTTTGCAAAGCATCTACTATACTAACGATCTCTTTAACCTTTACTCGCTCTGTACGAATTTCCAAAAGAGAGGCGGTGAGTGCAGTGACCCTGTTGGCCGTCTCCTTAAGCCTCTCCGTCACCTTTTTCTTGCACGCAACTTCTTGTTCGAAAATTCCAATTTTACTCTCGATTTCTAAAAGCTGCGTTTTCAGCATAGAAACATCTTTTTCCAAAGATACTGGATCTTTTGATAGTAACTCCTTTAATTTTTCGGATTCCTTCTGGACTTCCTTAATATTTTCTTTTACCGCACGATTTGAAGATACAACCGTGGCAATATTGACTTTGAGAGTAGCGATTTCATCTTTTATGTTCGACGTCTCAAGGCGCATAGCTTTTACCTTCATGTAAAGATAAGTTGAATCAATTCTCTTTCTTTCAATTCCAGGTGCCAGCTCTTCTAGGTCAGCGCTTGACGGTTTAGTAAACCTTTTAAAATATGGTTACCGTTCTTGTAAGACTTTTTGATTGAGCTCGTCGCGGATTCTTTCTATCTCCTGGACTTCACTTTTGATTTCTCGCTGGATCGTTAAAGTCTAAAATGCAGTCTTAGATACCTCTTTAAATACAAGGTCATCGCACTGCGTAGATCGTTGCTGTATGAATTCAAAAAAACAAGCAACAGTAGAGAGCAAACTTCGTGTCCTTTCAGGATCAGGGTTAAGTAGATCCCGAATGCCGAAATCATTAAAATTAAGCTTCTTACAAAGCCAAGCCCTAGGTATAGAATCAGCTTCGATTATTTGGATCTTCAAAAAGTGGTATAAACTTCAAGAAAATCAAAGTACTGTACAAAGGAGCATGTTTTTAAACCAAATCAGAATAAATCCTGTTCCCTAACTTATGATAAAAAAAAGAAAAACTTACATGTGTTTTGAAAAATCTCAAGAGAATTAGAGCATCCCTGTAAGAAGATAGATCCTCTTGAAGATTAAACTGCTCATCGTATGCAACTGAAAAGTCTGCTAGACATTTACCGGTCAGTTTCAGGGAAATCAATCCAAAGATCTCAGTAACCTCTCTGTTGATCGGTTGGCGCAAAAGTTTGCCATCGATTTGAAGGCCGAAGTTGCTGAATTTTTCAATGATCTCTTTGGCTGAGAGCTTTGGACCCTTTGATAGGCCCTGGACGTTCCCATGATGGGGAGTAAGCTCAGCTGAGGCCCGGTAAGAGGGAGGCAATGTGTTTCGCATAGGCAAGATAGTTGTATATCTGTTTATTAACTAGATTAAGCAGTAGACAAATATTCCAAGACAGCTTTGTAAAGTTAGCACATGCCGAATTACATTCCCGCACTTATAAAATTTCGCTTTGCTCGATTAAAATTTGTTCACTTTACCTAAAGAAATTTGACTTGGATCTTGGCTTGAGATGTCCAATTCTCCTAAAGAAATTTTTGTCAACCCCGGTTTCACCGAGATAAATGTAAATTAGCAACAGCATACCATATGAATAATGCTATAAACCACCTAATTCCACCGAAGTCAATAAAAATTAAAGTATTTATTTTGCTGCGTCCCTAAAAAGCTTAGCGATCAAATTCATTCTACTCAAACTATTGCTGCTAGCATAAGAGCTATCAAACCATCAAGATTTAGAATTTGCTAATAAAGCAAAAGTCAATCCTGTGACCATATGACAGTTACCTGGAGTTACTAAATCAATAAAAAAGTAAAATCCATTGAATTTTATAGATGGAACAAATTTATTTGATATTATGCCTGTGAAGCAATTGTAGAAGTTGCTTGTTTGTTTAAAGCTATAGGAAGATGTTAGCCTTGCCAATGTACTCTACCTGTCCTATGTGAAGGACACTACAGACAACAGTAGAGTAGAACTTTGTAGATAATTACATTTATTGAAACTGGAGTAAAATCTGGCCAGCAGCTGCAATATATCCAGGTGTAACTAAGAACTTGTTTTTATCCTTTCAGGTGTCTGTATCTATATATACTGCAACAACCTTTGTCCTTCTTCTTTCAGACAGTTCCCAGTGGTTATCTTTGCAATAGGTCTATTCTTGTTGGCTACAACTACCCTTATTGGATGTCCTAGGCAAATGTGTTGCTACTGGCTGTGAGAGAGTTGCTAAACTAACTAAGTTTGGCTCTCATCCTAGTGAGACAAACCACCAGGATGCCACCCAGTGAATCAAGAGATGACCACTCTAAAGGGGGACCAAAAGGAGGACACCAGGGTCAACTGTGAAAAGTAGGCATTCAATCCCATCAACACCAGACCAACAAGCAACCAGGAAGCACATATGGGGGTGCCTTCCAAGACTTCTGACAACTTGCAAAGGTCAGGCATCTCCTTGTCCAACTGAGGGGGAGGAGCCATGAGTGAATACTTAGCGGGGGTAGCGCCAGAGTCAAGAAAGGGGGAATAAAAATCCAGGCCATCACACATGAGGCTTTTAACTAAATTCTCTCCAGATGAGAAGAAGTTGCTAGCCTGCCCAAGAAGATCATCCAGCAAATGAAAAAGTCTGAAAGGGTCATCTTCCACCTTTGTGGGCTGAGGAAGAGAGGCAATACCAGAGGTCAGGGGAAGCAGTACAGATGAGCAATAACACTGGGGCCAAGGGAAATACAAGAAACGTTAGGACTGGGACTATCATTTTCAGAATCTACACAAAAATCTAAAACCTTTGGTGCAATTTGGGGCCTTAAAATTGGTAGTAATAAAGCCAGCTAAAGTAGTAAAATGATCTGAGAGTCAAATTAGGGTCAAAGCCTTGGGAAGACCTTGTACTAAGCCACAGATGTCTTTAATGGAGCTGGCATTAAAAGCGGGTTTAAACTGGAGCAAAAACCAGTAAAAATCTAAGTAAAAGTAGGAAATTATACTAACTTTTAAATAGAGAACTAGATTCAAAGTTGGGGTTCAAACTTGTAAGTAAATCAGTATAGATCTATACGCTAACACTAGACTTTGCAGATGCGGAAAAGCAACAAAAACCAAAGGGGCCAAAATGAAGGTAATAGTATAAAGAAATAATACAAACAGTTTGCAATATAGAGAGCTTTAAAATAAGAGCCCAAATACAACAAATGAGTTGGTAAACCAATAACTTTAATATGGGTAAAGAATGAACAAGCAGGGGACCAAAAGCCCCCTGCTTGACTATAAGGAATAATTTCAGGTTGTATGATCACCTGATACAGTTTTCTCAACCTGATTGGTTGGGAGAGAAATTTTGCAGGTAAAGCCAGAGGAATAGGAGAGTTCTATACTAATTTACAGACCATCATTTGACTGGCTGGAATGAAATTGTGATTTTTGGAATCCATTTGAACCTGGGGAAACCAATGTGAGTTGTTTTGATTGGCTGATTACAATACTCTTCAACAACAGCTGGCACCAAGCCAATAAATAATCCAAATTGACCAGTGTTTCTTCCCATGGCAGAGCCATAAAAGCAGGGGAATCTACAGTGTACACCACTATAAATCTTTTGTCAACAGTGTGGGCTAAATATTCAAAAGAATTGAGCAGTTTGGCTGGGATTTGGGAAGTTTTCTTTCTATGACTGGGGAAGATTATCTTATCCAGGGCCAAAGGGGGAGTAACTAGCCATTATCCTTCTCTTTTTCCTGTGGGTGGATATCACCCTGGGGAAGAGTGGTCACAGAGTAGTTCTCATGTACTTTGGGGATTTTTAGGGCCAACAGGGACTTAGGAGGACCAAGTGCTTGTGACAGAACCAGGCCTAACCAGTCCATCCTGCCATTATCCTGCCCTTGACTCTTATTGCTGTTACCTTCCTGGGACAAAGCTTTGAGGAGCTTTGCCTCCAGGGAGGTGATTTTCTTGGATAACACTTTATTGTCATCCCGCCAACAAGCCATGATTTCAACACTTTATTATCATCCCACCAATGAGCCATGATTTCAACACTTTTTTCCTCTCATGCTCTCAACGCCTCAATTTCACAATTTGCCATCTCTTTTACTTGTTCTAAGATTTTATCCCATCCTACCAACAAGTTCCAAGCATCCCAAGCATAAATTTGGTTCCCTTGGACGGGAGTCCCTTCCTTTGTGAAGTAGTTGGAATACAGCTCTTCAAACGCAGCCTTTACTTCTACTAAAGATTCAGCAGAAACAGTCTTAGTGACCTCCAGGCTGGCCCAAGCTTCTTCCAATGGACTTGTAGGAACCTCCTTTCTTGCTGCAGCAGTTTCCACACAAAGGACACCAAACTTAGCTCTCTCAAATTTTAACAAAGAAGGCATGACAATTGAAAAATAGGTGAGGGGAAAGCATCAAAACCAACAATGAATATATTTTATTAATGTTTAACTGTTTTTGCTTATAGACCATTTGGGGCATACACGGCTGAAAACCCCTCTGGTTCTTGAATCAACCAATGATTTGCGTCACATGGCCTATGACATTCAAGTCATCCAACATAGATCTTTACCTAAAAGATCACCAACAATTCTCAGCCTATGAGAATTGACCTACAATGGGCAGAAGTCACCTGACTCCATTCAACCCAATGTACCAATTTGGCATGGAGCTTCCCCAGCTCCCAGCGCCAAAACCCTGTGGATTGCACATCCTAAACTCAGCTATCAGTGTTCTAACTGGGAACCAGCTGATCAAACCTGAATTCCTAGGCATCCTTGCCTTTATTTAGTTATTTTCACATTTAATGGTTTTTTGCCTTTAAAGCCCATTAAACTGCTTTGAAACTTGAACCAGGCGCCACTGCGGCACCCAGCAATTTTCCCAGGCAGCGCCCCAGCGCCTGAGAAAATTTGGTAGTGGCGCCTCTCAAATTCATTAGGCGGCGCGGCGGCACCTCTAACCCAATAAATTTGCCAACACGGTGCTTTTAACCCAAATTCTGGGGGTTTCCCATGGTTAACCTTAACCAAACTTCTTGACAAAGTCAAGGCATTTTAATATAATTAAATCCTCATTAATTATATCCTGTATTTATTAATTAATCTTCCTGATTAACTAACCCATTTTGAGACGCCTAGTCTCCAAGGTTGATTTGGCCAATCTTGCCTCAATTCTTTTAGTTAGCCTAGCCTAACCTAACTAAACATCCATATTCTGTTCTTTTATTAAACATAGATATCCAGTTTCTAGGAACCTTTCCCTCAAGAATTCCAAACAAACCTATCTATATGTAATAAACAGCAAAAACAGAATATCTTTATATTTTGGAGCATTTATTTGGCTAAATGCTCAGCAGTGACTGTAGTACAGTCACAAGGCCCCTTCCTTCCCTTCAGGGGAATCAGCCTCATCTTCTCAGATCTTTATAAGCTCCAATTCCACATGGAATAGCCTAAGGAATTGAGGATGAACACAGGATCATTCTTCTCCCAAGGCAGCTCCAACCCCCTCGATTAAGTAGTTTGGCCCTGGACTAACCAAAATAATCTTCATAGGCCCTACCCATTGCTGAAGACCTCTTCTTGGATGCTTTTCTCAGCGCCTTTGATCAAATCACACCAGATCTCCCACATGGAAATGATCACAAGGAAGTACTTCAGGCTTTGAGTTCCACTTGGCGGCACACTTTTCTCAAACCCACTCTCCTTTACTCCTTGCCTTGGAAAATAACTTCTGCATCTCGGCTGCATGTTCCTCTACGGCGGCTTCATAGGAATTCTTCTCCACAAACTCCCATTGGCCCACTTCAGTGCTGGTTGTAGTCTCCCAGCCATACAACATCTGAAATGATGAAAACCCAGTAGTATCATGGGGCATTGTCCGGTATGCCATGACACTCATTGCTAGGTGATCCTTCCAACGGGTTGTAGCTCCATCAGCCAATTTTTCCATAATGCGTTTTAAAGTTCCAATGGTTCTTTTGGCTAACCCATTGGTCTTGGGATGGTAGGGAGCTGCAGTTAACTTAGAAATACCCCATTTTAAGCATTCCTTAGTCAAGGCTGGTCCTACGTAGGGTGGTCCATTGTCAGTGAGAACCTTCTCAGGACAACCATATTGTGCTATGATTTCTTCTTGGAGAAACTTAGCAAGTGCAACGCTTGTTTCTTTAGCCATTGCTTGAACCTTACCCATTTTGTGAAAGAATCAACGGCAACCACAAAGTATTCTTTCCAACCACTTGGTAACGTGATATGACCCATATCCATTGAGACCAACTCAAAAGAATAATGTGACATCACTTACTTGAGCTGTACCTTATATTTTGCCGCTGAGAACTTAGAGCACACTTCACATTCTTGTAAAATCTGGAGGACTGTAGCTCTCATCTCTGACCACCAGTACCAGGATTTTACTGCTTGCCAGAGCTTCTTGTATCTGAGGTGACCCCCCATTGAACATGAAGATCTCTCACCACTTGAAGACGTTTGGATTGCTCTACGTAAATCCTATTCCTCAATAAAGCTTCCCAGGCTTCCTGCGTCTCAACTTCACAGGCCAACAGCGCTCGGGATAATAAGTTGGGAATCTGATTTTCCAAACCAGGTTGGTAAATAATATCATAGTCATATCCAGAGAGTTTTTCAGCATACAACTTCATACAGCCTTTTAAGTCTTCCTTAGTCCAAATTGCTCTCAATGCTGCGTGATCAGTGACTATAATGAATAGCATTCCTAGGATAACATCCTAAAATGCTCCACCGCCCATACTATTGCCAATCCCTCACGTTCAGTAGCAGAGTATTTCCTTTGAGTGGTCCCCAATGTTTTGGAACCATACACCACCAGATGCCAAGGCAACTTTGAATCTCCTTCCTGAGTAAGAACGGCACCAAGACCAGTTGAACTTGCATCTGTTTCAATGTAGAACAACTTTGACCAATTGGGGAATCTTAGGATGGGGGCCTCGGAGAGTCTCTTTTTCAGCTCTAAGAAACTTTACTCTTGTTCCTGTCCCCAAACAAACCTGGCATTCTTCCTTGTTAAAGCAAACAACAGCTCTCCAAGCACAGAACAATTAGGAATGAATCTCTGATAGAAATTCACTGATCCCATAAATCCCTGCACCTCTCGGACCAACTGTAGTGATCTCATGCTCAACAACGGAGTAACTCTCTCAGGACTTGGCTTAATCCCCTGAGAATTCACAATATGTTCTAACACCTTGACCTCTCAACAGGCAAGCTTAGTCTTAGATACACTAATATTTAACTTTGCTTTCTCAATTTGGTGGAATACTTCATCAAATTCCTTCAGGTGTTGTTCCCAGGAAGGGCTATACACAGTAATGTCATCTATATACACCAAGACACACCTAGGATGCAATCCCGCCATAATCTGGTCCATCACTTGCTGAAACACAGCACTGGCTGTCTTCATTCCTAATGGCAAGACTTTCCATTGATAAAGACCATCAGGTGTAGAGAATGCTGTAACATCCTTAGACTTCTCGTCAATCAACAGTTGGTGATATCCCTTAGTCAGATCCAAAGTGGTGAACCAAGAAGATCCAGCCATGGCATCCAGCTGATCCTCAATTTGGTGCATTGGGTAGGCATCATTTACAATATCCTTGTTTACCATTTGGAAATCAATACAAACACAAATGTTCCCATCTGGCTTTTGAACACAAACTGTTGGAGCAGAATAAGGACTGATGCTCTCCTCAATCAGGTTGGCTCTTTGCATCTTCTCCACCTCTTCTCTGATTGCAGCAACTGCAGCAGGACTACAACAGGGTACATACCCTTTGTATGGTATCCCAGTAAGCGTTTTTATGATATAAGGTGGACTGGTTCACCCTACATCATATTTGTCCAATGAGAAACAACTACTCCATTTCCACACCAGAGTATACAACGGGGTACCTGGTGCTTCACTTGGACATAGTATACAGGTTAAATTGTTGAAGGGCACACAAACATAGGAGACAGTAGGTTTATTTGTTGTGACTTCTCCAACTACGGGCATCCAAACTCCAATACGCTGACCTTGCTGAATGTCTACAGGAACTGCGCAAGTGTTGAATAACTTCCAGGACTTGAGGGATTCACCATTTGAACCATCCTCAAATATTGCCACATTTGAGGATATATGACAGGGCAATTCTGGGATAACCTGTCCTCCTTGCGTTCCGCAATTGAAAGCTACTGGTTTTAACCAAGTGGTTCCCTTTGGTGGAATTGAGCAATATTCCTTGGCATAGATAACAACTGACTGGACGTCTTCTGGTGCTGGCGGAATTTTCAGTTGTTGATAGACGTATTCCACTCCTTCATGAACCAAGACATTCTTGACAGCGTCCAGGCTCACCTTGGCCTCAACAATCCAAGTCATACCAAGCAGAACATCAAATCCTGCCCCAGGTAAAACTACGGCGGAAGTCTTGACCTTGGTATTTTTTCCATTTTATTACCACCTCATCAAACACGTCTTGTTTGAGGGCAATAACCCCATCTGCAGAAGATAAGGTCAAAGTGAAAAATCTTGATGGGTCCATGCCATGTCTACAAAAAAAGTTCTTTGATACCGCCACTCCAGCACATCCTGGATCATAGACTGCCTTCACGGAGATACCATTGAGCAAAATATCCAAAAGGATAACCCCTTGTAATGCCCACACAAAAGGTTTTGCAATCAAAAGTGCAGGCATACTCTGGGCCACCTTTTTATGCCATTCAACTTCCTTGAGCCAGTCCACACTCAACTGAACTTGCACAGGCTGCCATGTAATCTCCCTGTCTTCCTTCATCCCCAAGTGCACATCCAATATCCACTCATCTGGAGAGGCGTCTGGACTTCCCTCAGGCAGAGTTGGACAAGAGATATCAATTTCCTGTATGAGTGGTTCCACTGGTTGACTGGCGCTTTTCCCGTATTCCTTCAAAGCCTTCCAAGATTGAAGTCTCATTCTCCCATTATTCTCCAAATTACCAGACTCAGGTTGAGAGACACCTAAGCCTGCCTTTCTTTTCCCAAATCCTTAAACATAAGGTCAGGGTGCTCCTTGTCAAATTCCGCATGGTTGGGACACTTTCCAGCAAAATGGCTATCTTTCCCACAGATCCAGCATCCCTTGGCCATGGGGAACTTACATGCCCGCTTAAATCTAGACATGCGGACCTTATCAGAGGGACTTCTTGGATGTCTGGTTCTCTCAGAAGATTCTTCCCCTGCCGCCACATGAGCTCCTGCTCTGGAATAAGGAGCACTGTGTGAAGGGCCTCCAAGATCCCATTCCATCTGGATGACCTTCTGAACAAGTTTTGACCATGGCAACTTCTCACGGCGTAACATAGAGGCCTGGGTTCGCAACCCGGGCCACATTCCAGTGAAGAAAGCATCCTCCACTAGATCCTGATTACGTTCCATGTCAACCAAGGCTAAGAACTCCTCCATTATGGAAAGGTACATTGACACCGTCTCATGGCCAGCTTGAGTAACATCTTGAGCTTTTTGAAGAGCATCACCAGGTCTAAGGGTTACAGTGTAACTGGCTCAAAATTCCTCTAACAAGGTGGTCCAATTGTTGCCTTTACGTCTTTCAAACCACTTGAAACAGGCAGGTTCTGCAAGAACTTCCAACCAATGAAGTTTCTCATCATCTCCTAGACCAGAGGCTTGAATAAGGAAACCCTCCAGGAAAGTGTTTCCTTCCTTGGGATTTCCAGAGAACGGTGACATCTTGGCAAGCATAGACTGGACTCCTTTCACCATGGGTTTTTTCTGCCCCCACGTTGGGATCTGTGACAGATCCAGGCCTAACCAGTCCATCATGCCATTATCCTGCCCTTGACTCTTATTGCTGTTACCTTCCTGGAACAAAGCTTTGAGGAGCTTTGCCTCCAGGGAGGTGATTTTCTTGGATAACACTTTATTGTCATCCCGCCAACAAGCCATGTTTCAAGGCTTTTGCTCTCTTGTGCTTTCAACGCTTCAATTTCACAATTTGCCATCTCTTTTACTTGTTGTAAGATTTTATCCCATCCTACCAACAAGTTCCAAGCATCCCAAGCATAAATTTGGTTCCCTTGGACGGGAGTCCCTTCCTTTGTGAAGTAGTTGGAATACAGCTCTTCAAACGCAGCCTTTACTTCTACTAAAGATTCAGCAGAAACAGTCTTAGTGACCTCCAGGCTGGCCCAAGATTCTTCCAATGGACTTGTAGGAACCTCCTTTCTTGCTGCAGCAGTTTCCATACAAAGGACACCAAACTTGGCTCTCTCAAATTTTAACAAAGAAGGCATGACAATTGAAAAATAGGTGAGGGGAAAGCATCAAAACCAACAATGAATATATTTTATTAATGTTTAACTGTTTTTGCTTATATACCATTTGGGGCATACACGGCTGAAAACCCCTCTGGTTCTTGAATCAGCCAATGATTTGCGTCACATGGCCTATGAAATTCAAGTCATCCAACATAGATCTTTACCTAAAAGATCACCAACAATTCTCAGCCTATGAGAATTGACCTACAATGGGCAGAAGTCACCTGACTCCATTCAACCCAATGTACCAATTTGGCATGGAGCTTCCCCAGCTCCCAGCGCCAAAACCCTGTGGATTGCACATCCTAAACTCAGCTATCAGTGTTCTAACTGGGAACCAGCTGATCAAACCTGAATTCCTAGGCATCCTTGCCTTTATTTAGTTATTTTCACATTTAATGGTTTTTTGCCTTTAAAGCCCATTAAACTGCTTTGAAACTTGAACCAGGCGCCACTGCGGCACCCAGCAATTTTCCCAGGCAGCGCCCCAGCGCCTGAGAAAATTTGGTAGGGCGCCTCATAAATTCATTAGGCAGCGCGGCGCTTTTAACCCAAATTCTGGGGGTTTCCCATGGTTAACCTTAACCAAACTTCTTGACAAAGTCAAGGCATTTTAATATAATTAAATCCTCATTAATTATATCCTGTATCTATTAATTAATCTTCCTGATTAACTAACCCATTTTGAGACGCCTAGTCTCCAAGATTGATTTGGCCAATCTTGCCTCAATTCTTTTAGTTAGCCTAGCCTAACCTAACTAAACATCCATATGCTGTTCTTTTATTAAACATAGATATCCAGTTTCTAGGAACCTTTCCCTCAAAAATTCCAAACAAACCTATATATATGTAATAAACAGCAAAAACAGAACATCTTTATATTTTGGAGCATTTATTTGGCTAAACGCTCAGCAGTGACTGTAGTACGGTCACAGTGCTGTGGGGTTATTCTTGTGGAATTCTTGCACTAGGTTCCAGCAATTGCTGCAGTCAGATAAGCTCACCCAACTGTTATCATAGGAGGGGTAGCCCTTCCCTTTAACACAGTACTGGAGGAACTTTCTTATCCGGCAGGACGCCACTACTGCCTCCACCTCATACTTTGGTGTGCCATCAACCACAATGGCTTCTGGGACGTCAGGGATGATACCCTCAAAGGGGGAGAGGCAACAGGCGTTGAAAGTATTATGGATGTGGTATAGGGGTGGAAGGTCTAGTATGTAAGCCCTGTTCCCTTTGTTTTCCAACACTTTGAACAGGCCTAGGCATTTTGGGGCAAACTTATGCAAGGGGACTTTCATACAAATGTTGGAGTAATCCAGCATAACAAGGGAGCTTACTGGGTAGTCTGGGGCTGGGCGGTGGTTCTTATCTGCTGCCCTCTTGTAGGACTCTATGGATTTGGCCAGTGTGTTCTGTACTTTTTCATGAGTGGCTCTTAAGTGGGCTGTCATGTCTGCTGCAGCTGGGACGTGGGATTGCAGGGAGGGGCCAATTGAGAATGCAGGGGAGAAGCCTAGAGTTGCTTTGAAGGGAGACACACCAGTAGAGAAGTGGACAGTGTTATTGCAATCAAACTGTGCCAAGGGGAGGTCCTCTGACTAAGAGTCCATAGTGCCATTGACATAAAAGCACAGGTGCTGGTCCATAGTCTGATTCACCTTCTCAGTTTGGCCATCTGACTAAGGATGGTAGGACGTGGAGCAGCAAGGCTTAATGTTAAGAATGCCTAGCAGGGATTCCAATAACATAGATGTGAACTGGGGCACCGGTCACTCACAATCTCTTGAAGGAGGCTGAAGTTAATGAAAATATGTTTCACAGACAGGTTAGTCATCCTCATCAAGTTTAGAGTGATAAGGCACAGGATAAACATCAAATACTTGATGAATCTTTTGACTAACACCATTATAGAGTCAAAGACCCCAGACAGTGGGAGCTCAATCACAAAGTCCACCAAAACAGAGAACCAGGGACCCTGAGCTTGCTGAAGGGGATGAAGGAGCCACTATTACCAGAGAAGTCTGGCTTTGAGCGCGTACAGATGACACACTGCTTGACCCAGGGGCCAATGGCCTTGGTAATCCCAACCCAGCTGCAAGTGCATCTGATGAACTTTATGAGCTTCTTAGAGCCCAGGTGCCCAAATAGAGGCAAAGCATGATGATCTGTCATGACACACAAGCGTAATCACTTTGGCACCCAGCTTTTCCTGGATTGGTAAATTATGATCTCCTTTAGAACATAAGCACCCTCTGATGGGTGCTTGGGGGTGAGCTTAGAGCAGATATCTTTGCCATTCTGGGAAGAGTGCTGGGATAAAATGACACTTTAGAGGAGAGTGCTGGGGAGAGCAAGCAGGATGGTGGGTAGGGAAGACACTAGAGAATATAGAGCAACAGCCCAAGCAGGGGGCAGCAGAGTTAGTGTGCGGAAGAGAGGAAGAAACAACCTGGGACTCAGGAATAAGAGTCATAAGAGGGTCCTCATATCCAATCACAGAATAAATGGCTGGTTTGCAACTGAGGAGGTCTGAAAGGATGTTCAGTTTGCCCTTAACAAACTTGTAGCAAAAATTGTACCCCAACAGGGTCTGCATGACACATGCCTGCTGCAGGAGAAGCTTAGGAGGCTTGCAGAAATAACAAAGGGCTTTGTGGTCTGTGCAAACTACATATTTGTGCTGGTCTCCCTAAAGATGATGAAACCAGTGGGTAATTGAATCCACTACTACTTGCAACTCCTTGTCAAACACAGAATATGAACACATGTTGGGTGCAAACTTGCGGGAAAAGTAAGTAACCAGGAGCTCCTGAATGCCATGCTCCTGCATGAGGACTGCACTGGCAGCAAAATTGAAATTATCACAGGATTTCAGGGATTCAGCCTGCAGGGGGTTCTTGGGAACTTATGAGCAAACAGCCCACGGGTCCTGCGGGGAGGGCCCACCACAAGATTGGAGCTAAATTTACAATATAAGATGGTAATTTGCCAAGGAGAGCCCAGGGTCTGCTGGCAGGCACCATTGAATCAATTAGGCCGGTGAGGGTGATGTACATCACCCCAAATATCTGAGCAGATGTAGATTAATTGATTGTAACATATTCCTGCGGGCAGGTGGGCCGGGGGGGGGTAAGAGGTGGTGTCATTAGAACTAGATAGGCGGGCAGGTAGTTGTACTTGTTGCAGAACAGCAGGGGAGGTATATTGACCTGAATTCAATCTCTATCAATAGTCTTGGTTTCTCTAGTTCTGGCTTCTGGGTTGTAGATTAGGATTTCCTCTAGGGTGAATTCCAAATACGCTTGGTTGGGTGGGTATTCTTTAAAATGTACCAGGACAAAGGAAGCTCCTGGTGGACAATATAGTTCAGGGGCAACTGTGGTAAGTTCAGCTCCCTGGTGATTGACTCCCTGGCACTTGACACTTTGTCAAGTACCAGGGAGTCAAGTGCTGCATATGCAAATCTATTAGTATTTTTGGCTTAACTGATTTTAAGCTAATTTTTACTAATAAAATAAGAGTTCAAAACCAAAAAACAAGATTAAAATTACTTGAATTTGACCCCGTTTAATAAATCAATTAGCTAAAAAACGGATTTAAGGGGCAATTCATAAGTGAATTTACTAATAGAAATGAAAATACTTGTGTTCAACACTCAAAATCAAAAAGGGACCAGTTTGACACTTTTTAAGCCAAATCTTAATTTTATTAATAAAACATAAATGCACTTATATGAATTTTATTATTTACTATTATATGTTTATTATTAGTGTCCATAGTTGTTGATTAGGCTCTCAAGCACTACTATACTGGATTTAGTGATATAGCCATTAACCAAATACCCCACTTGGTTTACATTATGCCATTTCCAGGTTTGTGGATTAAGTGGTGCCACATAAATTAAGCCCAATTTACTAAGAGATTTCATATGTAATTTATAAAAAACAGAAACTCAACCCCCCCTCTGTTTGACTCTATTCACTTGCCACACAATTGGTTTTGTATTTAACTAATCAAAGGCTCAGAATTAAGGCTAAATTAATAAGTGACACATTATGAGCGCCACTTGACACCCATCCACTTGACACTTTAACTTTGGGATTAGTACAGAGAACTTCTTAACGTTTTAACACACACCATGGTAAATAATTCACTCCCAGCTCCTCACAGCATACCCTAATCACTAATAAACACCTTCCTACTCATTTACTTTTTTAACTTATGCTGTATTTTTTTATTTATGAGCATATGAAACTGCCCTGCTTCTGGGTTAACTTTTGAACCTGTTTTAAATTTAAGCAAGTTTTATATGTAAAAAGCATAGTAAATTTGATTTTTCTGCTCAACTCTGGCATACTTGACAGTGAGAATTCAGCTTTTTCAACTGATTGACCATGCCAAACTCAGCACATTACTATGTTTTGAGCTTTTAACTCCCAAAAAAAATCCACACAATATATATATTTTACAATTATAATTTACTACTCTTCCTGCTACTCCCCATATAACTTTTATATACCTTTTTGATTTTTAAGTATACTTTTACATTGATTTAGCACTAAGATGTTATTCTGAACCTAAGATCTTTGATGCTTCATCATAAATTCATTTATTTTCTATGTTTAACCTTTATATCTATACTTTTGAATTCTATTTTGCGTCTATTTACTTTGTTATGTTTTTTCTTGATAAATAAAACTTTATTTGCATACTTTTCATTTAACTTTTGCTTTACCCCTTTGTGTTTAATATATATTCTTAATTTTTTTATTTATAAAACTTATTTTTTCTTTATCCAAATTTATCTAAATCCAACAAGCCTACCAAGCGCCAAGCCTCAAAGGGCTCAAAAGAAACTGCCTCCACCCCCAAGCGTGTCAAGAAGCCTGAAAAGGCAAAGTCTCCAACTCCATCTCCCCAAAACCATCTCCTAATCCATCTCCTCCCCCCTCATCTTCAACTTCAACTTCCCCCCAAGTCCACAAAAAAGTGATGACTCCCTCACTGATCACTATTTTTACAAGTCAGAGGCCAACTCTGAACCCATCAAGGAGCATCATACCAAGAAGTCAAAGGCTGCCAAGGAGCCCACCTCTTCTTCTGGTAAGAAAAAGGAGGCTTCCAAGCAGGCCTTGAAGAACCCTTCCCCTCCTCCTCCTGATGGCTCTTCCCCCTCCCTCATCTGACCCCCAGGATGAACCTGATGAATATTCCAAGAAGTTCAAAGCTTCTGGTCACGTGGCTTGGGATCCACTGGCCATCCACAATATCTGCAATGTGGATAGAGATTTCAAAGTCCCCAAGCGCTTCCCCTATTACTTCACAGTCATGTCTGTAAAGAGCGGCCCTGGCTATGTTGCTGACAATTGCATCTTTAACTGTAATAACTAAAAACACCAAACTAAGAGCAAGCACTTTGTATGTGAGGATAAGACTTGCGGGCCCGGATGAACACCAAGGGTTGGGAGCGGGTTACTGCTGAGAAGGGGGATCACACATGTGAGCCCCCTAATCACCTGATCACTTTTATGCTGAAGTGGTACCTTGTCCAAGTGATCCCCACCTCTGCCAACCTCTGCGCTTCAGATCTGTTCATCAAGGCCCTTCAACACCTGCAGCCCAACAATCTTAAGTTGGTGCCCAACTAGGAGCTACTTGTTAATTTTCATAAGAAATAAGAGAATTTCTGCCAATCCCCCTCCTCCCAAGGCCTCAGATGTTCTCTCTGAGCTTACACTCACCCACGAGCTCAAGTAGCTTCCAAGTGGGGAGCACTTCCTCCTTCACAACAATGGGCCTGGCAGCAAAGACTGCATAATCTGCTATACCACTCAGCAGAACCTTCTGGAGTTAAAAATGGCTTCAACCTGGCTAGTTGATGGTACCTTTGCCACTTGCCCCCAGATGTTCAAACAGCTCTGGATAATCCATGCCCAGATTGACATCCAGGTGATTTCCCTTGCTTTCTCCCTTCTCCCTGGGGCCACCAAGGCCATCTACACCCGTGCTTTATCCATCCTTTACCAAGCACTTTCCCTCCTTCCTGATAACAACAACAATACCAAGAAGACCCCCTACACCTGCGCCAACTCTCCTGCCTCTGACAAAGACCAGGCCACCCTGGACTTGGAGGAAAAGGTAAGGCTGAGAGCTCTGGGGCCTCACATTTGCATCATGGACTTTGAGACTGCTCAGTTCAATGCATTTGAGCAGCTGTTCAGCAAGGAGGTGCAGGGGTGCCACAACACTTCTGCAAAGCAGTTGCTTGGAATGTGCAGCCCCATGCTGAGCTTAGTAGGTTGAGCCGGAGGGACACTTTGGACAGCTGCAAATTTGTGCTTGCACAATTTAGTGCCTTGGCTTTTTTAAAGCCAGAGCACACTGCACAGGGGTTTGAGGTTCTATCAAAGGATCCTTACACAGTGAAGCACTTGAATTTAAAGCCTTTCCTTGAGTACTTCAAGCCCCAGTGGATTTGGAAGGTTGTCACACAGAGACAAGGCAAGGCCTGTGCCAAGGCCAGTTGGAATGTTTACTGGGCGGCGGTGAATGATGAGCTCAAGACTACTTTGGTGCTAGAGGCTTATCACAAACATCTCAAGGCCAACTTTGAGATTCATCCAAAGTTCAATAAGTTCTTCTCCCTCCTGCAGCACAAGCAGGAGAAACCCATCTCCAAGCTGTGTGACTTGGAAAACTGCATCCCCCCACCAAGCCTACAACCTGCTCCACCCTCTTTGCCAAGGCCATTCAGGGTGCAGCTAAGCACAAATACAAGGCCTCTGAGCTTAAGCAGAAGCTTGAGCTTATTGCCACTGCCCTCCTGGAAGGGGATAAATGAAAAGGGGGAAGAAGGATGAAGATTAAACTTGCTTGCTTTTATGGTTTCAACTTTTAACTTTTCAGCTTTAATTTTTACTTTTTAATTTTGATCATTCATTTTTTAGTTTTAATTTTTAAGTTTTTTTATTTAATTAGATAGCAATGATTATTTTTTGTATACATTTTAAGTTTGAAATGAATATTTATAGTTGAAAGTGAATGAAATATCTTAATTTTTGTAAATTTCCTAATAAAACATAATACACTCACATTTATACTTATATGAACTATATCAAATAAATATTAATATTATTTCACTTTTTTCTATAGCTGCTATTGTTGTGTTTGTGTTTTTTTTAGCTCATTGATATTTAATTTTTGGTAATCAAAAATATTTTTATAATAAGAGTGTAAATTACATAGTAAAATGAGAAGAAGTTGCTTATTTCTCCTTAGTCTCATTTGTTAAAATACACTTTTTATTGCATTTTTGAGCTTTATGGGGTCACTTTAGTACACCATAGCTGTAAGGCTTAATTTTTTACATTAAGAGTTTTCAGTACATCAATATCCATTAATACAAAAGTGTCAATTTCCAGTTGTCAATCAGGGAAAAAGCTGAATTCTCACTTTACTATAGTGTCAAGCACCAGGGAGTTAATCACCAGGGAGTCAAACTTACCACAGCTGCCGTTCAGGTGGTTGGTTCACGGTTTCTTGGGGTGTTAGGTGTGAGGTAAAGAATTGTGGGAGGTAGTCTGCAAATGAAATAGAACTAAAATCAAATATGGAATAGCCTGGTTGAACCAAAGGTTCATGTCACTTTATTGCAAGAATGGTGATGAGCAACTTCCTGGAAGCCCAGGGTATAAGTATATTCATCTGCCATGGAGAAACTTTTATAACCCTTTCTGGGTTGAGTGATACTGTCTTCCATGGTTTAGAAATCATTGGTGGCGTCCTGCCTGGAGGGTCTCTCATTGGTTCCGTTGGAATGAGGAAACTTGAATTTCCCCTTCAAGCTGCAGGATTTTTCATCCTCAGGCGGCCTGCATTCTACAGAAAACTTCTCCAATTCTTTATCAGAGGTGGCCCTAATTATCTCAGGATTGTTGCAGGCCTGCACTCTCATTGGTGGGACTAACAGGATCCTTTTTCAGGTGAGGTGTTGGTGTGTGCAACTCTGGGTTGATTGATCTCAGGAGTTTCTACAAATTCAAATTTGGCTCTGGTTCAAGCCCAAACATGAATGGCTGGGCCTGCAAGCTGGTGGCCTGCAGGGTATCAGGGTTTGAATCCTGTAGCTGGAATTCTATCACATGCATAGTTAACAGAAACTTGTAAATTGTGACATCATCCCCTTCTCTTCTTTCACACCCCTCCTTACTCACCTTTTTGTCTAGGTATTGCTGTATGACTCTGTGTGTGTTGGGCAGGTTGGAGACAGGTTCCCAAGTGCTCTCTTTGGGGGGGGGGGTAGCCTTCCTATTTGACGTAATACTGCAGAGTACTTTAGTGGAGGCGGTGTCAGTGGATGTATTAAACCTTGTATTCATTTTCACGTCTCTCCTGAATGAGCAGGAGGTTAGAATTGATCTTCTGGTGGGGGAGGGAGGTTCCTTCTTTCTTGAATAGCAAGGATTGGTAGAAGACATTGTGTATTTTCCAAGTAGGTAGCAGCTCTAGTTTGTACACCACTTCTTTTTGCCTTACAATCTTTTAAGGGCTGCAGCAGCAGTGAGCTAGCTTCCTACTGGGCACGTGTAAGGGGAAGTTATGGGAATTGAGATAAAATTTATTGCCTATTTCCAAGGGGTTTCTGGGAAGCCTTTTCTTGTTGGCAAACGCCTTGTAGGTCTAATAGTGTGTGTTATGTTCCTAAGGTAGGTTTCTTGGGTGACATTGTAATACCCAAGTATTGAGGGTAAAACTTTAGTAACATAAGATGGCAGGTTAGACGGCTCAAAGCCGTTCAAGGCGTAGACAATTGGATAGAAGTTTACTGCCTAACAGAAGGCTTTGGCAAGGATGTTGAATGGTCTAAGGCTGACAGCAAGGTACAGTAGCGTAGCTGTGGGGATCACATAAGTAGCTAAGTTGGGAGTTGGGCAAGATGACTCTAGAGGTGTCCATGGGTTCAAAACCATTGAGATGAGGTGAGTTAGCTCATTGTACAATATGCCTTTTGATCCCATTAGTTCAGGACCAAACTGAGCATTGGTTGGCTGGTGGCCCCCTATCCCAAGGTAAGCTGTCAAGACAGCTGTGAAGATGATGTAGTTCATCTCCTGACTTGGGGAGGGGTAATGGGTTTATTAAGGTTACTTGCTTAGCCTGGGTGTTGTAACAGTGCTGTTTTAGCAGAGTTACAAAGGAAAAATATTTAGAAGCTAGATAATAATCTTTATTGTGAGATAGAAATTATATAGTCATAGTGAATCAATGGATAACAGGAAAATGATTGTTGATCACACGGTTGGATGGAAGAAGGGGGTGGCTTGATCCTGGTAATGAGTCAAGCGCCAAAACAAGGTATCCACCATAAAGGATCAGCATCTGTTCATGTTGTTGGATTTGGTAATTCAAGTTGACTTCCTAGTCTGGCTTTGAGTGATAGGATAATTGGATTGCAGGTCACAAATTTTCTTGGTTAGAACCTTGCTGCTGGTTGAGCCTGTTGTTTTGACACAATCATTGATGTAGGCTGCTACTTCCTTGCCCATGCCCGGCCATGTGTAGTTCTGCTTGAGACTTGGGAGGTATTTGTGTCTACAGGGGTGGCTGGTCATCTCTGAATTGTGGTGGTCAATCATTATATTGGTTTGTGTTGGGCCTTTGGGTGCATAGATTCTGTTGTAGCAGCAGGTGGCGCCTTTCAGGGAGTATCCTTTCTTTGAGTGATAGCAATCTGGGTCCTTTTCCAGGGCTTTGACTAGTTTGATTAATTAGGTGTCTTGCTTCTGAGCTTCTATCACTTTGGTTTTGTTAGCAGCAATCTTCAAGTACTTCATTTTATTCCTAGGCTGACAGGGTCTAGTAGTGTATGGGTGTTGCAGTCCTTGATTTCTGTGGAGGAGGGGATTAGGTTGGCTCTTTTTCTCAATGCATCTGGTACCATGTTCACCTTTCCTGGCTTGTAGTCCATGGTCAAGGTGTAGGCAGCCAGTTCTTAGTCACATCTTTCTTGTTGTTGGTTAAGCTGTTGTGGTTTGAAAAAGTAAACTAAGTTCTTGTGGTCCATTAGAACCTTTAACGGATGTTCAGCACCGCATAGATATCTGCGCCAATGCTTCAATGTCATAATTATAGCTAGCATCTCCTTGTCATATATTGAGTAGTTCCCTTCTGCCAGCAGCATCTTCTTGGAGTAATATGCTACAGGATGTAGCATAATATCCCCTCCTTTCTTAAGAAGGACCCCACCCACCGCAAAGTCAGATACATCCATCTCAAGCACAAAAGGTTTATACAGGTCAGGCATGGCAAGGACAGAAGAAGATGTGAAAGCCTTTTTCAGGGTCTCAAATGCGGAGGTGAATTCATCAGTCCAGACAAAATGGACCTTTTACAAGCAGAGCCTGGTCAGTGGCAGTGTTATAGAGGAATTTTTTTATGAAGTCTCTGCAATTTTTTGCTAACCCCAGGAAGCTTCTGACATCTTTCTGGCACGTGAGGATAGGCCAGGAGGCTACAGCGTCCACCTTGTTCTGAGTCATCACAAATCCTCCAGGCTTCACAGTATAGCCCAGGAATTCCACCTCTGGCTGAAAGAATTTGCATTTAATGAGTTTTGCATGTAGGTTGGCTTGTGAGAGTTTCCCAAGGATCAGGTTCAGGTGATGTAGGTGCTCTTTGTTAGTCTTGCTATAGATGAGGATGTCATCAAGGTAGGCTACACAGAACTGGGTATAGGTATTTGCCCAGGACTATATTGATAATGCACTGGAAGGTGCTAGGGGCATTGCATAGTCCAAACAGCATCATCAGGTATTTTTAGAGTCCATACCTGGTCTTGAATGCCGTTTTATACTTGTTGCTTTCTTTAATTTGGATTTGATTGAAAGTGTCTTGGAGATCAATCTTGGAGTATACCTGAGCGCCTGTCAAAACATCACAATTCATCATCATTAGGAATAGGGTAGTGGTTCTTTATAGTTATATTGTTCAGCTTCTGGTATTTAGCGCACAGGCACATACAGCTGTCCTTCTTGCCCACAAACATCATTGGAAACAAATATGGGCTCTTGGACACATAGATGAAGCCTTTCTTTGACATTTCTTCAATATACGCTTTCAGTGCCAACTGCTCTTTGTGATTGCAGCTATAGATGGGGTCATGTTAGGGCTTGGTGCCAGACAAGAGGTCAATAGTGTGGTCAATAGTGTGGTCATACTTTGTGTGTTCAGGGAGACAGGTTGCTGCTTCCTTGCTGAAAACGTGGTTCCACTTATCTAACAGAGAAGGTAGGGTCCCCACACTGGGTTCCATTTTTAGGGTCAGAAGTGTGCTGGGGCTTTCTTTGGTTGGACGCAGCTGGAACAGCGCTATGTCACAAGAGTGAGCCCCTTTTAAGGCAACTGTTTGATCATGGAAGTTCAGGATGGCACCATGCCTTTGGGACCAGGAGTCTCCCAGGATCAATGGGTGAGGAAGTCTGTTCAGGATGATGGGGAGTGCTGGATAGATGTTCTGACCTATTCTTAGTGGTAACTTGGTTTCACACCTGAACCCAAAGTCATGAGAGCTATTTCCCATGATCACCTTAACGCCTTTGGAGGTAGCCTTTAGTCCTAGGCTCTTTTCAAGAGTGACATCAATAAAGCTTTCTTCAGCTCCTGTATCAATGAATGCCTCAACAATATGGGATGTTGTGAGTGTTTTCACTTTGACTTGTATAAATTTTCAAGACTGGGTAGAGGTGTTAATTTGTGCTAGTGAAACTTTGGGACCACTTTTTTGGGCAAGCCTTAGTGAGGTGACCTGGGTTGTGACATTAGAAGCACAAACCTTCACAGTAGTGACGTTGTAACTCCTCAGGGGACATTCCTTGTCTTCTAGGTGTCTGGGCACAGTTAGAGTGCTGAGTGGCAGGGGGGCGTTCTCTTGGTTAAGACTCAATACTCTGCACAGGAGAAGTAACTCATCTAAGCCAAGTGTGGGGGTGGTGCTTAAGGAGTTCTTTCAAGGAAGAACAGGCTCCTTGTTGGTACAGTATGGCAGATAACTTGTCTTTGAGTTGGGTTCTAGCTTTCAGTTTAAGGAACTAATTGGTATAAGCTTGTAAGGTGCAGGATCCTTGTTTAATGTCCAGTAAGTTGATGAGGGCATGGTGGCAGGTGTCTTGGTTGTTGCCTTTGGCCATAAGTTCAATTTCAAATTGGGAGTAGTATAGGCAGAGAAGTTGATGTCTTCAGCAGTGGCCTTCCCAAAACAGTCTAGGGCATTTCCAGAGAGCATGAAAGCCACACCAAGGACCTTCTCTGTGTTATTGGAGTAAGAGTTTGCATTGGCCTGGAAGTGGAGGCAGAGGACTGGCATAGCTCTAGAGACTTCTTCAAAGGTGAGCTTTCCCATCTGCAACATTTCCACCTTGGTTGTGGATTGGCTGACTATAACATTCTGGACTTGCAAATTTGGGGTCTTAGTTTCCTCAACGCCAAGTGTGGCGCCCTTTGGTTCTGTACTGCATTGGTATCTAATTGCTGATGCAATTAAGTTGTTAAATAGCTTGTAGGTGTAGTAAGCTGAAATCAATGAAAATAGCATACAAGATGCCTCAAGAGTTATCAACATCTTGGGGCCCAGATTACCATGGTTAAGGTAGATTGCCATAATGTCAGGGATCCAGCCTGTGGGGGGTCTTGAGAACTTACAGGCAGACAGCCTGTGGGTCCTTCAGGAAGGGCCCACAGCAACAGCACTATGCTGACACTAAAAATGCCAACAGTGGCTATGTCAACACTTTGTCAACATGGCCACTGTTGACTCAAAACTCAAAATCTCCTATTTTTTTGCTAGTTGTGCTAGCTTAATTCTTTTTTTAAAGCGTTCAGGGGTGTGAACCCAGAAAACACAACAAAATTGTGGCCATTTTGACACAATTTAATATTAAGCTTGATCAAAAACTCAATTTAACCAGATTTTTCCTTTACATTTACTAATAATTTTTTTAATTTTTTTATTTGTTTTCACAACGTAAAAGTGTCAATGTTGACACTTTTTAAGCATAACTTATTTTTAATAAAACTGAAACATCTACAACAAAGAAATTAAGTGCACATTTAAATTTTTTATTTAATTAATTTATTGTAAAAGACATTGTAAATACAGTAGATTGTTAAAATGATCATGTTATAGATATATATGTGGCACTTATTCCAGCTTTTTTTATTTGAAGTGGATTGGTGGCTAACGGCAATCCAATAATTTAAGCGTGAGTTACTATGTAATTTACTATAGAATTTATTATTGAAAATAAAGACAACACTTGGAAATGTTGTCTATTTGCTTGTGATCATCTGCCGGGTGGAGTTAAGCAAATTAGAGTGGCACAATTAAGCTTAAATTAATATGTCACTTAATATAAAAAGTGTTGTAAGTGATGTTGTTGATACTTTACCCTTTTCATTACTGAATACAACTTTATTAACTTTTTTCAATATAAAAAATGGTAAAATATCATAGTACCACTACCCAAATATTATTTTTAATAAAGAAATAAAGAACTTTGATACTTTTTTACTTATTTTCATTTTTTTTAATTTTACTATGTGAACAAAAACACACAGAAAATGGTTTATATTTGCTAGCCCACATAAATTTAATTAAGTGTACTATGAAAAAACATAGCAAATTTTCAAAAAAATGTTGACAGTGACAATGTTGTCAAAAATAATGTCTTCAATTTTTCTAATTGACAGTGAGAATTCAGCTTTTTTTACTAATTATCACTCATAATGTTGACACTTTTCATTACTCACATATAAATCTTAATGTTTTACATAATAAAATCATCTGAAATTTTAACATGTTGCATTTTTAACTTTTTTTAAATATTTTTTATTTTTAAAATAAAGTCTATTTATAAAGCTAATACTTTTACTTAAATCTTTAACTTTTAACTTGTTATTTAAAACTATATTAAAATAAAAACTATACAAGTATTTTTTAACTTTTAAATACCAATAAAACCCCTATTTGATTTAATTTTTATTTATTATGATTTATAGTTGTTTTTGTTTTGTTTTTTAAATACATTGCTTTATTTTAAACCCTTTTACTTATTATTTTAGAACAAGAACACCTCTAAGCAGCCCAAAGGAATCAAGCGTCCCTCTAAGTCAACCAAATCTACCTGTAAATTCACTGCCCCCTTTGGCCTTGGATAGGACTGTATTTCCTCGTTGCACAAAAAAGACTGCACCAAGCCCAGCAAAACCACTAAATTCCCTCAATGATTTAGCTCACACAGTGGATGAAAGATTTGTGTTGGCATATCCTGCAGGACCCCCAGCTCTGGTTGCTCCAACTTGGGAAGAAACACTAGTTAATTTGGACTATTTATTGACATGGTATTGTCCGCTTTTAAAGACAATTAGGAACGCCTAATCAAATGGGGCCACATCAACAACTACAAAGCCAACTAGATCTGAAATGCTTGCATTACCTTCCAGCCAATCAGAGGGAGTTATAGAAATTACACTGGAACCCTCCAGTCCCCCTGGCCCTGGTCAGCAAATATTCTCCTCTGCCCAATCAAATGCCACATTGGAAGCCATGTGACCAAATTCTGTTAACCCCACCCCTTTTAACAAGGCCAGGGGACTTTGAGTCCCCTGCTTGTCAATTCTCAATTATTAAAAGTTTTGGGTTTTTCTCTACACTAATTTTCAGTTTGGGTGTTTGGGTCTTTGTTTGATCCTCTCAGCTAAAAGTGTTAAAGTGTTAGTAGTTGTCTTTAACATTACCTTTACCCGCCCTGGTTCAAACCCGCTCTCTCTTCTGGAACCCTTAAATTTGGCTCCAGCGTATAGCGTTTTGGTTTTTGTTTTTGCTTTTAAAGTTTTACGTTTGAGCCTAAAGCTTTAGTTAAATTCAATATAAAAACTTACTTTATCTTGTATTTTTCTCTAAAAATATTCAATTTCAAACCCGCTTCATTCCCGGTCACTTTAAAGACGCCCAAGCACACCGCCAAGCTCCCCAAACCCTTCCTGATCCTACTTTGGTTCTTTTCTTGTGGCTGCCCCTGTTGTCCCCAAATTTGACCAAAGTTTATCAAAAAATTACACCACTCTTCTCAGAATTTCCTGGAGAATCCACCCATGATACTCCCAGTTTTAAGATTTGTTGCATTTTCTCTGTCCCCCTTTTTGCTCCTCTTGTGGTCCACCTCGCCAGACCTGTGGTCTAAACTCTCCTCTTCAGCGCAACTTGCGAGCGCGGCCCCCTCTAGCCTCCTGAGCTTGCCTGGCAGTCTTCTTTATTCTGGGGAGGCTGTGGTGAAGAGCCTAACCTGTGATGATTTGGATTTGGGGGTCCTTGACCATGCTTCTTCCACTCCAGTGGACAAGGAGGTGCCTAGGTCCTCCCCTCTCAGCTTAGAGAAGAGCACCTCTGCACCTTTGCGCGCATCTGTGGTGCTCCCTTCCACTCCCACTTGTACCCCCTGACTGCTCACTGGGTTGGTGCTGATGGCGCTGAACGCTTACTTTCCTCAGTTGTCACCTGTGTCCTCCTTGTGGTCTCCCTTTCAAGCAGCCGTTCCAGTCCTCCACTGGGCGGCATCCTGGTGGTTTGTTTTGCCGGGATGGGAGCCAAACTTAGTTAGTTTAGCCCCCCTCTCTCACACTACCAAGAAGAAACCTGTCTCATCAAAGAAGGCCACCCCAAAGCCCTCCCCTGAGCCCTCTCCTGAGAAGAGCCCCGCTCACTCCACTAGGGGAGAGGAAACTAATGGTTCCCTTACAGATCATAGTTTTTACAACTTGGCTTCAGATGAGGAGCCAACCAAGAAGAAGCGCTCAGCCCAAAAGTCCCCGCCCAAGTATAAGTCTTCTGCACATGAGGAGCATCACAACAAGCCCCCTTCTGCTTCCCCACCACCATCAAACTCCCCCCTTCCATTTCATCAGGGGATGATTCAAAGCCCCGCCCTAATTACTTCCCTGGATTCTGCCATGCTCCTGCTGGCCCCTGGGACCCTCTGTTAGCCCATACCATCCGCAACGTTGATGGCAAATTTAAGGTTCCATCTTCCTTGCCTAAGTATTTTCAAATCATGAGTGTAAAGGGTGGGCCGGCCATGGTGGCCAATGGTTATATTTTCTCCTGTAACAACGCCAACTGGGGCTTCAAGAGCCGGCACTATATCTGCAAGGACTGCTCCTGCCCAGTGCGGCTCAATACTGAGCGCTGGGACTTGGTACAGACCATCAAGGGTGAACACACTTTTGTGATGCCCAACACAACCATTGCCTGCCTTCTCAAATGGTATCTGGTGCAGATCATGCCCACCTCAAATGACCTTTCCCCAACCAAGCTGGCCGTGCTTGCATGCAAGTACCTCTCCCCCATCAACCTCAAGAGGGTCCCAACCCATACCCAGTTGGTCAAGTTTGTGAGTGATAGGCGCCAAGCCTCAAACCCTTTGACCAAGAGCGCCATCATCATTGAAGACCTGGTCCTCACAGATGCCCTCAAAAAAACTGAGGATGATGAGATATTCCTGCTCCATGACAATAGACAGGAAGTGGAGAATAGGATTATAGCCTACACCATAACCCAAAACCTGGAGCAGCTCAATACTGCTATCACCTGGCTTTGTGACGGCACATTTGCAACCTGCCCAACTATCTTCAAGCAGCTTTGGGTCCTGCATGGGCAGTTCAATGACCAGGTTATCCCTCTTATGTTCTTCCTCCTTCATGGTGCCAAGACAGAAGTCTACACCAGAGCATTTGAAATTGTCTGGGATGCTTTGAGCTCCCTTCCCACCAACCAGCTCCCCCCTCTCACCCACGCCACCAGAGCAAACCCTTTCTCTGCTGTGAAGGATGAGTCAACCCTAGCCGCAGAGCAGCAAGCTCATGCACGCTCAATTGGGCCAAAGGTGATCATAATGGACTTTGAGCAAGCTCAGTTCAGAGCCTTTGAGGCCACCTTTAATAGAGAAGTACAGGGCTGCTTCTTCCATTTTAAGCAAACCCACATCAAGAATCTCAAGAGCGAGAAGGAGCTTTTTGACAAGTATCTTAATGATGGTAAAGGAAAGTGCCGCTTTGCCTTCACCCAGTTTGTTGCCTTGGCTTTTGTGCGGCTAGAGTATACTGGGCTTGGCTTTGAGGCCCTCCTGGAGGATGCTTATGTGAAGAAGCACTCCACTATTTTCAAGAGTTACCTTGAGTACTTTGAAAGGCAATGTGTAGGCAAGAAGGTGACCACCTGGAGAGGAAAGAGCAGGGCCACTGCCCCTTGGAATTGTCAGGGCGCCTGCCTCAAGGGGGGAGATTAAGACCACTTCTAGCCTTGACGTTTGGCATAAGCACTTGAAGACCAAGTTTGGGTCCAACTATCATGCCCTGCCCCAAAGGGAAGGCTTTTTAAGATACTTAGTTAATCTTCAGTTTTGCTTAAATCTTTCTTTATTTATTAATATTTGAAAGTTTAACTTGAATTGTTAATAATTTAGTATTTTAAGTTAGTTTATCTTTGTTTTACAACATTCACGTTCAAATTGTTGTTGTTGCTCTGTCTTCCCTATTCTTATTCCACATATATTTCTACTTAAAGTTAGAATAGTTTCACCTTATCTTACCTTTTTTAACAACTGCTTGTGTTGTTGCCGCTCCCCCAGCTTTACGTTGCTGATCTGCGTACAGTACTGGCTTATGTTTCCCCCTTCTGGTTTTGGTTGACTACAAACTTCTCCAGTTGCTCCTCTTCTTGTCTGCTTCCTTCATGTCTATCAATTGCAACAGAAAAGGCTTATTCTCTATAAATAAATAGATTTTGCTGAGTAGGCTTTAAGCCAAAATTCTAAGTGATTTCTTCCCTTCAACTTTTATGATTTTTAACTTCAAATTTGTAATTTTAAGAATTTTGTTTTTTAATTCATTTTTTTAGTTTAGCTTTTCCTTAAATCCAAATGGAACTTTTAAAACAACAAGCCTTAGGCTTGTTGTATCCATTTTTTCCCTTAAGGAATCTTTCAATAGTTATATGTATCAATTTGCTGATGGAGAATATCCTAATATGGATATTCCCTTAGTTACAAATTGTTCACTATTGAACACTTTATTCTATCTTCTTTGCTTAGGGTTTTTACACTCTATTACTCCATTTGTGATGCAATATAGGTTTTTAGCAGGTTTCTGTAAGATCATCTTACAGACAGTTCCTACATTCTTATATCTTTTAAATTTGAATCCCAATGTTTTGTACACTCTAGTTTATAACCTTGCACTATATGGGCAAGACCTTACATTATTTTGGCTTCCCATGGAATTTACCCAGGCAATACTTTTCCATCTCTTATATCATCTTTTTAGCTTTGTTTCTCGCTATTATTATTGTAACTTTTTTATCTCTAGTAGTTTTTTTACTTGGTTGGTTATATGATAAGGTTTTTTGTAATAAGGAGAATCATACCCCCACTACCTACACCAACCAAACAGTAGTTCTCAATACCTTAGACCATAGTTCACCACTCCCTAGTATTTTTAACACTTTAGCTTACACACAGGCCCACTTTACTGCTTACGGGTCTGAGTTCTCCACCAACTCCCAGAAGGTCCTCTATCTTGCAGAGAATCTCACTGGTCACTACAGAAATTGGTTTAGCTCTCATTCAATACACAACCTGGGTATCCTACAGAACTATGATCTCTTTGTCAGTTCACTTCTATCTTTCTCTGGAGAAGACAAGGAGTTGTTGACTCTCTCCACTTCTCAGTTTGCAGGTCTCACACAAGCTTCTCTTCCACTTGGCAAATACAACCAGAAGTTTTTCTCCATCCAGTCAAGACTACAAGCCTCTGACGCTGAGGCTTGCAGCTTCTACAAGATAGGCCCCAACAGATTGCTCCAGAAATTTTTGGTCCACCACAATCTCCCCAACAAACTAGAACCTCTTATCAGAGAAGTGGTTAAGTGGAATTGGAAATACCTTTCTTTGAAAATACACCCTCCTTCTAACCTATCCCCTGCAGCTTGGTTGTTTATTCCAGACAAGGCCTTGCTCTCTTTAACTCCTCCACCTTACAACAAGACAAAGTCTGGGGGAGGTTTTTGCCTTACTTTCAAGGAAGTCCTTAGAAGAAGGAACAACAACCTCTGCTCTTACTGTGGATCAAAGGATCATCTTCTACCACCTGCCCTCTCTCCAAATGTCCCCCTTTTTTCAACAAGACCTCCACCCTCACTTTGCTTTCCCTTAACAACACTTCCAAGTCACCTACTTTCCTAGTGACTATTTGTGGACCTTTGGGAAAGATCAAGGTGCTTGCTCTTCTTGACAATGGCGCCAATGCCAACTTCATTGAGGAGAAACTTGCTAAACTACTTGGACTCCCCGCTTTCAGATCTCTTGACGTTAAGGTGGGAAACAGCACTCTCATTAGCGCCACACCTATCCTCCAACCCTTCACCATTGACTTGGAGGGCTCTCCATTCTGCGTCATGTGTAACTCCTCCCCCAACTTATCCTTCCTGTTCATCCTTGGATTCCCGTGGTTGAGAGAGTCTTTGCTTAACTTTGATCACCCAAACAACAAGATATCATTTACATGCAATGATGTTTCAAATTGTTATCACTTGTACCTGGTACTCTTGGCTCAACTTCTTCCAAACCAAACCTAACTGCTATCTCTAGTACAATCCCAGATACTCTTTCCGCCAAGGACAAAGATGGATTACCTTATTGTTACTCTGACTTCAAGGATTGTTTTAGTGAGGAGGAATGTAACCTGCTACCTCCTCATAGGCCCTACAATATTCAGATAAACCTTAAGCCAGGCACCACTCCCCCTGGGGAAGGCTTATTCCTCTCTCTGACTCAGACAACACTCTACTAAAGAACTACATCAATGAGGAACTCTCCAAGGGCTTTATCTCTCAATCTACATCTCCATGTTATTCCCCATCTTCTTTGTCAGTAAATCTGATGGCTCTAAGCGCCCTTGTGTAGACTATAGAGCTCTCAATGAGATCACAATCAAGGATAGATGCCCTATTTCTTTTTCTGAGTCTTTGACCAATTGCCTTGCTGGTAGTTCTGTATACACCAAGATTGATCTCCAAAACGCTTTCAACCAGATCAGAGTCTCTCCTGGCCACAAATGGAAGACCATGCTCTGCACCCCATTTGGGTTATACAAGTACAATGTAATGCCCTTTGGATTATGTAATGCTCTGTCAACCTTCCAGGCCTTAATGAATGAGGCACTTCTGCCCTTCCTTAACGAGTTTGTTGTTGTCTATCTCAATGATATCCTCATATAATCCTCTTCCATTGACAAGCATGTTGCCCACGTCTGTCAAGTACTCCAGAGACTTTGAGACTACAACCTGTTTGCAAAATCTTCTAAGTGCTCATTCTTCTGCACCAAGGTTGATTTCCTTGGCTACATTGTCATTCAAAACGGGTTTGCTGTCTCCCCTAGCAAGGTGGATGCTATCCAAAGCTGGTCTGTTCCCAAGACTTGCTCACAACTTTGTGGTTTCCTTGGACTGGCAAAATATTGCCGTAAGTTTGTGGTAATTTTTCTCTCTAGTTTTTCCACTCACTACCCTCACTTCTCCTTCCGTTCCTTTTGTCTGGACACCTGAGGCCCAACTCGCATTTGAGGCTACAAAGGCTGTCTTTGTCTCCACTCCTGTCCTCCTGATGCCTGATCCTTCCAAACCCTTCTCAGTTGAGACTGATGCCAGCAACTATGCTGTTGGCAGTGTTCTCCTTCAGCTTGGGGGGATGGGATGCAACACTCTGTTGCATACTTCTCTCAAAAACATCTTCCAGCTGAACAAAACTACCCCGTACACGACAAGGAACTTCTTGCCATCATCAAGACACTCAAGCATTGGCGTTGCTACCTTAAGGGACTTGAAAAGCCTTTCCTCATTTAAACAGACCATAAGGACTTGATTTACTTCACTGAGTTTGCCACATCTCCCAAAGACACACTAGATGGGTACTGGAGCTGTCAAATTTCTGCTTCAAGCTTGTGTATAAGAAAGTTGTACTTAATACCCTACCTGACGCACTTAGTTGTCATCCTTCATTAGCCAATGTTGACAAAGACTACAAACTCCTTAACACCAAGATGGTCCTCTTACCTGAGAGCTTTCTGAAACTTAATGTTATCAGTACTACAACCCCCAATATACTGAAGCAAATCCATGAATCTCAGCTTTCCAATAAAGCCTTGTCTCAGATCATTGACACTCTTACAAACAATAAGACAGTCATGAATCCTTCCTTCTCCCTGCTAGATGGTGTGTTATACTTCAACAACCTTTTGGTATTCCCTTTTTGGACCTTCAACAGCTTCTAACCATCATATTCCATGACTCCCTTGCTGCAGGCCACACTGGATATAAGATAACCTCATTCTAAACTCTGCAATCACTTCTGGTGGCCAAAGATGTCCACCTTTGTCAAGTCATATGTCAGTAGTTGCCTAGTTTTCCAGAGAAGCAAACACCCCACCCAGAAACCTGTGGGTCTTCTATGCCCCCCTTCCAGTCCCTGAAGGTCCTTAGCAGTCTGTCTCTTTGGATTATATTGTCCAGCTTCCTCAGTCCCAAGGTTTTGACGCCATACTGGTCATTGTAGACAGATTCTCAAAGCAGGCTATTTTTGCTCCCTGCAATTCTAACATTACTGCAAGCAGACTGCTTCCCTCTTTGTTAAAAACGTCTTCATCCACCATGGTACTCCAAGAGATATTGTCTCTGACTGTGGACCGCAATTCCATTCTCTGTTCTAGAAGGAGTTTATGACTCAGCTAGGTGTTCACTTTTCTCTTAGCACCTCTTATCATCCCCAGTCTGATGGGCAAACCAAACGTGCAAATCAGACACTAGAATGCTTTCTTTGCGGTTTTTCCAACAAACAACAAGAAAATTGGGCTTCTCACCTACCTTTGGCCCAGTATTCCTACAATGCTACTCCCCATTCCTCTACCAAGATGACTCCGTTCATGGCAAATTTAGGCTACAATCCTGCCTTTGTCCCTTCTGTCACCTCCTCTGTCCGTTCCCCATTTAGCCAAGGAGTTTATTGTCCAGCTAAAACTCATCCAGAATTCCTTAAAAGAGAATCTCTCTAAGGCTATTGAGGTTTACAAGGTCCAGGCCAACTGTCACTGTCAGGAATGAAAGAGCATCCAAGCCAACAACCTTGTATATCTTAATACAAAGAATCTTCCTATCAGATGGCCTTCTCATAAGCTTGGTCCCCAATTCATAGGGCCTTTTCTTGCAAAAGAAAAAATTGGAAAGGTTGCATACTGTATTCAACTTCCTCCAGGGTATTGCATCCACAATTTCTTCCACGTTTCCCTCCTCAAACTTCATATTTCTCCTCCTCCTTCCCATCAGAACAACAAAGTCACTCCTCCTCATATGGCTGAAGGAACTCCTGAGTATGAGGTTGACTCCATTATCAACCATTGTTATCACTATGGTAAACTCCAATACTTGGTTCTTTGGAAGGGATATTCCAATGAGGAGAGTTCTTGGGAGCCATTGTCCAACCTTGAAAACTGTCCCAATGCCATCAATTCTTATATCCAAGCACATCCTGAGCTTGGATCTGGAGGGGGTAATGTCATGCCCTGCCCCAAAGGGCAGGCTTTTTAAGATACTTAGTTAATTTTCAGTTTTTCTTAAATCTTTATTTATTTATTAATATTCAAAAGTTAAAGTTAAATTGTTAATAATTTAGTATTTTAAGTTAGAGTGACAACAACAACAATTTGAACACAAATGTCGTAAAACAAAGGTAAACTGTCTTCCTTATTCTTATTCCACATATATTTCTACTTAAAGTTAGAATAGTTTCACCTTATCTTACCTTTTTTAACAACTGCTTGCGTTGTTGCCGCTTCCCCAGCTTTACGTTGCTGATCTGCGTACAGTACTGGCTTTTGTTTCCCCCTTCTGGTTTTGGTTGAATCCAAACTTCTCCAGTTGCTCCTCTTCTTGTCTGCTTCCTTCCTATCTATCAATTTCAACAGAAAAGGCTTATTCTCTATAAATAAATAGATTTTGCTAAGTAGGCTTTAAGCCAAAATTCTAAGTGATTTCTTCCCTTCAACTTTTATGATTTTTAACTTCAAATTTGTAATTTTAAGAATTTTGTTTTTTAATTCATTTTTTTAGTTTAGCTTTTCCTTAAATCCAAATGTAACTTGTAAAACAACAAGCCTTAGGCTTGTTGTATCCATTTTTTTCCTTAAGGAATCTTTCAATAGCTATATGTATCAATTTGCCAATGAAGAATATCCTAATATTGATATTCCCTTAGTTACAAATTGTTCACTATTGAACAATTTATTCTATCTTCTTTGCTTAGGGTTTTTACACTCTATTAATCAATTTGTGACGCAATATAGGTTTTTAGCAGGTTTCTGTAAGATCATCTTACAGACAGTTCCTAAGTTCTTATATCTTTTAAATTTGAATCCCAATGCTTTGCACACTCTAGCTTATAACCTTGCACCATTATGGACAAGACCTTACACCAACCCCAAATACAACAAGTTCTTTGCCAGGCTACAGGAGGAGCAGGCCAGAAATGTCTCCAAGTTTTTCAACCTGGCCAACCAGGTGGCCCCCAAGAAAAAGAAGAGTAAAGAGCAGGAGTGCCAGGAGGCAGTGCAAAAGGTGGTGAAGAAGAAGTATAAGGTGGCAGAAATCAAAAAATACCTTGAAGATATTGCAACTGCTCTTGTTGGTGGGTTTGATTAGCCAAATAAACTTTGCTTTGCTTTTCCTGGATTGATTTTACTTTTGGGTTTTTATGTTTTTTAATTTATTTAGTACTAATCTTTTTAGGTATAAATGGTAAGTTTCAGATACAGTTTCAATGTGGGTTTGTAAGAAATATCTTATTTTTTGTTAATTTATCTTTGAGGCATGAGATTTTTTTCAGTTTTGCTTATATAAAGTATAATAAATTTTAAATTATAATTTTCTTATAAATGGTAGTTATTATGATATATAAAAATCTTTATTTTTGGTTCATTGGAATTTTAATTTTTACGGGAATAAAAAATAATTTTTATAATAAAAAGTATAATTTACATAGTAAATTAAAAAATAGTTGCTTATATCTCCTTATTTTTATTACTTATGGTAATTTTTTATTGCATTTTTGAATGTTCTGGGGTCATTTCAGTATAATGAAGTATTTAAAAAAATATATTTTTAAATTAAAAAAGCAGGGTAAAGTGTGCCGTTACTTAAAAAAGTGTCAACATCCAGGAGACAAAATTATATAAAACCAGGTTGTCACTTTAATATAGTGTTGACATTAAAAGTGTCAACATTGGCGCTGTTGCCAGGCCCACCACAAGATTAGAGCTAACTTTACTATATAAGATAAAAATTTGCCCAGGAGAGCCCAGGGTCTGCTGGCAGGCACCATTTAATCAATAAGGCTGATGAGGGTGATGTACATCACCCCAAATATCTGAGTGGGCATAGATTAATTGGTTGTAACAGATTCCTGCAGGCAGTTGGGCTGGGGGTAAGAGGTGATGTCATTGGAACTAGATAGGCGGGTATGTAGTTGCACTTGTTGCAGAACAGCAGGGGAGGTATGGTGACCCAAGTATCTTCTATACCAATGGTCTTGGTTTCTCTAGTTCTGGCTTCTGGGTTGTAGATTAGGATTTCCTCTAGGGTGAATTCCAAATATGCTGGGTTGAGTGGGTATTCTGTGAAATGTACCAGACCAAAGGGAGCTCCTGGTGGACAGTATAGTTCAGATGGTTAGTCCACAGTTTCTTGGGGTGTTGGGTCTGAGGTAAATAATTGTGGGATGTATAATGCAAATGAAATAGAACTAAAATCAAATATGGAATAACCTGGTTGAACTAAAGGTTCATGTCACTTTATTGCAAGAATAGTGATGGGCAACTTCCTGGCGGCCCTGGGTATAAGTATACCCATCTACCATGAAGAAGCTTTTACAAACCTTTCTGGGCCGGGTGATACTGTCTTTAATGGTTTGGAAATCATTGGTGGCGTCCTGCCTGGAGGGTCACTCATTGGTTGCGTTAGAATGGGGAAACTTGAATTTCCTTTCAAGCTGTAGGATTTGTCATCCTCAGGCAGCCCACATTCTACGGAAAGCTTCTTTAATTCTTTACCAGAGGTGGCCCCAATTATCTCAGAATTGTTAATCAGGCCCACCCTCTCATTGGCGGGACTAACAGGATTCTTTTGCAGGTGAGGCGTTGGTACATGCAACTCTGGGTTGATTGATCTCAGGAGTTTCTCCAAATTCAAATTTAGCTCTGGTTTGAGCCCAGGACAACATGGACAGCCAGGCAGCTGGACCTGCAGGTTGGCGGCCTGCAGGGTATTGGGGCTTGAATCATGTAGCTGGGATTCTATCACATGCATAGTTAACATGAACTTGTCATTTGTGACACAGGCCACCACAAAGGGCTTTCTGATGTCTGTGTGGCGCAATACTGGAGTGGAGATGAATACTTGTTTAACTGCTTCAATAGCCACTTGACATTTTAGGGGTCCACAAGAAGGTTAGCATTTTTACCAGCCAGGGGGTGGAGGGGGCAGCAAGCTTGAATATGGGGGAGATAATTTCTTGAGGAAGATCACCATACCAAGGAAGCAGCACAACTCTTTCTGGTTCCTGGGGTAGCCCACTCCCTGAGAGCTTTAGCCTTGTCTGGGGACACCCCATGATTGTCTTTCAGGACCAGGTTGCCCAAGAATGTGACCTTGGATTTGAATAAATCAAACTTTCTTGGCTTAATAAACAGGTGAGCTTTGTGGTTGGCTGCCATCACTACCACCAGGTCTTTTGTGTTTTGCTTGGGAGTGGGGGAGTGGATTAGGATATTTTCAATGTATGCCACAGTGCAAGAAAGGCAGAGATCCCCCAAGGCATCCTCAATGCCACGCTGGAATATTGCAGGAGCATTCTTCAGGCCAAAGAGCATGACCTTAAATTATAAGAAACCACACTGAGTCTTGATGGCTGTAAGCCACTTGTATCTCTCAGCCACATGGACCTGGTTAAAGGTATTAACAAGGTCAAGCTTGGAGAAACCCCAAACTTGGTAATGAACTAGGAAATGGAGGCCTCCAAGGGAAGTGGGTAGCAATTGGGGATAGTGACATTATTGAGGAGGGTGTAGTCAACACAAGGCCAAAGAGACCCATCAGACTTCTATACAAAGACCACCAGGGAGCTAACTAAGGAGGCTTTATTTACTATCCATCCTTTAGCCAACATGTTGTCCAACCACACCCCTAGCACCTTGTCCTCCAAATCCCTGAGAGGGTATATAGGGGCATCAATTTTCACAGGGACACCCATGGTTTAAAGGTCAGTTTGTGGCAGGAGTGCATAAGGAGGGCACAGGACAGAGTAGCATCAAATGTGTCCTTGAAGGAGGCAAGTATGGCAGGTAGAGCAAAGGGCTCAGGGGGAGAGACCAGTGTCACATCAAGGGACAAGAATGACTATAAGGGCTCCCACCCAGGGGGAAGCAAGGAAAAGGAGCCAGGGGACTCATACAATGAGAAATGTAGCTCATTGATGATGCATTCAATCTTCATCAAGCAGCGGCACCCCCACCCACAATTACTGGGTACAGGAGATCCTCAACAGCAGAGAATTCACTCACAAACACATGTGAGCCTGTACAGTAACTAAGTGGTATATTGAGGGGGTAACTGAGGACAGGTACCTTGCTTGCTACTATGAGACTCTGCAGGGGAAGTAGGGACAGGCCCAATTACTGTGCTAACGCCAAATCCATTAAGTACCTGCAGCACCCGTGTCTACCAAGACAGTAGTCTTGGCTTGATGGGTTCTGGTGTAAAATGTTGCAGTAAAAAAGGAAATATACAAATATTCTTTATTCTGGAGGGTCAGAACGGATGAGGCAGGATCACAAGAGGTGATCTCTGTAATGGCAGCTGATGCCGCAAAACAAGGAGGGATCTTGTGATGATTGGCAAGTTGGGGAACTGTTTGGCACAAGCCATCACATTAATGGCAGGTGCCTTGGTGGCTTAGCTGTGGGGGAGCTTGGCCTGGGAAGGCTTTGAGACTAGAAGATGAACCAACACCCCAGACTTGGGGAGGTAAGCAGTCTTGGCTCCTAACTTGCAAGCCAACACAAAGGCCTTCTCTAAGGAAGTGGGGGCAGGATATCATACACTCTTGTTGGCTGAAGCAACGTCCAAGAAATTATGGAACATGGCCACCATCATCTCAGGAGGGAGATCTAAGGAAGATGCTTTGACTGCAAAGCATTTCACATGTGACACAAGGTCAGGAGCTAACCCCTTGTAACAGAGGGTCTCAAATATGACAGAGGCCTTGAATCCAGGGATGGCAACTGAAGATTAGACCAGAGTGAGAAAGGAGGAGGCATCACCAAGCTCTGGGCTTTGGAGGAGGAGGATAAATACCCAGAGGCAAGCGTCACTGTCAAGGGCTTCAAGAAGAGCAATGAAGTGTTGGGCATCAGAGATAAGTGCATCCAAGGAGGAGGAGTCAGCCGGCAGGCTGAGATGGAGCCACCAAGAGCATCCAGTACTTTTTTGCAGACTGCCACTGAGGGTGGGGTGCACAGAGACACCAGAGTGATGTTCACCGCAGATTCAACCAACAAAGCTGTGGGGGGAAGCTGAATTCTCAGTAAGGAATGACTTGAAGGAAGGAAGAAGGGACCACACAGCTCACACCAAGAGAGATTCAGCAAGGAGCAACCCCAATCTGGCTCAGACAAGGGTGAGAAGTAAGTTCTATACCCAGTAGCAAAAGGCTTCAAAGGCAGAAGATATGGGCTTGTCCGTTATATGAAAGGGGGGGCTAAACTAAATAAATTTGGCTCCTATCTTAATGAGACAAACCACCAGGATGACACTCAGTGAATCACTGGGATGGCTGCTCTAAAGGGGGACAAAAGAGAGGAACCAGGATCAACCGTGGAAAGTAGGTATTCAATCCCATCAACCCCAGACCAGAAAGCAGCCAGAGAGCACATGTGGGAGTGCCTTCCAAGACTTATGACAGCTTGCAAAAGTCAGAAATCTCCTTGTCTAACTGAGGAGGAGGAGCCATGAGTGAATTCTTAACAGGGGTAGCACCAAAATCAAGAATGGTGGAGTAAAAATTTGGTTCATCACACATGAAGCTTTTAACTAAATTCTTGCAAGAGGAGAGGAAGTTGCTAGCCTTTCCAGGAAGATCATCCAGCAAATGCAAAATTATGGAAGTGTTATCTCCTATCATGTGGGCTGAGGAAGAGAGACAATGCCAGAGGTCAGGGGAAGTGGTACAGATTAGCAACAACACTGGGTCCAAGGAAAATACAAGAAACTTCAGGACTGGGACTATCATTTTCAGAATCTACACAAAATTCTAAATCCCTTAGTGCAGTTTGGGGTCTTAAAATTTCTAGTAATAAAGCCAGCTAAAGTAGTAAAATGATCTGAGAGTCAAATTAGGGTCTGAGCCTTGGAGAAGCCTTGTACTAAGCCATAGATGGCTTTAATGAAGCTGTCATTAAAAGCGGGTTTGAACTGGAGCAAAAACCAGTAAAAATCTAAGTAAAAGTAGGAAATTATACTAACTTTTAAATAGATAACCAGATTCAAAGCTGGGTTTGAAAAGATTAAGTAAACAAGTATAGATCTATACACTGACACTAGACTTTGCAGATGCGGAAAAGCAACAAAAACCAAAGGGGCCAAAATGAAGGCAATAGCATAAAGAAATAATACTAACAGTTTTCAATATAGAGAGCTTCAAAATAAGAGCCCAAATACAAAAAATGAGTTGGTAAACCAATAACTTTAATATGGGTAAAGAATGAACAAGCAGAGGACCAAAAGTCCCCCTGCTTGACTATAAGGAATAATTTCAGGTTGTATGATCACCTGATACAGTTTTCTCAACCTGATTGGTTGGGAGAGAAATTTTGCTGGCAAAGCCAGGGAATTTGAGAGTTCTGTACTAATTTCCAGACCATCATTTGATTGGCTGGAATGTAATTGTAATTTTTGGAATTCATTTGAGCCTGGGGAAACCTATGTGAGTTATTTTGATTGGCTGATTTTAATACTCTTCAACAACAGCCAGCACCAAGCCAATATATAATCCAAATTGACTGTGTTTCTTTTCAGGGCAGAGCAATAAAAGCCGGAGAGTCTACATAGTACACCACTACAAATCTTTTGTCAACAGTGTGGGCTAAATATTCAAAAAATTGAGTGGTTTGGCTGGGCTTTGGGAAGTTTTCTTTGTACAACAGGGGAAGATTGTCCTATCCAGGGCCAAATGGGGGAGTAACTTTACACTGGCTTTCTCAAAGCTTACATGGCACTTCAGCTACAGCCTACACTCTTATTGAGCTAGCCTTCTATCAATTATTAATTGCCTTCATCTTTATGCACCCTTAACGGCACTAGGAAGCTACACTTATTTGGTTGATGCTTAGAAATAGTCCCAGTTCTGTCTTCCTACTTTAGAAGGTAGAATGCTGGTATTCCTGTTTCCTTTTTCTAGATTTAATCAGTTACCTTTTTTTCAGTGGTAAACCTTCTGCTTATTAATGCTAGGGGTTGAGTTAAGGATTATATGTCTTATAATAGCTGAATTAATTTGCCATCAAACCAATACTCATATGCTGTGTAATGTTGTTACAAACTTGGTATTCCATAGCCTTTTTTGCCTCCATTTGTTTGATATGTGTATATGTGCCTCTCAGGATAAGGCGGGATAAGGCAATTTGACATCCAGTGGGATATAGTGGGTGTAACACAATTGATTATCTATTGATTGCACGGCGTGTAATTGATGATATTTACTGTATGCTGAAAATTATAAAGTGGTTTTAAAAGCTACAGCAACAACCAAAAATACCTCAGATTTAAACAAAATGATTCTAGATTTGAACAAAATCCAAGTTGCGCGAGATTCAAGATTCAAATAATTTAAATATTTTTGATTAATAAATAAGCTATCAAAAAAAATTCACTAGTATATTATAAAAAATTATAGCAAATATCAAGTGTGTTGTTTAAATCACAAACAAAATTAACTGACACAGAAAGTGAGATGGGTGGATGCTGTTCTGAAGTATATTAAAATCCAATCAGGATTCATATGAGACACCAACTAAAGGACTAAAATAAAACAAAATTTGAGCAATCAGGAAGTGAGATTCCACAAGCACAAAGCAAAATAAAGTCACACAAGATGTGTAGTATGAGCAGCAAAAATAGAAGTATAACATTTTAAAAGTCAATCATCAGCTATCTAATTTAGGATCAGAGGTATTTGATTCATTTTCATGGAACTTGATTTGTGTAAAATGGGGTTGAGAACTTTCCAAATATGGAATTTTGATAAAAAAAATAAAGCCATAAAATATTAAGCTTCTACTTTTAGTAAATTTATCTTAGGTTTTTTCAATGGTTTTTCCTGGCAACAATATTTTCAACGGCGCCAGCAACCAAGCCTGCAGCAGCCAAGCCAGCTTCAATGGAGGCAAGGCTCAGGGTGTGGAGGCACCTATTTTTACCCAAGCCTTTGAGGCAGGTAACAAGGAAGCTAATCTGTACCTGACCCCTATGACTTTGACTTGTTCAGTAGTCACATAGTGTCTAGCTATGCCCCTGCTCCTGTAATCACCCCCACACAAGCTGCCCACCAACCAACCAACTAATCAGGATGGCAACCTTGATTCAGAACAGCTTCCCATCACAAGCCAACTTGCCTCCTCTCAGCCAATCAGGCTTCAGCTCTCGCGGCCCAGAGCCCCAAATGCAGAATCATCACCACCAAAAATTCTCCAAGAAATTGTGGCACTGAACCTGCAGGGTCTGTCCTGGGAACAGATAGTCAGACAATTACATTTCACCCAGGCTACTGTCATGCGGGAATTTAACAATCTGATGAATAAGGGGAACCTGATTGGTACAGCCAAGAAGCCAAAAAAGCAGGTTGACTCCCAGATCAGCAATGCCTACCCAATTATGCTTGCCCTCCTTCAGCAGGACCCCAAGCTTCCCCTGACCCAGATCTGGAAGCAACTTGCACACCATGGAATTTGGGTGTCTGAGCACATGGTGCAGCTCTGGATGTATGGAAAGGTGGTGTCAATCTGGGTTCTTACAAATGTTGCTGGCAACCAATGGAATGGCGCTGATGACTCCTCATATGATCAGGACATTAAATTAACCCTGTTTAAATGCTTGAAAAGTCTATAGAATGACGTCATGTTCATCTCCTCTACAAGCTATCAATTGCTTTTGACAATTTTGGCGCACAAGGAAGAGCCGCCACCCAAAAAGAAACGGAAGAAGGTCAAGAAGGGGAAGTTCATTGGTGTGTTTCTGTCTGTTTTACCCAAGAGTTTTGTCTATTATTGGACAACCCCATATTTTACCAATGGCTACAAGTACGGCCACATCCTCAGTGGATTGCTTAACTCCTGGGATGGCTCAAATTCCAAGCACTGGGTTTTCTTGAGCCACCAGATGGAGGGTAGCTCCACTGCTCTTGAGGCCATACAGGGACGCAGGCACCAGGCATTGGTCCACCCCACTGGTCACTCTGACATTCATCTGGAAGATGTTGTGTTCTTCAACATTGGAGACACAGTCTGGGAGGGCCGCCCACAGGCTTTCAACAACCTCTATCTTGGGGTCCTTGACCACAATTCTCTCTTTGGTCACCAGATGGAGGCCAACTTGTTTGCCCAAATTGTCTTCCATGTGAATATGGGCAACCAATAACAGAAAGACAAGCGCCTCCCACCTCGTGCCACAGCCACCTATCAACCCATCCAGCCAATGACAGACAAGGAATATAATGAGTGTTATATGGTGGCCATTACGCGCAATCCTCCTACCCCCGCCACCACCACCCCCCACCTGCCAGCCCCACCCACCCAATCACAGACCCCTTGTGTCAGCACCAGCTCTACACCTTCCTTTCCACACTATTACGCCTACTAGGCATCTCTCTTCCTGTCATCCAATAAACTCCCACCGCCAATTTTTTATGTTATCTTTATTTTTAATTTTAATTGCTCATTTTTTCTTTGTTTATAGTTGTTTTTATTCTTTATTGTTGTGTTCTGAGGCGCGGCACAGACACACAACAAGAAATCCTAACCTTAGGATTGAATTCATACTAAGTCTCAGTTAGAATGGTAGGGAAGGCTATTTGATTACCGTATAGCCCTGATTGAATAATATCTGCTAGGCGTGGCTAGAGAGGCGCCAAAGTATGTGAAGACACAGAGAAAAAAAATGTGAATGGAACTTAATTTTTATTGATGAATAAGAAATGTAATATATAGTGGTTGACAATACCACAAAACACTACCAGGACGGTAGGATCACTTACCATAAGCATGAGTGGGGCTAGTGAGTTGCGCAGAATCAGGAAACTGAACAGTTGAATGTCCCACTTTAAAGCCAGACTCATTTCAAGGGGCAAAAGCAAAAGAGAGAGATTGTCCTCAAAATAACCCTTCAAAGGTAAAATCAAAACACGGTGAATGGCAGCATTCACAACATTGCCCCCCTCTAGATTGGCCTTAGGGGGGTGATACTTGCAGAGAAACTTAGCATGCACACTAGTAAAAGGTTGACCACTAGAGAGGAGTTTTACCGTGTACTCTGACCCTTGCTTGAAGGTCACGTCCAAGGGCCCAATCCACAACAATTCTAGCTTATGAGCTTGTCCTCCTACTCTGTGTTGATAATACAGAACGTAGTCCCCAATGTTGAACTTAGGCAGGGGAGAGCGTCCAGCATTGTCAAAAGAGAGCTCAAGCATCTTGGTTTTATATACAGAAGTATATGCTGTGGCCTGTATGAATTATGTGGTTGACTAGATTCTTTATATGATCATCAGGGTTTATAGCCTTATCAGAGAAAGTAAGGGGCCCCCAGGAGCAGCAGAGTGGTGGCCTCACGCCCATACAGCATAGCAAAAGGGGAATACCCAGTGAGACAATGTTTGCTAAGGCAATAGGCAAAGAGAGCAGCAGGTAAGTATAAATCCCAGTTGGCGGTATCAGAGTAAGTGAGTTTTCTCATGATGGAACCCAGAGTTGAGTTTGCGCGCTCAACCACCCCATTGGTGGAAGGATTATAGGGGGCAGAGAAAGACTGGTGAGTTCCTAGAGCTTCAACAACAGAGGTTACGAGTTTGGCATTGAAGTTGGTCCCATTGTCTGATAACAGCACTTGAGGACAGCCATTGCGGTAGAAAACATCCTGCAGCAGGAAGGCAGCGGTAGTCTTAGCAGTGATGTCTTTAGTAGGGTGAGCTTCTACCCACTTGCTGAAGTGGTCAATGGCAATCAGGATAAAGCGGCATCCGGAGCGTGAGCGGGGGAGAGGACCTACAGCATCAATGCTGACAGTGTGAAATGTGTGTTGAGGGGGAACCAATTTGAACTCATGGGAAGCTGCTTGGGGCCTCTGAAGTTGGCAGTCATGACAACTAGCTATGACATCTGGGATCAACAGGCAAAGATTCTCCCAGAAGTAATTCTTCTGAAGCCAGTCAAAGGTCTTGGCAATTCCTCCATGTCCCATCTCCTTATGAGATTGAAGCACCACCAAAAGGCAAAGACTAGGCCTTACATAAGGCAAGTAGTGGTCTTGCACTTCCTTGAAAAGCTGATTGTCACAAATGAGTGTGTCTTCAGATAATTTAGAAAGGGCAACTCAAACTTCCTCTGTCTTGCTTTCCCATGACAAAGGATATCCAATTAGGTTGTACAGCCTGTCAGACTCAGCAGGGTGTAGAGCAAGGATGTGCATTCTGGACGGTCCATCATCATTATGGTGTTAAATCCCAGGGCAATGCAGCACAGTGAAGTTGTACCCCTGCAGGCGGAGAGCCCATATAGCTAGTTGTCCTTCTGGTTCCTTGAGTTGTTGTAACCATTTGAGCAAAGCGTGGTCAGTGAGCACAGTGAAATGGGTGCTGTACATATAATAGCAGAACTGCTTGACAGCATGCAGCACAGCAAGGCACTCCTTCTCTGTGAAGCTGCAATTCTTCTCATGCTTGTTCAGGACACAATAAGTATAAGCTACAGGGTGATCCACACCCTCATCATCCAGTTGAGCCAAGATGGCTCCAATAGCCAGGTCACTAGCGTCAGTATATAGGATAAAATCCTTATTGTATTCAGGATATACTAGTATGGGAGCCTCTTTGAGTTTTTGCTTAAGGGTCTCAAAGGCTTGTTGCTGACTAGGGGGTCCATTTGAAAGGGACATTATGTAACAGTTGGACCAAAGGTTTGCTTGTATCAGCAAAGTTGGGGATGAACTGTCTATAGTAATCCATCATGCTCAGAAAGACTGATTTTATTGCAGGTTGGTGGGTGGAAGCATCTTGTCAATGGCCTCAACTTTTTTGGTCATTGGGCAAATACCTGTCTGGGTTACTTCATGGTCCAAGAACTCATCAGATTCCTTGAATAAAGCACACTTAGATGGTTTTAACTTAAGGTCAGCCTCTAAAATCTTTATGGACTCTTCCTTGGGGTGAGCCAGGTGATCTGTAAAGGTAGCGCGGACAACTGTTATATAATATAAGTACACTAGGACACATGAGAGCTTCAAATCACAAAGGATGGAGTTCATGGCTTGTTGGAAGGTAGCCGGAGTAATGCAGAGTCCTTGCAGCATGTGTGTAGGCTCAAACAGTCCTTTGGAAGTGATAAGCGCAGCCTTCTGTCTATCCTTGGGAGAGAGACCAACTTGCCAGTAACCAGATGCTAGATCCATTGAAGAGAAGAACTTAGAGCCTCCAAAGCGCCAGAGAGCATTGTAAATATGCAGCAAGGGGTAGGAATCCTTTTTGGTTAAAGAGTTCAATTGTCAATTGTCCATCACAATACAATGACCTCCATCCTTCTTCTTCAGTATGAGCAAGGGGGAGGCCCAGAGACTTTGGGAAGGAGCCAGCAGCCCAGTGTCTAAAAGTTTTTTAAGTTATTTAGACACCTGAGTGTCCTCTATGCAACTGCAACAATATGGTTTAGCGCAGAAGGGGGGAGCGTCACCAGTATCAATCTGGTGAATGACGCCTTTGGCTAGACCATAATTAGTGCTATCTTTAGCAAAGATATGAGAGAAACAATCTAGGAAATCAAGCACCTCCTTCTGTTGTACTGGGGATGGCTGCATGAAATCTTGAGCAGTGAACAAGGATAGGACTTGGGGCTCATCTTCAGGTAAATTAAAGTCCTGTAACGTACCAAAGGTATGTAGTGTCAAAACCGCAGGCTCAACCCACCAGCAAGGTTCCAAACAAGCAAGTTTGTGACCCGCAATCCAATTACCTGGTCACTCAAAGCCAGACTAGGAAGTCAACTCAAATTATTAAATCCAACAACATGAACAGATGACAATCCCTTATGGTGGATACCTTGTTTTGGCGCTTGACTCATTACCAGGATCAAGCCAACCCCTTCTGCCATCCAACCATGTGATCAAAAATCATGTTCCAGTTACCCATTGATTCACCATTACTATATAATCACTATCTCATAATAAAGATTATTATCTAGCTTCTAAATATTTTTTCCTTTGTAACTCTGATAAAACAGCACAGTTACAACAGTAGCAATAGGACATTGGGAGCACTCAGCAACTTGCCATAGCCAACAACCTTCCCTTTAGACACATTTATGGGAAGATCAGTTAAGTTGGCAACCAGCAATTGAACAGGGTCTTTATGAGAGACATCCAAGATTCCGGGCAGAGGTAGGGTTTGTTGCGCCCTAGCAAGAGAGGAGAGTATAAATCTAGGAACGTGTGCTCAGGTAACTCATATGATAGTTGGGAGTCTAGGATAGCTTGAGATCCAGGGGAAATGGTTACCATAGAAGTGGCCAGAAGAGGAATCCCCTCAGACGCAGGGCAAGCCATAGGAGGACATTTCATGTTGGATGAGTGAGTACAGTATTTTAGGGTGAAAACACCAGTGGTATATTCTAAGGCACATGTCTTGAGGCGTTTCCTGGGGATTTTAACAGGCTTTTCATTGATCATAGGGACTTTGTACCATAAAATAGAGAGGTAACCATCTTTCAAGCTGATGATTTCATTGTATTCTCTAAGGAACTGAGTACTAACTAGGAGATTTTTATTCTTGTTATCCAAAACAACGGCAGGCACGGCTAAGAGTAGCTTGCCAAACCACACAGGAAGAGCAGAGTAAACCCTATAGCGCAAGTAATGAATAGCCCAGCTGTATCATATAACTGATGATAGTTAAGGCCGGGGGCAAGTTTGAGCTTCTTTACAAGCTTTGAGGAGACAACACTAACAGGAGACCCCATGTCTAAGACAGCCTTAATTTTCATCTTTTGGATGGATATTTCAACACAAGTGGTAGTACAACCAAAGGGAGGGAGGACAGCCAGAATGTCTTGGGCTTCTTATAGTTCCTTGTCCCACTTTTTAATAATGCATCTTAGGCCTTGGAACTCCTTATAGACTGCCTGGAGAGGTTGCAAGACTGAGACATTCTTGAACACAGCGTCAGCAACCTTGGCAGCTTCTTCAAAAGATTTGACAAGTACATGAGATCTCTTGGCTTGGGTGAGGTAAGGGCAAGAGACAACTTCCTTGGCTTAGGGCAGAGGCTTGGCAGTTGTTGTAGTTTTCCTAGAACATAACTTGTAAGGAAACACAATGCTTTTGGGGACAGCAAGAACTGAATACCCATAGGCGTCAGGATCATCAACATCTGAATTGTCTATGTCAGAGCTATCAGAGATGTTGTGGAACAGCAGGAGAATGAGAGGACCTCAGTGTCAGCAGGCTCATAGTCAGCTATGGAGGGTGAATTGAAAGAGATGGGAAGATTTGTCAACCAAGAGTGTCTCTGCCTCTAGGTTGACTGTTTTTTTCCCGCCTGCTCCTTGGGATCAGCTCCTTCAACCCAAGGATTGGTTAAGTCTTGAGATTGATGACCTATTTGGTCACAGTTATGGCAGCCTTGGCGTCTAGGAGAATTCTGTGAGTTTATGGTGAGGATGCAAGGGCCACAGGAAGACAAACAAGAGTTAGAGGCGGCACAATTCTCACGCATAACCACTCCAGAATGGGTAATGTACATATCCCGCAACAGTGTCTATATGCTCTTCATAGAGGAAAGCATAGCTTTATGAGCCTTTAAGTGGAGACACAGAAGCTGATTAACCTTAGGGGCTTGAGTGCAAGCCATATAAGCTTTGTGTGCTGTCAATTGTTTGCTTGTTATTAGTTGTTGTCCTTACATGTAGAATCTATCTGCAAATTTAGCTAGGGTCTTCTCAGGTTTGAAAGCAATGTGCATGAAGGTGTCTTTATTTACTTCTAAACTAAGGTTGCCACTAAATTTGTTGATCAGAAGCTTCTTAATTTCTTCCCAAGTCTTGATGGAGGGCAACTCAGACACTACTACCTCCTGACAGGTTGGGTGCAGGCAGGTAATAATGTGTTCCTTCCTAAACTCATCAGAGGCTCTTCTCATGGCAGTTTTGTAGATAGTTAGGAAAGCTGCAATGGTAGAAGTTTTGGGGTCAGAGACTTGCTTAAAGGTAGGTTTGAAATGTGCTTTGGGAGTTGGACCACCATTGTTGCTATTGAGTACATTTATGCACAGGGAGAATTCTGCTTCAGATTTGAAGAGGGGCTGTCTGGCCCACAGCTGACAAGCACTCTCTTCAAGAGTAGTCAAGGTCTCAGCAGTGCGGGCACCTGTAGTATTAGCTAAGGTAGTCTGTTGCTCAGTAACGTCTAGGTATTAGCCCTGTGTTGTTACTACTGTGGAAAGCTCAGCCAGTTGGGAGGTAAGAGAAGGACCCACTGAGAGGCAAGGGGCAAACCTGTCATTCACTGAAAGATTAATTCACTCATTTCTTGCATGTATTTATCAAGTTCAGAGTGGTCCCATTTCAAGTGGTCCACCTCATTAGCTAGAGCTATCAACTCTCTAGCACAGTAAATAATGGGGGCTCTTGAAAGGCCAGGCCAGGCCAGGGCAGCAGCCATCTTCATCAATAAACCCAGTTGGACTAGCAGCAGTTGCCATTCTTTTGCGTAAGGCAGTAACCTCTTGCTGTAGCTCAGAGACTTGAGTTGTCAAATCAAGCACTTGGAGATATGGCTGAGGTGCTTTGGCAGGGCAACCTTGACTGCAAGTGGAAGCTTGCAACTCTCAAATGGCATCCCATAGTCTTTGCTCTCTATCTGCCAAATTATCAGATGGAGGGGAAGGCAGGGCATCTGGTTTGGATGTAGACAATCCATTTACTTGAGTCTGGAGTTTGGCAATGGTAGTGGCAGTAGCAGCACTTCCTTGATTGAATTCCTTGCTAAGTTTGTGGAGGCCTTTTGCAGAAAGGGCTACTACTTGTTGTAATTAGTTGAAGGAGTAAGCACTGAACTTGTTGACCTGCTGCACAAGTCATTCAAATTAGGTGAGATAGGCGTTTAAAGTAGAGTCTACTTGGGCACTCCAGGACTGTTCCAGTTGGTGGAACTCCTGAAGGCGCTCTTTGAAATACTTGGGGATAGATTGGTGCATTCTTTTAATGGAGGTGACTAAACAAGACTGAGAGGTGACAGAGTTGCATTGATTGTCAGATACTAAGGAAAAAAGGGAATGAATCCACTGCTGGTAGACTGCAAACTGATCCCAGTGATGAGTGACGGCTGCTTGTAGAGACAAAATCTCTTGAACGTAGAGCCCTAGCACCATTTGATGGTGGGCTAAAGCGGTTTGTACAAAGGATGACAATAGGTGCTCAGCAAAGCCAGCTGCTGAGAGGAGATGCTTTGGAAATTTTGGAGCCACAATCAATTCATGTATTCCTCTCAACTGAACTGTAGCTGAAGGCAAGGAATGGCCCCATCACAGGCTAACCCAAGGGCTACTGCCATGACTTTTTCAAGTCAGGGGTACCCAAAGGGTAAACCACTAGGTGGGAATCATTCCCAAGGTTCAGCACAGTAGGGATAATAGGTGGGTCTATGATGTCTTCCTCAATAAGAGGACTGGTAAATTTCAGGTGAAGTTGGCTCTTGTATAGGAGGAGGCAAAGGACCTGAAAGCGTGATTGCAAAGGGGGTAATCAAGGGGCTTAAAGCCCCTGTAGTGGGCACCATTTTTGTTGTGACCTGAGGCACAGCACAGTTACACAACGGGGAATCCTAACCTTAGGATTGGATTTGTACTAAGTCTCAGTTAAAATGTCAGGGAAGGCTATTTGATTACCTTATAGCCCTGATTGAATAATATCTGCTAGGCGTGGCTAGAGAGGCGCCAAAGTATGTGAAGACACAGAGAAAAAAATGTGAATGGAACTTAATTTTTATTGGTAAAAATGAAATGGAATATATAGTGGTTGACAATACCACAAAACACTACCAGGACGGTAGGATCACTTACCACAAGCATGAGTGGGGCTAGTGAGTTGCGCAGAATCAGGAAACTGAACAATTGAGCTTCCCAATTTGGAGCCAGACTCATTTTGAAGGGCAAAAGCAAAAGAGAGAGATTCATCCTTGAAATAACCATTTGAAGGCAAAATTGAAACATGGTGAATGGCGGCATTCATGACATTTATGTTCAGTTTATTTCTATAAAATCATATATTTACTATGCTGTGTATATAGATCAAGAACACAGCTATTTTTAGTACCCAAACACAGCCCCTTGTGAAAATATTAAGAACTATTTGGTGATCAGCTAAATTTAAATTAGAAAATTATAGGCTAATTGTGTTTATATAAAGTTGTTACTGATTCAAATTCAAAACCTTAATAATAAACTCTAAGCCAATCAGGAGCCAAGTTATTAGGTGGTTGTTCTGACATAAAGGGTCATTCAATAATTCTTTGATGCATGTGCACTAATTAATATGATTGTCCGGATCTTTTGCTATTGTACGCCATTGCCGCTGTGGCAAGGGGTTGGTGGACTAGTGCCCAATCAGCTGCTGGGTTAGCACTAGTCCATCAATAACTTGCCACAGCAGCAATGGTGTACAATAGCAAAAGATCCAGACAATCATATTAATTAGTGCACATGCATCAAAGAATTATTGAATGACCCTTTATGTCAGAACAACCACCTAATAACTTGGCTCCTGATTGGCTTAGAGTTTATTATTAAGGTTTTGAATTTGGATCAGTAACAACTTTATCTAAACACAATTAACCTATAATTTTATAATTCAAATTTAGCTGATCATCAAATTGTTGTTAATATTTTCACAAGGGGCTGTACAAAGCGCCAAAAATAATATGGTAATTAAGGAGACAATGCCAACACAAAGCAAACAACACATATTGAGTTGAGCGTAAAACATATATACAATGGGTAAAAAGATGGGATAATGTAGTAAATGCAAAAACAAAAAGGAATAAACAAAGAGGCAATAGTATCAAAATAATACAGAATTTATTTGGGCAAAAGCTATAAAAACATATGAAATGGTTAGTAAAAAATCAATGAGAGAATTAGAGAAGCTTTTAAAGGATCTTGACTCAGTAATTGCTGAAATTAAAGAGATTTACTGCAAGTTCAAAGCAAGAGTTAAGTATGCTGTCCTTGAAGGGTACAAAATTGAAAAGGTGTCCGCCAAGGCACTCATGGCCAAGATTCCAGACACCCCCAAAACAACAATTGAATGGCTTTTAAATGTCCAGAAGCACGTTGTGGAAGGCCTTTGATTCAAGTCCTTTGCCCTCTCCGCGCCGTACATCTGGGTCAACAACCCTGAGATGTATGAACATCTCAAACCTGCAAAGTGCGCACAAACCGTGGACACTAAATTGCCAGCACAATTACTTGCGCCAAGAATGGCAAAGCCTGCTTAAGCTGCTGGCAAGGAGGAAACCTGCAAAGGTAATCTAAAAAAATAAAATCCATAACAACTTAAAATCTTTACCTTTTTTTAGAGAACATTGATGGTGAACTCCACTGGGTCCTGGTTCCTTTTGTCCTGCCCACCTTCTATTTGAATTTTGTCACTCACATGGCAAAACATCTCTATCTGTCCCCCCTGTCTTGCGGGAGCTCAAAGACAGGGTCCACAGGTCCTTTCTGATGTTACAGGAGGCGTTGGCAGAACTTACACATGCCAAGGGGGTATATGAGTGGGCAGTTACTGCCTACAAGGATGCCCAATTAGTCTGCATTAACCTAGTATCCCTCAGTGGGATTTACTGTGTAAATTCCATTGAGCTTGTTTGGGACGTCCTGGCAAGCTCCCATTCAAGAATGTACCAGAGATGGGCTGGGCCCATACGGCTGCTTGCTTCTGCTACCCCTTAGAGCACACAATTTCTTACCTGCTAGACAACTTTGGGCGTGTGGTGGGAAAATTGGCTGTTGCAGATGCAACAGCTGTCAAGAAGACAAAAATTCTCCTTGCCAACTTTAAGTTAGCCTGGAGTGCCAACGAGATGGGGGTCCCTGCAGCCATGGAGCTGACCTTTGCAAAGACCAAGCATGAAAAGAAGATCAGTGTAGTTTTCAATAAATTATGCAAGTTTACAGAAGCCTTTGCTGGGCAAAGGCTTCACTTGGTGGTTTACCTTGGCTATCTTTTCTACTTTGGAATGGGCGCCAGCATGGAGGATCTTGATGGGGTCCTCCTAGGAATTGACGAGGCCAGGCTCTCCCTGGACGGAAAAAAGATCCCCCCAGGTATGACTCAGTGGATCACGTCATCCAGGGCGCCCTGGTCCTGGCCAGTATCTACGGGTTTGCAGCCCCGCCAGAGAAGCTACTCCTCCATTCTCACCTGACCCTACTCCCTTTCACCAGCAGGCGGGAGTATTTTAACCAGGGTGTATCTACCGTCCACAGTGTGGCGGTGGAGATTGTGTGCCACCTCCATCACGGGGTGGGTACATTCAGAAGAACTCACTACAGGTGCTCTTAATAAATTCTCTCCTCTAATAAATTTTGTTACAATTCATATTATTTTTATTATAATAAAAATTTCTAATTCTTATTTTAGCAAACAAGATTTGCAAAATATATCCTAGAGAAGGTCTTAATAAAAGCATAGTAGTATATGTCAATAAAAGCTACTTCTAATTTGTACACATTACATTTAACTTTTTTACTTTGATTTTTATATTTCTTTGCCAAAGTGATATTAATGCATTTGCATAATCCAGTATCAAGTGTTTGGGATACCCTTAGATGACACAATAAAAAATGATTATAAATAAATAAATTACTAGCCCTTATTGATGGTCCTGCTGAATGTGATTGCAGGCTTGGAAACATCTAAATATAAAATGATAATTAATAAATCTTGAATAGTAAATTGGAGAATATAAAAAAGTCGGACAAGCTAATCCTTTAATTGATTGGCTGTTTGGTAAGGCAAGTGGGGATGAACAAATCAGTGTGGCCATAGAATTTGGCCACAGTCTCAGCTGGGAGGGTGTGGATCCCAGCCTGCAGCAAATTAAACAGCTCTTTGGTCCCAGTTGGGGTTTCTAGTTTGACAACTTGCTTGAGCCACCCAACAACTTCCTCAATGGGATTTAGGAAGGGCAAATAGGCTGGGAGGAAGAGAAGGAGCATATTTGCCATGGCCAATTGCTGGGGGGCCACAGCAATGCTGGCTCAATCATTGGGAATTCCTCAAGAATATCAGCCACTTTGTGGAGACCAACGTTGTCCAACACAATGACATTGGAGAAGACAGGGCTTGTGCGCCTCAGGTGCTCCTGGACCAATCAGAGAAATGATAGGAAGGTCCGGCTATTGTGAGATCCCAAAATCATTTGGTATAGCTCAACCCCCTTTGGACCAAGGAGAGCCACCATTAAATAGGCTGTGGCACAGACTGCAGCACTCCAAGCTATCCCATCATTTGAGCCTTTGGGGACATAGCCATATGCATTGCACATTGATGAGGCAAAGGCTGATCTGACAATATAGTAAAATTTGACTGTCCCCTTGGCTTTGAGGACAGTGTACGCCTCTGCATAGTTTTTCCGGGTCTCAATGTTGGTTGGGCTATTCCAATTGTACAGAGATACCCCAAGCTTTTTCCAGGAAAAGCGCATCTTTTTCAGCAGATGGTAGTAAAAGGAAATGGAAGCCTCAACCCCAAAAGTAGACTTGACCATTGCCTGTATATTTGCCAGTTCAAGATGGCAGTCCCGGGTGATCCACTGGCGGATTGTCCATTTGTGCTCCTTGGTGAGCATGGTGGAAACGTGCATGGATTTCTCCACAGCAAGGACTCAGCCAGTATCAATGAACTTGTTGAAGGTCTTGGAGGTGTACTTGGGATCCACTCCAACAAGGGCCGTGGCCGCCTTGTAATTGCCCAATTCATGCATTAGCTTAAGAAGGATGATGTGTTTAATGTTTGGGATGTGCTTCTGAGCAGGCTTTTTAGCTGTGGGGATTGACTTGTTGGCATTGGGAACAACACAGGGCATGGGCACCTTGGTGTAAAACGCAGCAACTTTCTTCAACACTAACTGCCCCTCATCAGTTCTGAAGAACTCAGGCTCCTTTGTTACGGTAGAAAACCAAATGAAAGGAATAACACGCCCCTGTAAGACCAGAAACCAATGAAGAACCGCCGCCAAACCCTTAAGAGAAATTGACAACTTAGATGCTGTAATTGACAAAAAATGGGTCAAAGCTGAGGTTGCTCAAATAGCCCTGGAAAATCTGGATCTATCATATTTTTATCCAAATAAATATGACAAGAAAATCACCTGTTATACGTTATTTGGTGATGGAAGCGCTTGACCCGCTGGTTGCTGGAATTTTCAAATTATGACGTCATTGTTGTAAATTCCAATGCAGGGCCTACAACTGCTGAAACTATTCTTGCCAGCCAATCAGAAGCCAAGGAATCCCCTCCTGCCCCATCCTGAACTCCCTTAAGACTTTCCTATTTCCCCTCTAGAAACTTGTTTCTAGATATTGTATTCACCTTGGAATAAAACAGAAAATAAGCCTCATGTTTGAGTATTTGGGCCTATTGGCCCCTGTCTTTGACAATATGGCCGGGATCATGGTTCAGATGGCTTCGGACGCCTTTGCTGTCACCTGGCCTGCCTTTTATGTCACTGCACCTTCTTGTCATTATTCTAATTTTCCTCTGAAAATGATCTTCTTGGCCTCAATTTTAATCACCATGTTGTGCTCCACAGGTCGCGGCTCCAGAATGATCAAACCTTCCTCCCAATTTGGCTTACTGTTACTCAAACAATTAACTCTGTGTTTACTATACCCACATAATTTTTCTTTGAATAGTACAGCTTGTTATCTATTTCTAACATCCTTGTCCTCTTCCTGATTGCCATCACTGATGTAGGGCTTGTAGCTAATATCAAGTACAAGCTTTACCTTCTCCAGCATGGCTGACGGGACTGACTCTTGTCAGTACACAACGTCAAACACATACAAAGTAAGTTCTACCTCCTTGTTTCTAACTTTCTTTGTAGTGGTGACCTTGGTGGGCTTCTGGGTCAGCTTGGGGACCCAAGGGTTTATGCTCTGCACCCTAGCAGCTTGTGCTCCTTGAACCGGCTGTGACAGTGCAGTATCACTATGGAACTCTCCTCTCCCGTCTCCTCCTTGGTAGGCACTTGAGTTGCACTAACACTATTCTTTTACCCGCGGGGGCGACTGCAACTGCGGTGCACAACAGGTGCATTGGTACTCTGGTGTTGTGTTCCTTCCATTTTAAAACTTAATAAAATATTAAATAAATTTCAATTAAGCTACTCCCTAATTTTAATTTTTGCTTTTATCTGAATATGGATATTTAATTAGAGTTTTTCCCACCCAATATCCCAATTATAGATTTTTATTTCTTAGTTAGTTGTTTTTGGTTTTACAACACCCATTTTAGAATACTCAAAAAAAAATCCACCCATTTTCCAGATTTTACTGCCAAATTCAAACACCCAACACAATATTTTTAAAATTTATGTTTCAGATCTTGTGTCTTATTTTAGATACCTTGGTATCATTCATGATTACAATCCATTGCACACACCAAGTGAGTGATTTTGTTTACATAGTGAGTTGCTATTGTGTTTCATTTCTGGTTTGAGTTTTGACTCATCTTGCTTGGGTGTATTTTGTCATTGATTCATATAGTAAATATAGGTGCACCAAAAGTCAGCTCACACCATTTTGTTTGTGAATCAATGTATTTTGGATTGTATTTTGAACAGTTTTGCTTTGCGCGCGAGCCCTTTGTTGCTGTGTTGACTCATTTTGCCTATTAACGCCAATAAACCCTGTTAACAGAGTGTATATTTCAACCTGAAAGTTGGATTTTGCTTAAATCTGAAATCATTTTGTTTAAATCTAAAGTATTTTCAGTTGTCGCCATAGCTTTTAAAACTACTGTAAAAGGGAAATCCAGTTAAAGAAGCCTATAAAATGATCAGGGAGTTTGGAGAAATTGGGTAATTTGAGAACTTAAATGCATGCAAACCGAAATTGATCCGCTGATAGGTATGTTTTAACAACATAACTGTTTAACACCCACCCTTAATTTTCCCATCAGACCCCAAAAGCCTGGGAATCCACCCATTACCCCCACAGAAACTGGGGTCATGGCTAACAGACACAGCAAGGAGGACAGAAGACAACAGATCAGAGAACACAGAACCAGAAGCCAAAGACCTGTTGATGTCACCTGAACTGGTAAAATTGAGTCCAAACCTTGCTCTGAGCTCTCTGATTGGCTAGAATTGTATTGTTTAGGTAACTTTTGGCTAACACTTGATTTTGATGTTTTATTGCTTCCTAGATGACTGCCCAAGTCTCCAGAAGAAGCATATCTAATCCCTGTTCTGTATAGAGTGGCAGAATTAAATCCATCCCAACTTCATTCCAAAGGTAATATGGAGCATATACTACTTAATAACTTCTCTTTTATAGAAGAACTAAAAGTCCCAGAAAAAGGAGATGAATAAGGATGTCATGTGTTGGAAATTGCTCCATTCATGCTATTTTGGTATGGATTTTGAATATTGATACTTGCAAAGACATGGTTGGATCTGCTTTCAATTTTAGATCTTGTTTACCTTCTGTCAGGATTTCTGGATATTGACTAATTAACGGATTTCACAAAATAATGTGGGCCAGCAGTTAATTACTCTTATAAATGGTTTCAACAAAATAACCTGGGCCAGCAGTTAATTGCCTTAGGAATGGTTTCAACAAATTAATGTGGGCTGCAGGTTTGTGGAATCAATGATCGAATCATATCCTGGCATTAACAAATCCTTACCCCTGTCAAGCAGCTGGATGTACGGGTATTCTGGCTGCTGCCGACACACTTAATATCCAGCCATTACCAAGGTTGATGCTAATCCAATATCAGCTCAACATACCCAAATGGCAGTAAACCAATATCACATGACTCATCCAAGTATCCAGCAACTCCAACCCATTTTGCACATGGCCATCCTTATCTTTGATCCAACTTGAATCCCCGCCACAGCCCAAGCTATATAACTCTAAATTATTATCTAATAAAATATACTTCTCTTCTTTCTTAATTCCATATCCAAAGCTTCCCCCAAAGCCACTCCTCATCACTCCTAATTAATGAGCAAAACATGCAGATATGGCAGAATTAATTGGTCCACCTCAGCAACCACCTCAAACAGACTTCTCATAATAATTACTATCCTAAACTTTGAGTATATCCTAGAAAAAGGGCCATCATATGGGCCATCATCTGAAACACTTCTAGCAGAGCTCACCATGGACTGGGCCGTCAGGCTGAATGCTCTAAGATAAAAGGCCCTGAGCCTATTGTATTAGAGTAGGTCTGATTGAGGAACAATCATCTCCACCAACCAGTAGTTGGTCAGGCTAGCTAGCTAGCCCTGGAAGGTGGTCCAGGTACGCAGCTACTCTGCTCAGATTGAGGGATAGTTGAATGGCATCAGAAAGAATACTAAGCTGTGGAAGTTGTCAAGCCAGCTTCCTTCACAAACCCCACACCCCCAAGGTTGGGCCAAGCTAACTCAGATAAAGGCAGGTGGCCGGGCCAACCTTGACATCAGTTGTCCAATAAAGAGCTGATATTTTGGATCCTTTCCCTAGTTCAATTCTAGTTAAGTGGTGAGCAAAAGATCATACTGCTGCCATATAGGATTAATCCCTATAGTAAAATATAGAGACAACAACTTATAGACCTATATCCAGAAGTAGGAAGGACTGTCCCAAATCCTTTGGGCCTTGGCCCCATCAGACTTGCTACTCCTGAGGACAACAAAATATCCCAGGCTAAAGGTAACGCCAAAGTCACAGGCTCTCTGTACTTTCCTAATGTTAGAAGGCTTAGGATATCATCTGGTGGATGATAAAATACCACAGTCCACAATTTTCTGACACCCTCCTGAAACGGGTCAACATTGATCTCCACCCATTCCGGACTACCCTACCTGCACCTGACTGATTCTGGTACATGGTCAGTTAAGAACAACCTCGTCAGCCACACCGTCTATCTAGTGAATGATTGGCCTGCCCAGTCCACTATTTGAGTAGAGCCACTTCTCCTAGCAAGGACAAGTTTATCCACATCTGCACCAGCTTTTATGATCTTCAAGCCATCTCCTCCCTTTCTGCCAAGAAGAACTCTTCTTTAAGTCCTCCAGGAATCTAAGGCACACGCCCCTGATTTTTTCCAGAAGGCTAACCCAAGGCTAGCCTTGACCCTCAACCCTTTTGTGATTAAGGGTTCCCGCCAGGTCCTTTGGATGCTGTCCCCAAGAGCCAAGCACAGCACCGCTACCAACCAGCTTGGTGGATTGCTGGCCGGACGAGCTGTAGAAGGATCCCTGGCAAATCCTCTCTGGCAGGGTTGGGGATGGCAGGTACGGTTCAATAGTGGTCTGGTGGCCCCCGGTCCCTAGGCAGGCTGCTGTTACTGAAGAGAAGCTGGGGTGGTTTATCTTCTGGACCCCAGGGAGGGGGTGGCAAAGTGTAGCCCTGGACTTCTTTGGTAGCAAAGCCTTGTGAATGTTACATGGGATAACTTTTGCGGGCAATTTCACTCAACTATGGCACAGCCTATCCTAGGAAATTAATCTGTATTGTGTAGTGGTGCCTTTGGGTGGCAGGGATATCAGGAAGCATTGGATGGGGACCCCAAGATGCTTGGCCTTACCTGGGGTCCCTTTACTGGATAGCATTGCTGGGCATCTGGCGGGAATGCTTGGCCAAAGCCCAACCTGCATTGCATGAGGAGAATCAGGCCTAATGCATGCACCCAGATCCATTTACTGGATTTGGTGCATAAATAGTTTTGCAGGTGGCCTTGTCAGCCCCCTCTGCCTTTGGCAAGTTCCCAATTTGGGCAGCAGTTTTCCCCAAATTGGGACTTTGGAAAATTGCCTTTTTGGTTTCCTGATTTGGAAATTTCCCCATTGAGCGGGAGACGGGCTGGCTGGCCGCCTGGCTGGCTGGGAGTGCAGTCAGCAGAGGTCTGGAAGTTGTCTGGGGGGTTGGCCTATAAAAGGCCAGACCAAAATAATTTATGTTTTGAGTTCTTCTTTTGGCGCCGTAGTTTTGCACCTGTTCCCTGATTAGGGGGCTGCAGCAGAAATTATTTTGGATTCCTATCCTCTGGGAAGTGCAGTAAACTCCCACACTTTTGCACTGCATGCTAGGGATATCCCTGACACTGGCGATCATATTAATAAATTTTGTTTAATTCTTGATTTCACTTTATTTTGGTTCATACTCTTCTAAGAAGGGTAATAGGATCTACTCCAAAAGCCCTTCAGGATTACGATGGATCTTGGACCTCGTAGGTGGGGGTGCAGGGAGCTTAGGGGGTTTCTATTCTGGTACCTAATAGGGGCATGGAAGATGGTGGATCTTAGAGAGACGTTAATTTTTTGGCAAAGGTATCTATTGGGTAGAGGGGCAGGGATGAATAAAGTCTGTTGATTTTTGATATTTCCATATTGGTACTTTAATTTTAGGTGTTTGTCCAATAGATTGTTCGTGTGGTGTTGGATTTTGATCCATATCCGGCTTTTAGCTGGGTTTGGGTTGGGAGGGTTGAGGTGGCGTATGACCTAGGTCGGGTTGGTCAGGGTGCTGGCTTGTAGTGTATATATGGATATTTCTGGGAAGGGGTTGATGATGTAAGGCGTATCGGTTAATTTAAAAGGGGATTGCTGCATCGGACCCAATGATATTTCAATAGTTGGATGGATTGTGGAGAGGGCAATAGTGTAGGAGGGCTGGGGAAGGAATCTGGTCCAAGAACCCTTGTCTGGAGGAGTGAAGGGGAAATAGAACATGGAGGGTGGCAGCAAGAGGGATTGGCAACCTTCTGAACAGCTGCTTGGGTGTGTTGATCAACAATAGATATATCGGTTCAGGCCCATATATGGAAATATTGGCACCCTTACGGTTGATGTGATTTACGAAGCAATCGTGTGAGAATGTTATAACTCCCCGAGTGTCTCGGGGTATTGTGAGATTAGGCGGTAACCAGGATAGAGGACGTGGTTGGGAATTGGGTCAGTTTCTTGCGCTAACTTCAAATATCTATTTTGGAATATTCAAATATTAAGTGAAGCCGCTTTGGATGTAGCGGCCGATAGCCGGAAGCTAGCCGGAGTTGTGACAGTATCTCATTTTGATCTACAATGGAAGTTAAGCTTGTTCCTTTAAGCTAGCAAGATCTCAAGAAGGATCTGATGAAATTTATAAAAAAATCGATATCATGACTTAAGACGGGAGGATGTATCATGTTTCTCAGCAAGTTAAGTTTATTGGCTTACATTAAGAATTTTGCCTGTCTCTTGGGGATTGTGGGTTAGAATGAGGGGATTTCCACGGATCAATCTTCTCTAAAGAATAGGTTGGTTGTTCTAGATACTTTGGGCAGATGTAAGCTTTCCTGATGCTCTGTATAGGGTTTAGGATGGACATGTGCCCTGGTGGGTTAACTTGGCTGGGTCATTTCCAGTCTATAGATGGTAAGGCAACCGTTCCAAGAGAAAGGTTGATCTCGGCAGGAACAGATTGATTCATGACGCGTATAGGGTAATCTGCGGCTGTATAAGTTGCCTACATATAACTATTAACCAAGTTGGGATACCGTGGATCTAAAGCTCATGGCCGGGAGACGATGATTCTGATAAGAATAACTGAGGCGAGCAACGAGGCTGGAATATGCTGGGTTGGGGTGGAGGGAGTGGGATCTGGTTTAGTGCTTGCTTCAAACCTCGCTTAGGATTTAAATGGGTTGGGGAGTTGAAATCCAAGTTGTCAAAAGGTTAAGATGTGGGGTTTAAAATAAATTAATTTTAAATGATTTAATAGGATTGATGAAATGTAAGGATGGGTAAATTTATTTAAAGGGATGGAAAATAGGCTGGGTTATTTTCTTCATGGCCAAGGATAAACAAAGGGAAGCTGGAGTGGCCACGCAAGCGGTAGTTCGGAATTGGGAGAATATTTCTTATTCGATTTACTGAGTTCTAACTCGTGACGTCACTGGGGATCCAATCACAAGGTGTGCTTGGAGGGTATTTAAGGGATGGGGTGGCGGTTGAGGGGGTATGTATTTTAAAGTTTTTCTGGTGCTGCATGGCGTGTGCTCCAAGCTTCCGGCGCTGGTCCGCAGGTTAGATCTACCGCATGTGCAGGATTGGGTGGTGCAGCCAAAGCTGTGCGAGAGGGTGGCGCAGCATTCGGGGTATTTGGATCTGCAGATGGATTCTCGGCTCTTCTTCTGGTTTTTTGGTGCGCGAAGCCGAACCCCCAGCCCCCAGCCATTGATCGTCTGGCTGAACGGGGCACCCAGCAGCTCGGCACTGATGGGGGGCAACGCCGGCATGTTTCCCTGCAAGCTAGACGGCAGTGAAAACCCAACCGCCTGGAACATCAACGCAAATGTGCTCTTCTTGGACCAGGTACTCCAAAACACAACCATATTTAATATATAGTTTATAGACTCGGGTTACTCGTATGGCACCGGCAGGAAAGAAGTCTATTTTAATAACACGCGGATGATATACGCTTTTTTGTGCAAATTCCTCCGCAAATTCCCCGAGTACCGCTCAAGTCCAATCCACATATTTGGTGACTCGTTTGTGGGGCAGCTGGTCCTATCATTAGGGGAATTGATCGTCTCGATGAAGAAGGTCTCCTCAATCAATTTACACTCTGTAGGCCTCGGGAACAGCCTCTTGGATCCGCTCCTCCAGATGGATGCCCAGCCAGCCTTGCTGTGTAAGCTTCAGCCAGGAGCTCCCTGCACTGCGCTGCACCAGGGAGTTGAGAACTGCCGGCCCCTGTTCCAGAAGTGCTACAGCATGCGGGACAACAAGATGTGTGCATCGGCCAGAAGATGCCACTGGGACTTGACAGTGAAACCCGTTTTGAGTGCGGGGTGGGATATACATGACTTGCGCCAGCCCAGCCATGTTAATCCCCGTGCCTCTGCCGCCGCCACAGCTGCACACTTCTTCAACCAAGAGCATGTCGCCAGCGAGCTTGGGGCGAGATCACAGTTCATGGATGATTTGGATTTGGATTACTTCCCCGAATTCATCTTTGACCCAAGAATGTAAGTTGCCATGCAAAGACTAATTCCCAGGGCGCTTCCGTCTACAGATTCCCTCTCGTCCCTGCTCAAGTCTGGCATACGTGTTCTCCTGTATGCCGGGGACCAGGACTACATATTCAACCACAGGGCAATAGAAAAACTGACTAGACATCTGGTATGGCCCGGTGCCGCCAACTTCAGCAGCACCCTCACCTCCCCTCTCATGGAACTGAGCACCTCGCGGGTGGTGGGCGAATTCCGGACCTTTTCCCTGCTCTCGTTTGTAAAGATCCACAACGCCAGCGGAAAGGTAAACAACTTCCTTCTCACTAACAAGCCAGCCTCAGTTCGATAAGCCCCATGTCATACAAGCAGTTGTAGATGCTTGGATCAAATTTTCTTTGCCAAATAACAACACTTAGATTTGATAACCCAATCAATTAAATCATCTACATTAAACGCAATCATGATTGGGATCGGCTGCGCTGAAAACCTGCCTATAAAACGTCTGCAGCTGGAAATTGTGATTCTTTAAATATAAAATATAAAACAAGTTGGTTTGATAATACCATGTTTTTAGAAGTAGCCCCGGAACTGGAAATAAATACCATTCTAGTAACATATCATGATCGGGTCTCAGTTTACTCCCTACTAGGGGTTCAAAGGTGCTATAAAAACATCCCCCTATTTAGCTTACAGATTATATATACCAATTACCTTTCCAATAAAAACTTATCGTCAAGCGGATACTTTATATCAAACATCTTTGAACAAGCATTCTATTCCCACCAGCTTTGAAACCCATACAGTAGTTTTCAACCATGCTGAGATAAACCAAAATGGTTCAGTTCAGAACACCCAGGTTCCGATACAACGCATTTCAACTGGAACCAGCTGAAGGGCAATCTACTGGATAAGACTGCCATTCATCTAGGTCCAGATTACAAATATATCCAATCACACAACAAGACCAAAACCAAATCCCAAAAATAAGACCGTAAACAAGCATACTCAAACCCAACCCAATCAATCTACACTGAACACAATAGTGACCATGGAACAAAAACGATCCAAACAGCGAACCGATCCAGTTCAGCCACAAAAGTCCAGCTTCAAACACGAACCAGCTCACTTTTTGACAACCCAGGTTGTTTTCAGGACCCAGATCAGAAACCGCGGGTTTCCGGATGGGATCCACCAAACCCCATTCACGGGACGGCAGCATCATCTTCAATGCACACGCTTCTAAGTTTGGCCATCAATGTCCAAAAGAACGTCTCAGATATGAGTAGGGCTCTAAAACTTTTTTCAAACCAAAATTTCAATTGAAATATCTATATTATTCCAGATCAGCCGGAAAACAGAAACCCTTCTATGGCCTTCTTTTTATTTTGAAATTTCCGATTCCCCAACATAGGGGAATCCAAAAGAAGTCAGCGGGGAAGGGAGGTCAGAACAATTACAGCCAATGCCGTAATTGTTCCTTTTTTGCCAACCCAGCCCTAGATATGAGCAACACTTGCATAAGGTTGATCCTCTGGCATTGCTTTGCCTTTCCGTTCCAGTAGAGTTCTCACTGCGCTTTCATTTGAGATGTCTATACTAGCAACCAGAACTTTGATATCATTGAGGGGAAGTACCAGAAGCTAGTCCAAGCCCAGGCTGCTGGGCAAGGGAGCGCAACTGCCATGGCCCCCATCTATACCCAGTTCAACTCAAGCCGTAGGGAGGCTGCTTTATATGTGTCATATTTGTAGCAGTATAAGATGCTATTTCTACTAGCAGTCAGTCAATGATCCTAACTCTCAATCCTATACCTGTAGTTGATATAGTGACAGCCTTTGATAGGACAGAAGAATATAAGTATATAAAGATAAAACTGGTATTTATTTAGATACTGATGCAGCTATATAGTAGAAGGCAGGGGGATTTCCACCAGGGGAAAGGAGGCACAGACAGAAGGTCTTTCCAAATGGAGGAGAGCGGAAAGGCACAGTAGAAAGAGCTTGGCAAGAAAACAACCAGTTTTGCTCGCTTTGCCTAATGGAGGCAAGTGGCAATCATTTCCCTGTCCAGTTAGTAACTTTGGAAGTGAAGCCCGTGCTAGATGCACGATTCAAACACGCTAAAAACACCTGTTTTCTAGGCATTTTAAACATAATTAACCTTGTTGTAACTGTGCTGTTCTAGCAGAGTTACATGGGGAAAATATTTAGGAGATAGATAATAATCTTTATTGAGAGATAGTGATTATATAATTCATGTGAATTAAGGATAACAGGAACAAGATTGGTGATCACACGGCTGGATGGAAGAAGGGGGTGGCTTGATCCTGATAATGAGTCAAGCGCCAAATTGAGGTATCCACTGTAAAGGATCATCATCTGTTCATGTTGTTGGACTTGGTAATTTGAGTTGACTTCCTAGTCTGGCTTCAGGTGACCAGATAATTGGATTGCGGGTCACAAACCCGCTTGGTTGGAACCTTGCTGGCGGGTTGAGCCTGTGGTGACACCCCCCCAACTGAAGGTCAGCCTCCTCTGGGGGCAGGTTGTCAGGGAGGTTGTCAGGAATCTGGGCGCCATATTGAATCAGTTGTTGTTCAGTGGCAGGCAAGGTGGTTTCTTGTTGTTTCTGTCTTGCCTTGCAGGGCCATAGGCAATCATGGTGTAGGGTCTTGTCTTGCTTACGTTTGCCAAGTCCTTGCACAAGGTAAGTGTTATTGTTGTTTACCTTCAGAATGATTGCTGGCCCTACTTTTTCAGGTTGTAACTTGCTCTTGTCAACGTTCATGACCCATACTTTGTCCCCAACTTCATGTCTATTGTGGATGGGGACAAATGTCTTCTGCAGATGTTCATTCTCTTTGGTGGTTTGCTTGCTGTTAGCCTCTACTACTTGAGGGTCCAAGTGTGGGGGGATTTCACTTGGAATTTCCAGTTTAGGTCCTGCCAATGCTTGAATGATATTTGGCTGTGTGCCGTATACCAGTTCAAACAGGCTTTTTCCAGTGGATCTGTTCACTTGGGTTTAACACACAAGTAATGCAGTCAGTAGCTGCTTATACCAGTCTTCAGGTCTCCCGGCGGTGAGTTTGGCTAAGGGCTTGCACAAGGCTATCATTAAGCCGCTCTACGTGTCCATTGGCCTGTGGGTGGTATGGTGTTGTTTTAGTGTGTTTGACCTCATTCTTGGTGAGGTATACATTGGTGTCTTTGGAGGTCAACTCTTTGCCTCCATCAGTTATCAGGAGCTCTGGCTTTCCAAACTTGCTGATTATTTCTTTGCCAATAAATTGTTGAACGTCATTGCTAGTGTGTGCCTTCACTGCTTGGGCTACTGGCCATCTTGTTGCAAAGTCAATGGCGGTGATGATGTATTTCTTGTCATTGTGTTTTCCTGGAATGGGACCAACAATGTCAAGAGCCCATACTTTGAAAGGTAGCTGTGTGCAAATAGGGAGTACTGACTTTGGTGGGGTTTTGCTTTTGGCAAACTTTTTGCATACCTCACATTGGTCTAGAACTTCCTGGACATTGCAGTATAAGGTTGACCACCAGGCTTTATGCTTTAAGAATTCATATAGATTTTGGCTCTTGGTATGTCCAAGATCTCTGTGATAGCAAAGGATAGTGTCAACTTGCTGGTGTGTGGGATGTAGGGAATGGTTGTACCGTCTGTCATCTTTCTGTGAAGGGTCCTGTATACGTCAGCAAAGAGGTGTTCATTCTTGATGACCATTTCTTTGGTTATGTTGGTGGTGCCCGTGGGGAACCCTTTGTCTTTTGTACGTAGCACTAAGAGAGGCCAGTCTGGGTTGAGACCATTCTCTCCTCTTGAAGCACAGACATACAGCCGGGACAGGGAGTCTGCCACAGCAAGCTTGGCCCCAGGCTTATACTGGATGAGCATGTTAAATCTCTTCAATAGTTCCATCCACCCTGCTTGGTGGCACAATAGATTTGCTTGAGTCTTGAAATAAATGAGTGACTTGTGATTGGTTAGTGCTGTGAATTCTTCCTGGTGTTCTAGATAGCAACGCCACTTGACTAGGCAGTGCACAATAGCCAGCAGTTCCTTGTCGTGGATAGGGTATTGACACTTGCCATCTGTCAGTTTTTGCAATTTGTAGGCTACAGGCAGGAAGTCACTGTCACTATTCTTAATTTGTAGTACTCCCCCAATGGATGCATCTGAGGCGTCGGTTTCCATCTGGTATTCCCTGTCACGTTTGGGGTATTGTAGGATGGGAGCTGTTGTGAGCTTTTCTTTGAGGCGTCTAAAACAGAGGGCACATTGGGGGGTCCATACAAACTTAAACTTGGTGCCTGTTATGGCGGATAAGGGGGCAGTCAAGACGCCACAGTCAGGTATGAAGCGTTGTACATAGGCCACCATTCCCAAGAAGGTGCGGAGTTCTGACTTATCCTTGGGGGTGGCATCTTGAAGATGGCCTGTATCTTTTGATTGTTGGGTTTGATGCCGCCTTTGAGACTATGTGTCCCAAGAAGGGTAGTTGCTCACGGAAGAACTGGCATTTGGAGGGCTTGGCCAACAGTTTGTGTTATGCCAAGGTTGCAAAGACTTCCTCCAGGTCTTTGTGGTATTGTTCCACCAAGGGGCTGTAGACAATAATGTTGTCCAAGTACACTAGGGCATGCTTGCCTATGTGGGGCGCAAACACTTTGTTCATGAAGGTTACAAAGGTGAACAGGGCATTGGTCATGCCAAAGTTGAGTACCACACATTTGTAGGAACCATACTTAGTGCAGAAAGCCATTTTGGGAATGTCTTCCTCCTTGATACAAATATGATTGTAGCCTGCAGTTAGGTCAATCTTGGAGAAGACAGAGGCTCCTCCCAAGGCGTCAAAGAGATTGTCAATTAGTGGTAAGGGGTAACAATTCTTAATGGTGACTTTTTTTAAGGCGCAGTAGTCTGTGACCAGGCGTAAGGTACCGTCCTTTTTAGCCACAAAGAATATGGCGGTCCCAAAGGGAGACTGTGAGGGGCGGAAAAGTCCTTTTTCCAATGCCTCCGTGAGATAGGCGCATAGGGTGTTGTCCTTGTTTGGGGTCAGCCTGTAGATGAGGTGTGCCTTGGGTACAGCTCCCTTAAGTTGGATGGAGTGTTGGATATGCTTTTCAGGGGGCAGCCCAGGTAATGCTTCCTTAAAGATTTCTGGATGGCGGGCCACAATGTCGCAGTCCTGAGGTTTGGAGGTATCCTGGTGATCCTTGAAGTGTATGATCTCATACTGACAGGAGTCCCAGTCAATTGTCTTCAGATTTTCCTTCTTGTCCAAGGTCTCTGTGATGCATATAAAGACGTGGTCACGTAGGAGTTGGTCTATAGAGTCTGGGTAGATTTGGTGGTTGACACCTTCGCGCTTGATGGTCAGCACTGAGGTTGCCCAGTCCACGTGAGGGTTGTTTCTCCGTAACCAGTCTAGTCCCAGTACAATGTCAAACTTAGGGAAGTCAATGACAGGACCTTGGATGGTGGAGTGGAGGTTCTCAAGCATGACAGAGAAGGGGGCAGCTTTCTTTGTCACAGCAATGTGGTGTTCATCAGCCAGGACCACATTTTCAATCTGTGAAGGATTAGTGGCCAGCTTGAACTTATCCACAAAGCTACTGTTGACTAGGGTTTGATCTGCACCTGAGTCCAGGAGTGCTGAGCCTTTGTAACTGCAAAAGCAGAAAGGATAGGACATCAATTTATTGGGATGTCTGGCAATGGTGTATAGTACCGGGTCCTCCAAGGGCACTTGGATCATTGGGCATTGGTCCACGTCCTTGGGTTGGTATTCATTGTTAGGCGAGTCAGGAGTTGCGTGGGGAGAGCTTGGCTTGCTTAGTGCTCTCCCTGGGCTTTTCCCTTATCTTGGTTACCTTGTGTGGCGGTAACACAGAAATAGTATGGTTTGACTGGCCATTGTTTTCATTTCCATGCCCATTTGAACCTGTGGGTTTGTGGTTGGCGTTGTTCCTGTTGCCTCCAGGAGGTAGTTGAGCAGAACGCCCGCTTGGATGTGAATCCTTGGGTCTTTCTTGTTTCCCAGTTTGTGCCTTGTGCAGAGTGTTGGATGTTTGTTCCGCTTTTTCTGCTTCACGGTACAGGCTTTGCAGGTTGGTCACTTGATTCAGGTTCACATATCTCATCACGTGCAACTTGAGGGTGTTGTAGTACATGAGGTGTGTGGCTGGGGTGTCAAAGGCCATGTCAGATGGAGCACAAAGACAGAGTTCCTTGTAGGTGTGGGTGAGTTCTTTAACAGTGCCTGTCTGGGTCAGGTTCTTTACTTGGCGTATGATCATGAGCGCTGTATCTTTAAGCACAAATCTTGCCAGGAAATCTTGCTTAAAGGTATCCCAGTTCTTGTCAGTGAGCTCTTTGTGCCATTTGTTGCATCAAGTGCCAGCTTCATGGGTCAGGCAAATGGAAATCTCTGTAATCCAAAATTGTTGTGGGCATTCTATCTGAGCCAGCTTGCTCTGAGCGGACTGGATCCATACGGTGGCGTTGTTGTTGTTAACCCTGGCAAAGGGTTCCAAGGCGGCGCTTTGTAGTCTTTGCACTACATAGGCAGGCATGATGGTTTCATCAGCTGGTTGCGGCATCAATGAGGGAGCCTGAAAGAAACCTTGCGCAGACATGACGTTGAAAGCAGGTAGCGGGATTACCGTGTTTTGGTATAGGACAAAACCATCAGGTATCTTGGTACCAGGAGTATACAGAGTCCAGTCGGGCGGGAGGCCAGACATGATTCTGTTGAGGATTTGTTGGCCGCAATGTGTGCGGGCAACAGGCGGAATTTTTCAAGGTAAGGTAGGATGGAGAACCTACCTGTGCTACCAATGTTGTAACTGTGCTGTTTTAGCAGAGTTACACGGGAAAAATATTTAGAAGGTAGATAATAATCTTTATTGAGAGATAGTGATTATATAGGTCATGTGAATCAAGGATAACAGGAACAATATTGGTGATCACACGGCTGGATGGAAGAAGGGGGTGGCTTGATACTGATAATGAGTCAAGCCCCCAAATTGAGGTATCCACCAGAAAGGATCATCATCTGTTCATGTTGTTGTATTTGGTAATTTGAGTCAACTTCCTAGTCTGGCTTTGGGTGACTGGATAATTGGATTGCAGGTCACAAATCTGCTTGGTTAGAACCTTGCTGGCAGGTTGAGCCTGCGGTTTCAACAACCTTTATATAACTGTGCTGCAATAAGACAAGCATGTGATTGTTTCATTGCTTAAACCCTAAGTAGACAGTGCTTTGTCTAATCCATTTGCAACATTTCTCCCACTGGATTAGACAACAGGGTTAACAGAGCTGGATGTCCCTTGTTTGATGGGGGTTTGTTGCCCAATCTTTGGCCATTGGCTTTGCCAGTCTGTAGCCAACTGGCTGTGTTTCTTGGCTGCTGTTCAGGTGGTGGAACAGCTGGTGCGGTATTGGAAGGGTCTTGTCAGTCTCCAATAAACACCTTGTTCTTGCATTCTTGTTCCTCATCCTTTGGTACATCACTATCACGGACAGGACAACAACCCATGTAATTTTTCCATTAGGTGTTGAGGATCTGGATGTACAGGTATTCTGGCTACCGCCAACCTACTCAACATCCAGCCATTGCCCAATTTGGTGCTCTTCCAATATACCGTTTGACATACCAGGAACAGCAACCAAGCAATATCACCTGACTGTCCAAGTATCCAGCAATCCAAAGCCAACTCACAAATGACCAACCCCTAGGTTTGATCCAACTAAATCTCTGCCGCAGCCAAGTCTATATAAGTCTAAAGTATTATCCAATAAAATATACTTCTCTTCTTTCCTAATTCCATATTTGATGCTTCCCCCAAAAGGCGCCCCTTATCATAGGGTTTTGTTTTTCAGGTTGTTGTCCTCATTGGGGCTTACTCTTGGTCACTAGGAGCAGCACCCATATACTGAGCGTGTCCTCTAGTGATTGATTGCCCAGAATGGGGCTCCTTAAGGGTGTAGGAGTTAGGGCCAGTCTTCTGGATAACTTGAGCTGGGCCTTGCCAAAGGAAGGCAAGTTTGAATCCGCAACCGTACCCTCTATTGCTGAAGAAGTAGACTGATTCTCCTACCAGGTAAGTGGGTAGATCAGGAGTTTGGATGCAGCTCATTCTAGGTCCTGCAACTTATGGTTTAAGTTTACAGTGTAGGCTTCCAATTACAAACAGATAAGGGCTTGAACAAGCTTGTTAAGGTATACCTCTGGGGGCACAGCTAGGCTGGGCTTTACTAAGGAATATATTAAAGGGGGAATTCCTGGTTGCTGGCAGTAGAGCAGTTGGAAGGGCGGCTTGCCAGTGGCACAATAGTACCCAATTTTATATGCAAAGATGGCCGCAGGCAGGAAGGTATCTCATTCAGTCTCATGTTAGTGACTGAGCTTCCAGATTATCTGTACCAGGCTTCCATTAGTGTGCTCTACCATTCCATTTGTCTGTGGGTTATAAGAGGTGGATAGTGTTCCACAGATTCCCATCAGTTGGTTGAGGCGGGGTATGATATGACTGGTGAAATTGGTACCATTGTCTGTCAGAAGAATCTGGGACAACCATGCTTGTATATGATATTCTCCAGGATGAACATGGCTGTCACCAGTGCAGATTGGTTGGGAATTGCCTTGGCTTCTATCCATTTAGTCAGATGATCAACAGCCACAATGATGAGCTTTTTATGGCTGTTGGTAAATGGCAAGGGGCCCACTACGTCAATGGTTACTGTGTGTAAGGCAAACTCAGGTGTACAAGTCTGTGTTGGAACTTGGCAACCTTAGGCCTCTCAATATTGCAGTCATGACAGATGGCTAGCATATCTACTACATCAGTGTGAATTCCTTCCCAGAAGCAGTGCTGTTGTAGCAGGGCTAACATCTTCTGTATACCACCATGACCAGTAGTCTTGTGAGCGGCCACCACTGAGTCCATGTGTAGGGATGGGCGTATGTAAGATAGCCAAGAGTCTCCACAAAGCTTCAGGAGTTGTCCCTTAGAGACCTTGATGTCAACAGCTAACTTTTTGAGGGCCCTCTGAATCTCTACCAGCTCCTCCCCCCACAAAGAAGGATCCTCCATAAGCTTGACATAGATAATGTCAGCCATGGGGGATGCTAAGGCAACAGTAGGAAGACAAGAGAGACAGTCAGCATTATGGTGGGCTGCTCTGGCTTGATGAATGATTTCATAGTCATAGGCCTGAAGTTCAATGACCCAACACGCTAGATGCCCTTTGGGATCCTTGAGGGTCTTCAGCCATTGCAGGGAGGCATGGTCGGTTACAACTGTGAAATATACCTAATGGTGATATACTCTGAATTGTTGGTAGGAGTATATCATAGCCAGACACTTGTGTCTGGTGACAGTGTAGTTCCTCTAATGAACATTAAGCGTACACAAGCAGTATCCAAAAGGATGATTGAGCCCTCCAGAGTCCAGTTGGGAGAGGACGCCCCCAATTGCAGTCAGGCTAGCATCTGTATGAACCACAAACAGCTTGGCAAAGTCAGGGTAGGCTAGTACAGGGCGGCAGTCAGTGTTCCCTTGAGAGCATTGAAAGCAGATTGACACGCTGGACTCCAGAAGAATTCCTTACCAGCTTGAGGAGTTGAAAAAGAGGGTCACCCAGGGATGCAAAGTTGGGGATGAAGCAGCAGTAGTACCCAATAATCCCCAGGAAGACCTTCATGTCCCGCTTATTGGCTGAACTCTCTATCTTCTCAATGACTTCCACCTTCAGAGGTACAGGCTGGAGTCCATCTTGACTAATGATGAACCCCAAGAACTCTAGGTGTTCCTTGAAGAAGTTGCACTTGCATGGCTTGAGCTTGAGATTAGCTGCAAGTAAACATATGGGAGACTTCCTCCAAGTGTTGCAAGTTATTATTAAGGTTTGGGAAAACACATGATTATCATCCCAATAGAACAGGACGCTGGTGAGTTTGATGTCACCCATAACTGCATCCATAGCCCATTAGAAGGTAGCTGGGGCATTGGACAGACCTTGGGGCATCCTTGTGGGTTGGAATAGCCCTTGATCAGTGATAATTGCACATTTTCTTGATCAGTGGGGGGTGGATCAATCTGCCAGTACCCAATGATAAGATCTATTGCACTAAAGAACTTGGCATACCCAACCAGTCCAATGTATCATCAATTCAAGTGAGGGGATAGGAATCCTTCTTGTTAACAGCATTCAGCCGGTGGTAGTTGATCACCACATGGTTGCTACCATCCTTCTTTTTGATAATCAAGAGAGGGGAAGCTCAAGAGTTCTTACTGGGGACCAGTAAGCCAGATCCCAATAGTTTCTGGAGCTCCTTGTTGGCTATGGCATGATTGGCTTGACTACGCCATATAGGTCTGGAGCAGATAGGTGGTCTGCCTTGGGTGTCAATATGATGGGCAATGTTGACCATCTTGCCCATATCATAATCATCCTTGACAAACACATCCTTATACTGCGCAAAGAGATCCATGGCTTGATCCTTTTGCTCTTTGGAGAGGCCAGACAGAGAGTCATAACTTATGACCAATAGCACCAGTGGCTGTTCTCAGGGTAGACCCAACTCAGAGAAGTCCACAAAGGGGTGGTCTCCTGCAGGTTGTCATGCTCTTTGAGCCATATATAAGCCAGAAGTTGGTGTTTGGAGACAACCATTCCTTCACAACTCATGTTGGCCAAGAGTATGAGCACTTCCTTCTTGCTTGGCATGAGGATGCCTGGTGCAACTCATGGTTCTAGTCTGGAGGCATTAGGGATGCCAAAGATTTATCTATGAGTGCCAGCAAGAGGCCTGTATTGTGAATCACCTGAGAGCCAGGTGGGATAGTCACATTACAGGAGGAGTAGACTGGGATTCCTTTGGCTTCCCTAACCAAGAGAGGTAGCACCTTAGCCTTCTTACTATGCAGTGTATAGGCAACTGGCAGTTCTCCATCTGTGTATTCCAGGTTGATGTAGTGCAGACGGCGTAAGGGCAGGTCATAAGGGTGGTTGCCATGGTAGAACATGGGGATGAAGTGGCTTAAGATCCAAAATGTATGGTCTCCATGCTTGGTCACAGTGCCATAATAGACCATGAAGCTAGTTCCAATAAGAATATCATGGCTTTTGTTTTACAGAACTATGGCAGGGACAGTGACCATTAGTTTCCCAAAGCAAAGAGGGAGGGAAGAGTATTCTCCCTTTGCTCTGGTAGTCTGATGCCCAGCTGTGCCAAATTCCTCATGGTAAGCCAAGTTGAGGGCTAACTTCAGCTTTTTGACCAGGCGGGAAGAGATGATGTTCCCTGAAGCACCAGTATCCAGTATGACTCAGATGTGAGTCTTGTTCACTTTCAGGTTGATATAGGTGCAATCCTGGCAGTCCTCTCTGATCTCCAGAATCTTTGAGACCTGGGTACGCTCTGTCCTTTGAACTTCTCCAGGAAGGTAGCCATGGCAGCCCTGCAGCTGGGCTTGCTTCCTTGATAGATTCTAGAGGTCCTGAGACGTTTACTGTACACAGCAGCTTGACTAGTTATTCAGCGCTGTCCTCCTCATGAGTGCCTTCAACACCCAGTTGAGCCAGTTGTTCAGCATAAGGTAAGGATATTGCTCTCTGAGCTATTTACAGGATAACCACCTTAGGGCAAAGTGTAGTCCAATGGGTTTGAGTGTTAACAGTGAGGACTTGATGTAGGAGGTCCTCTTGAACTCCTTCAGATTCAGCATCCTTGTGAATTAGTTGGGAATTGAAGTCAATCAGAGATGGTTCATCCTTAGGTTTTAGCTCAGAGGATGGTAAAGCAGCAGGCCTCTGAGCAGGTTTGTTGGGGGCAGTAGTATGGGGGGAGATGAGTGTGTCAAAATTACAAAGACAGCCAAGGATTTCTCCTTGTCCTGGATGCTTAGTAGTTTTTGACTAGTCCTCATTGTCCATCTCAATATATGTGTCCTTGGCGTAGTCTTCCTCAGCGTCTTCCATGCCTACATGGTGGACCTTCTGGCAAGGATTCTTACATTCCCAAGAGAAGTGGCCAGCCATACCACATTTGAAGCAAGTATGGGGGCCATTGTTGACTGGAGCAGGCCCAACCTTGTTGGAAGGCTTGGGCATCTCCACAGCCACACAGGGTCTATACTCAGCTTGCTGGCGGGGCAGCCTTCAGGAAGAGGGACTTTGAACTCCTCCTTATAGGTGCATAGGAGGCAAATCAGGTCTGGCACAGTGCAAGCGTTGCAAATACCCAACTTAAGAACCAGAGATAGTTTAAGTTGACACGTACAGCATTGAGAAGTGCTTACTGCACATCAGTAAACTGTACAGCACTCATAGACAACAGGGTTTAGGCCTCAAGGTAGAACCTGGAAGTAAAGTCTTCTAGAGTCTCCCCCACCTTTATCTTGGGGTCAGAGAAGTCCATCTTGTAACCAAGAAGAGCTTCTTGGCTACCAAATTCTTCTGTCAGTGCCCTGGAAACGTTGTCAAAGTACCAGCCATTCTCAGGGAGACACGGCAATATAATGGTTTGAGTCTCAGCATCCAGACAGTTGATGATTGTGGAATCTCTCATTGCATTATCAGCGCCATACATGGAGTTCTGGTATAGGCGTAAGAACATGGCCACATTACTCTTGCAGTCAAACTTGGGTAAGTTGAGGGGCTTGAAGTTGTTGAAGCTATGTTGGAGGGGAGCAGGCGTGATCCTCACTGGCTAGCAGGTGAGACGGGAACAGTTGAGGGTAGAGGCAGCAAACCTAGCCTCAGAGACACATCAACAATTTTTCTCTTTTTGCGCCACATGTTCATCTTCTCTGTCCTGAGCAGCCCCAGAAGCTTCAGGGGTGGCCAAGACGTCATCCTCAGACTCCAACACTGGCTCCATTACTTGTACAGCGTTAGGGGCCAACTGAGGGTGGTCATCATTGCTTCTGTAGCTATGATAGAACTTGGGGCTGGAGGACCTTTGTGGACTGTGAAGACTCTTGGAGTAGAGGGACACAGCCTGTAGGTTGGCGCCAATATCTTGCTGTCCATCATTTTTAATTGGCTCTGGAAGGCGTTCAGAATAAGTTACTGCTTGTCCAGCTCATCTTGATAGATTTGTTCTCTTGACAGGTGATATCCAAGTCGTCTTCCAGAGAGGTAATGCGCTTCTCATGTGTGGCAAGCTCAGCTTGGAGCAAGGCTATCACCTCATTTTCCTTCCTGTCTTGGGTCTGGCTATCAGCTCTATCATGGAATTTTCAAAGCTTGAATCAATACTGAAGCTCTGACACAGTGTGGTAGCTATCAAACATAAAGTCAAGGACAGTGCTTTATTAGGCCAGTTCCACCTGCATCTTCTTGTAGTGATCAAAGAGCTCAAGGACGTCACAAACAAGAAGATTAATGGAAGGGGAGTTGTTCATAGCAGTAGGTGAGGAGTTGAATGAGGGGATGGTGGCAAGGCAACAGCCCATGAATTCCACCTCATGAACCAGGCTTCAAACCATGAGGCCAGTTTCAAGCATGTGGCTTGTCACCACACCAATCTAATTGGCATCTACATCCTGATGGGTGAGGATCTGGACCACATGCACTGAGACCAGCTTGATTATTCCTTTCTCAATGGTGTCAAACCAGTGAAGCATGGTATTCTGGCCGTTGATAACTTCAGCAAGGTACTGATTAATGGTGATAAAAGTGTTGCCAAGCTCAGAGTAGAGGACCTGGAGAAACAATTGTTGGTTGAACACCAGTATCCCCTGGTCATTCACCAGGCATTTAATGCAAACCAAATGCATTCTGTTATGGCATACAGCAGGATGGTTAAATTGCTTTAAGTAATCCTTGATATGCTTGACAGTGCAGAGATCTTGGAAAAGCTGGTTGGGGTTGGCTTGAGAGAGGCTCTGGAAGCAAACCAGGGAGTTTTCAGTAGAAGGTTGCTGAAGAGAAAGATGCTCAGAGCAAGCATCATTACCAGCAGCACCAGAGTCCATGGCGTGGATGGCATTACAGATGGCATCCTTAGAGGTGTAAGAATTGGCGTCCATTTCCAAGGGTGCAGGAGCTTGTAAGAGCAGTGGTTGGCCAAAAACAATGGCTTGGGGATATTGATGTTCAGGCATGAAGTGACTGAGGGTGGTCAGGCCATAGGGGCGCCTGCTCTTTCCCCAGCATGGGCATTGGCAGCAGTGAAGTCCAGTGCCTGGTGATAAGGGAAAGCAGTGAAAGAAGTCTTAGCCAGGGGCATTCCTCTCTCTTTATAGACAGAACCGCAGGGTGGGGTGGTGGTGTGGTAAGACATGAGCGCCAATGTTGTATTTGTAGCGGTATAGGGTGCTATTTTCTACTAAAAGTTAGTCAATGATCCTAACTCTTAATCCTATACCTGTAGTTGATATAGTGACAGCCTATGATAGGACAGAATAATATAAGGATTTAAAGATAAAACTGGTATTTATTTAGATAATGATGCAGTTATATAGTAGAAGGCAGAGGAATTTCCACCAGGAGAAAGGAGGCACAGACAGAAGGACTTTACAAATGGAGGAGAGTGAAAATGCACAGTAGAAATAGCCACACAAGAATACAACCAGGTTCACTTGCTTTGCCTAATAGAGGCAAGTGGCAATTATTTCCTTGTTTAATTAGTACCTTTGGAAGTGAAGCCTGCACTAGATGCACAATTTAAATACACTTTGAACACCCGTTCTCTAGGTTTTTTAAATGTAATTAACCTTTATAAAACTGTGTTGCAATAAGACAATTGTGTGATTGTTTCATTGCTTAAACCCTAAGTGCATGGTACTTTGTCTAATCCATTCAGGATCTGCAACAGTATGTGTCACTAGGCGCAGCACTGGGAAGATTTTCCAACAGCCAGCATGAGGAACCCCAAGGTCAGGCCCAACCCAATCCTGTGCCACACTTGGAAGGCTGGGCAACTGGGCTCCCCAATAACTTGACCCAATCATTATGCAAAAATACCAGCCAATCAGAGCAAGCCCTGCCTGATACAGGTACTAGCATGTCAAGTGGTCCCCACAAAAACAACTAGTAACCAATGAGATCTTTGAGAAGATAATGAGCCTCAAACAACGTAGCATGGTATCTTTGGAAATCACCCCCACAATTCACTGGGGCAGCGGTAATACATGAATCTCAAGCTCTCATGCAGTTAGGCAGAGCCAAGCCAACCAGGAAGCTGAAGATTCAGATAGATCCCTGGAGCCTGGATGCATATCCCATCATGATTGCCCTTCTCCAGTGGGACCCTTACCTTAGAATGACTGAGGTCTGTTACCTACTTGGGCACCCTGGCATTTTTGTTGCCTGCTGCCCTTTACAGCTCTAGATGGGTGGGCTTGATGTTAGAATCCTGGCTCTAACTGATTGATTGGGGGATGGGTGGAATGATGGCTCTGATCTGCTATCCAGCCATGTGATTGGTGTGTAATTACCTGGTGCCTGTCCATTATTTTTGACAGTGGCATACTTATACCCTGTTATAAGTTGACATCACATGCCCAGGGATATGAGACCTTGGGAGGGAAGAACACCCCATGGTAAAAGAAATGGAAGGCAGGATACAGCCAATGATGCACTCCTGGAAGCTTCCCTCAAAGGGACTGTATTTTACTGATCCATGTCCAGTTACACCAATGGGTATGTGTATGGGAAATTTCTACCAGACCTGCTTGCTACCTGGACTCAGCAATTCCGGGTTTGGAATCTTCCTGAGCCATCAAACAGAATGTGTGGGAGTGGCATCCAAGAAGATCTGAGCAGACATCCTGGACGTCTCAATTTCCCCTGCCGGCCATACCAATGCCTACCTGGGAGATGTGCTGTTTCTCAACATACAGGACAAAGTCAGAGAGCGCAGTCTCACGACTCTCAACCAGGTGGTTCCTGAGGCCCAAAACCATGCTGTGTGTTCCCTTGTCAAAAAGTAGCTGACATATCTACCAAGTTGGCCCTGAACACCTGCAGCAGTAGCCAATCATCAGAGGATGCACAGCAGCCCCCTCATGAGTCCTGGGAGTGCCAGCCAACCACTGTGATCCCTGAGCGTGAATATGATGTTATAAATCACTGATTTCTCCAAGCCAGCCAAGACAAAACCATGCTGTCAGGAAACCAGTCATAGGTAGAGGCATTGGGCGGCTCGGGGTGAGGTGCGGCCAAGCCAGAAGATAGGGCCCACCATAGAATGGGTGCTAACTTGATAATATAAGATACAGATTGCCTGAGTAAGGACCAGGGTCCGGAGTTGGGGACCACAAAATCCACCAATCCTGTTAAAGTAATGTAGAGTACTCCAAACAGTTGGGTAGAGGTGGTCTTGGCGGCAGCGTTAGGTTCCAGTGGGTGGTCTGGTCTTGGGGTTAATGGTGGAATCATGGGAACAAAGTACGCTGGTAGGTAGTTGTACTTGTCTTTGAACAATAAGGGCGGTATCTTGATCCTCTTTCATTCATGTCCTATGTACTTGGTTTCTCTAGTCCTGGCCAAAGGGTCAGCAATGAGGATGGTCTTCAAGTTGTACTCTGAATAGGCTGGGTTGGGGGGTATTCAGTAAAGTGCACAGGTCCAAAGGGGGCTCCTGGGGGACAGTATAATGCCTGGGGCAATTTGGCGGGTTGGTCTTGGGGGAGGGTGGCGGCCTGGTGGTCTACTTGACTGGAATTAAGATGGAAGATCACTAAGACTAGGTAGGGTAAGATTTGTTCAAACCAAAGGTTCATAAAACTTTATTATCAAAAATGATGATGTGGTCTTCACCATACTGCTGGGGTTTTTATACCATGGGATTTTGCTCCTTCAATTTTTGCAGGGTTCAGATTTGCAGACAAGGTACTGACAGGGCATGGATCTTGGCTTAGAGTCTCGGGGGAGGGAGATCCAGGTAGTGCCTGCTCTGGTGAATAGAAGTGACAATGCTTTGTTTTTCCGCCACTGTTCACTATGTCACCTGAGTAGTTCAATTGTACTACCCTCTCTTGGCGGCATGCTGGCAGGTCATTGGCAGAGTTGAGAATAGGGTTTGGTTTAACCTCCTTAAGGCAAGCTGCAACCGCTGCATAGGTTTGGGTCTTTGGTGGCTCCAGGTTAGCATCAATCTGATGACCATTTGGGGAATTGTCCTTGGGAGACTGGCAGGTCTCAGAGTAACTCGTTAACTCAAGTATGCAATTTAGTGAGTTGGTGGTCCCCTGTCCACTTTGTGTGACTCAAGTTGTCTTTGGAGGGTCCTTTGTAGTAGGCCGGCAGAACGCGGAGTAATTCACCAATTTGAGCCTTTCTCTTAAGGGATTGGTGGGTCCTGGACTGGTCTGGAGGGTTGGATCCGCCTTCTGGGAACTGGTGTTTAACTCTTGGGTTTTCAATACAAGTATTGAAATGTCATTCATGACACATGCTCCTAGGACCCCCAGCTGTCACAATCCCCAGTCAACTCTTCCAGACAGCTGGAGCCCAACCCCTCCCCACCAATCCATTTCTCCTCTCACAATCTAGCCCACCAACTAGTCCCCCCTCCACTCCCATATTTTTCTGATTAGACCTTGCCCTCCCAGATGTTTCTTTAGTTGAATCATATATACTTCTTTAAATTTTGGGTGCTTTTTAGGGCAATAACTTTTTACATCTCAATTACAGCAATGATCAATACTGATTGAGACCCAGTTACAATACAGATGATCCCATGCCCAAGTATACTGCTTATTCATGCTGTAGATACAGCCTCTGTGTAGAGCTACAGCTGAGCAAACTTAAGGGGCTGCAGGTGCAAGGGCCAGCTGATTGGAGTCTGGGCCAACTTTTTGGTGTCCTCTTTTGGCTTGGATGAGCCATGCCTCTGCTATTGCCCCCAGCTTAACTTGGTAAGTTGGGCCTGCTGGAAAAGATAAACTGTTGGTTTCTGCCAAGCGGCACACCCCCTTGTGGTTGATCTAGCACCCTGGAAGCTGATAATTGGGTGCTATATTGGCCACAGGTGGCGTGCAGATTGGCAGAAATGGGCAGCTAATTTTGCCAACAGGCTTGGTTTACCCAGTTGAGCGGGGGCGATAACAGAAGCATGCCTTTTCTGAGCCAGCCATTAAGGACACAGGGGATTTGGTGCAGGTTCTGGTTGGCTGGTCCCTTGCGCCTGCAGCTCCTTAAGCCCACTTGACTGTAGCTCTACACAAGGATTAGATTTATAATATATAAGTTTAAGCTAAACCAGTATAATAAATAACCCACTTTGCTGTGTATATCTGTTCTGGAATACATGTGTTATATTCAGCTCTGTAAATATGCTGGTAGTGAAATCAGAGACAACAAGTAAGATTATTAGGGGACAAAATAAATATATCTTTATCATATAAGGGAACAAACATAAGGATGAATACTTACCGCATAAAAGGACATCAAACCATTTTAACCCCAAATATATTCAAAGAGCATAAAGATAATGATGAGTTATTAAATAGTATCTTGCTCTGCTTTAGATCTGCACCCTGGATAAATGGTGCATACACAATTAAAGCTGGCCATAAATAAAATCCATGCAATGCTAAGTCACAACACATTGAGATGTAGCATAAGATCTCTAGAGAGCCTGGATTGACACTTGCTCAAAATATTTATGGCCAAAACATAAACCCTTAAAACAATTCACTTTTGAAATAAATTACTTCTCCAGCACATAATTAATTACTTTGGTTTCCATAGCTATGGGATTAAGCAAAAATACCTCCAATTAAAACAAAATTGACTCGGACTTAAGCAAACTCTAAATATTGGTATAAAGTATACCATCTGTTAACAGGGCTTTTGGGTGTTAATAGAAAAATGGCTCAACACAATGGCAAAGCACTCATATTACAAACAAAATATTCAAAATACTATAAAAATATATTTATTCACAAACAAAATGGTTTTATTTGACCTTTGGTGGGCATATATTCATGATGTAAATTGGTGACAAAATACCCTCAAGCGGGGTGAGGCAAAACCCAATCCAAATACAAAGCACTATAACAGCTCAAAATGTAAAAAAAGCTACTCAGTTGTTGTGTGAAGTGAAATTTAAAAAAATAATGGTACATAGTTATCTAAAATAAGGCACAGAATCTGAAACATAAATTATAAAAACATTTTGCTGGGTGTTTAAATATGGCGTAAATATGCAGAAAATGGGTGGAAATTAATTCAATGATTCTAAAATGTGCAATGTAAAGCCAAAAAAGACTAATTAAGAATTTAAAAATCTATAAACGGGTAGGAGGGTGGTGTATATTCTGATTAAATGACCATATTTAGATAAAAAGAAAAAATTGAAACCAGGGCCATACTTAATTGAGCTTGATTTAGTATTTTATTACACTTTAAAATGGAAGGAACACAACAACAGAGTATTAACATAGCTGGTGTGCACTGTGGTTGGGGTGTCCCCACAGGTAAAGAAATTGTGTAAGTGCAACACAAGTGCCTATTCAGGAAGGAGACAGGAGAGCAATGAATACTGTTGAGATTGCACAGACACAGCAACCAGTGCAAGCTTTTTGGGTTGGGAGGGTGCAGGGAATAAACCCAAGGGTGCCCAAGCTATCTAGAAAGGCTACCAAGGTTGTTGCGTCTAAAACAGTGAACAACAAGAAATTTGAGCTCACTTCTTTGGTATTTGAGCCTGTTTAACATCAGAAGTTGATCCCAACAAGCATGATACAGGATATTAAGCCACTGCTTGACACTAGCTATGATTCCTATGTAACCAATGGTAACAAATAAAACTATGAAGAGTCAAAATACTACAGAACTGTGGAGGGTCAGCAGGTGTTAAAGAAAGTTGTAGCCTTCTAAAACAAGGTGCCTATGCCTTGTGTGCCGGTTATTGTGAAGGATCCCAACTCAAGCTTACTCAAAAAAAATTCTGGGAAGGTTGTTTATGACATAAAGAACCTTATTCTTATTAAGTTGATACAGAAAACTGGTAATTACAAGATGGATGTGGCCCTTGTTGGGGTGGATCTCAAATACGCCAGCAAAACCTTCAATAGCTACATTAATACCAGGCGAGTTCTTGCCATGGAAAAACCCTTGCACGTTTCTGCCATGCTCACCAAGGAGCACAAATGGGCAATCTGCCAGTGAATAAAACAAGACTGCCATCTCTGCCTAGAAAATATACAGGTGTTGGTCAAGTCCACTTTTGGGGTTGAGGCTTCCATTCTTTTATTACCATTTAGTAAAGGGTCTGTGGTTTTTGTGGAAAAAACTTGGGGTATCTCCCTATAACTGCCACTGTCTTGACAATATTGATGTCCGGAAAAAATACACAGAGGCGTACACTGCCCTCAAAGCCAAGGGGACAGTCAAATTCTATTACATTAACAAATTGACATTTGCCTCATCTATGCAAAACGCATATGGCTATGTCCCCAGAGGTTCCAAAGACAGAGTATCTTGGTGTGTGTCAGTCTAGGCCACAGCCTATTTGGCAACAGTCAGCATGTCAACTTTCTGCATGTCAATATTTTGTTGACATGCAAACAGTTGACTCTAATTTGACACTTAGGCTGAAAGCTAACTGCTAATTGCTAAATAAACTAATTTTTATATTATATCATATACTGTAAATTCAGAACCTGAACATAAAAATGCGGGATTGTCAAATCCTTGGTCCATATTTCAAATCAAATTTTGCAGGCAACTCAGCTGAGTGAAAATTAAAATTTTTAATAAATTCAACCATTTATTTTGATTTTTTTGATTTATTTAAATTGGCAAATTTCAAATCTCTTGAGCAGATAACTCAACCAACAAAAGATAAAACTCAGCAAACAAATGCGGGATACATGAATCAGAAATGCAGGATTCTAATGTACAATTTGAGATTTCCTGTATTTCAAACAAATCATAGACATCATGTAAAATTAACAAATCTGAAATTGCAGGATTGTCAAATCCAAGAACCAAATTTCAAATCAAAAATGAGGTGAATTTGAAATAAATATAATTTATGGGTGTCTCAAAAGATGCCAAAGGATCTAGAGTGGATTTGTGCCAATTCTTTTAGGAATCATAGACATTCTCAAAAATTGCCCTATTCCATTTTAGGACAGCTAAAATTTTGAGTGTAATATTCACCAACTTAACATACTTAACAATAAAATTGACTAAAATATACACATCTCTTTTTGAGTTTAAAAATTTTTAATAAAAATTTATTATGTCTTCTTTCAACAACAACTAAGTCAACAAGCTGTTCCGTGGCCTTGACAAAATCATGCAGGGCTACGCTGGGTCTCTTAACAGTGAAGCCTTTGTCTATGGCCACTCTCAAACCACAGGCCCCTCCGCAAGCACTACCCAGGAGTGTGTTCTTTCTCCTGCAACTTCCAGCATGACCCTGTTTGCCCATCACGCACAGGTAGCTGCCAACCCAAATCTGTAACAACAATGGCATCTGGAACCAGCCATTTGAGCCATGGGGTCACTCAGAGAGCCCAGAACTCCAAAACAGCCAATCAGATGGCATTGACCAGTTCCCAAGATAGACACATCCCTCCCCCATCCAATCAGCCTGCAAGACGCAGAAGAAAATTAATCACTCCGGAGATTGTTCTTGAAATGGTTGAAAAGCGAGGGAAGCTTATGTCCCTTGGGGAAATTGCGGCCGTGATGGGGTTTGCAAAGCCCACTGTGGCTGCAACCCTGCAAGCCCACACCAACTGTGCCCCCTACCAAGAAAACCCCAACTGGTGCCTGTACTTCAACCAAAGGTGACACAGCCCATCCCCTTATGATGGCCATTATGGAACGTGACCCGTGGATGCCCCTGGTCCAGGTACGTCTCCAGTTGGGACTCCATGGCATCTTCAATAACAAAAGAACAGTGAATTTGTGGATGCACAGAGTTGTGGTTGCTGCTAGAATCTTGTCCAATTAAGTTCTCAGTGGCCCCATTTTGGTGGATACCAATCCCTACAATTCAACTATTATTAATTTTATTAAAGGAAGGGAAATGAGGGCCCATAATGACATCATCTTTCTGTTGTATGCTAAGATATCTGCAAGTATTCAAGACTATGGAGAAAAGCGTATCCAGTCTGTCGTGTACAAGCACGGCCCAATCTTGTATTGTTTTGTCAGGGTTTTATTGGCAGTTTCCCCATTGGGCGTCAATTATTACTCAGCAATATTGAACACTGCAGATGGGTATGCCTACCAGACAGAGCTCAAGGCCATGCTGGAGGAGTGGGCCACACAAAATGCTGTGCACAAAGTTGTACTGAGTGCAGAGATGAAGAAGCAGGAATGGGCTACCCAAGAAATCAGGGCTGCAGGGCATACTTGTTGGTCCTACTCCATCAACTACGCCGACATGCATCTTGCAGATGTATGTCTCTACAATTTTGGTTCCGTCCTCAGGCGCTTAAAGCCTGCCACCTACAACAAACTATGCACCCAAATTGATAAGGGGTATGAGCTTTTCCCTTCTGCGTCCGTCCAGGACTTATTTGATCTCATCATCTTCTATGCAAGTGATAGTGATAAGTCCAGAAAGGACCCCCGTCTCCCCCCACACCAGTCCATCTGTTTTGTCAAGCCAGTATATGTGACAGAAGAAGAATTCGAGCAATTGAAGCAAACCGCTCTTGCTGCCCCTTCCCAGTCAACAGACCCTGCCTCCCCAACCCCCCATCAAGCCACCTGCCTTCCAACCCTGACTCCCAAACCACCACCCATTCCCTCACCACTATCTCTGATTCCGCCCCTTTCACAGGCGCAGATGAAGGCAATGTTCATTCTGCCCATTCCCTCCCCTTCCCGTCCTTTGATTAGTAAATAAATCTTTTCTTTGTGACAACTTATTAAAATTGATATCTCTCTTTCAATTCATAATTAATAATATTTTCTTTTTACATTATCAACATTTCCCATAATTAATACAATGTTGTACATTTTACAAATAGCTTAAAATTATGAGCATACATATTTTTCATCATCATTAATAAATTAAAGACAATAAATGTAAATATTGCATTAAAATATTGCAATTAGATGTCAACTCTTGATATTTAGAAATTATGTGCATAACTCAAAGCATTTTGTTTAATAAATGCCACTGTAAACTAGGCCTTTTTCATTGTAATTTATCTAAATGGACTGTGTTTATATTAGAGTGCCATTAACGCTTAGTACAAATATTGATACATAGTGCATTTTACAGCCTGTATATTTACCTATTGGTAATAATTCTGTAAACTTTTCAGTCGGATTTTGTAAGGTAATAATAATGTAATGTGTTAATAAATTACTGTTTATTGTCATTAATTGGCTGATTTTCTTTGCTGTGGCGATTGTGCATTTTCTGATATTTACGCACTAGTATCCAATTGGTTGGTTTCACATCCAATTGCACAGGCAATAGGAAATCAAGCCGCCACCCTGAGACTGGATGTGGTCAGGGTGGCGGCTTGATTTCCTATCGCCTGTGTGATTGGATGTGAAACCAACCAATTGGATACTAGTGCATAAATATCAGAAAATGCACAATTGCCACAGCAAAGAAAATCAGCCAATTAATGACAATAAACAGTAATTTATTAATCCATTACATTATTATTACCTTAAAAAATCTGACTGAAAAGTTTACAGAATTATTACCAATAGGTAAATATACAGGCTGTAAAATGCACTATGTATCAATATTTGTACTAAGTGTTAATGGCTCTCTAATATAAACACAGTCAATTTATTTTAAATTATAATAAAAAAGCCACTTTTACAATGGATTTTATTAAACAAAATGCATTGAGTTATGCACATAATATCAAAATATCAAGAGTTGACGTCTAATTGCAATATTTTAATGCAATATTTACGTTTATTGTCTTTAATTTATTAATGATGATGAAAAATATGTATGTGTTGAAGATAGTACTATAAAAACCAGTTTTTTGATGGAATTCAAACAAAATGTCAACTATCTATAACTTGATTAACAAATTAGAAGTACACCTGCAAAAGGTTGTTGAAATAGAAAAAAATATCAGGGAAATAGTGACAGGAAAGCTGGGTGACAAGGGCCAGCCACTAATCCAGTCAAAAGAAAATGCTATGAACAAACTAGGAAATATTATAGACAAAAAGAATAAAGAAGCATTACTAAATCTCCAGGGAACAATTCTATCAAGTCTGAAGTTCAACAATGCGGCCTAAAATTTGTGGGAGTTCTGGCAGGGGGCCAAAGAAAATAATAAGATCAAACTAATTGAAGGAAATGAAGTTCCAAAGGAAATTAACACCAATGAAGAGGAAAATAATCAAATGGAAACAGACAAAAACAAAACACAAGCAAGAAGCAGGAGCGCTTCACAAAATACAGAAACTTTATCAAATGAAAATCAAGAGGAAGCACAAGTTGCAAGAAAAATAAGAAAAATTAAGCCCAGGAAAATTAATGAAGAGCAGCCAACGCTCATGAAGTTTGCTGAAGTGGCGCCTGTGGCTGAGGGGGCCACAGGGGAAACAATTAGTAAGTCTTTTTATGTTTTACTTATATTTATTTTAGTCATCACCAGGGATGGGGATGAGGTTGCAGAAGTGGCGGCTTATACACCGAGTTGGTTTTACGGGGGTTACCAGTCACTGGTAGCCCCTGTAAAACAAATAAATAAAACAAAAAAAATAATTCAACAGAATATGTTTAATTTTTCAAGTAGTGAAGCTAAAAATAGGGAATATTTACCACCCGCGGGGTGCTTGCTGTGGTTGAGGGAAGCATATGAAATAGGATCAAGTATCAACTTCAAAGAAATGAATGAAATTTGTGGGGATATCAAATTAAACTTTGATGAATATATATACAAAAGCATTCAAAGATTCCCCTTCACAAACATCAACAAATATGAAAAGAATTTAATAAAAACTGACTTTCAAATTGGAACTGAATATTTGAAAACTGCAATTTTTAATGAAGTATTTAAGGCACTGTCAAATAAAGTCGGGGATGCAGTCCTTGTGAATAATTTTAAACCTTTATTTATTTTGTTTGCTGAGGCCTGGGGGGCTGATTCAAGTTGGGCGCCCCCCAGAACCCTCTTCAAGTTCAACCAAACATCCTATATCAATAGGTTAGTTCAAACATTCAAAAAATTATGCATGTTCTTGGAAAAGTATACCTTGCAAAGAATCCACGTTGCAGTATACCTGGGAATCCTCCTTCACTGCATATTAAAAACCAACGTCAAAAAGTTGGAGGATGTACCTATTCAAATGGATATTTGCCGTGTAGCCCTCAACTGCCAGAAGACACCGCGGGGATATAGGACAGTCAAGCACGTCCTGTATGACTCATTTGCATTGGCAATGTTATACGGGTACTACGTGCCCCCTGAAAAAAACCTACTAGTCAATTCACTCACCCGCCTTCCTTTTATCAAACAATCAACAACCACCGGGGTACAGGGCGCCACCCCTCTAGCAATTGCATCCAGGGTTGTCCACCACGTACAGAAGAGTATGTGGATCCAATTAGACGCATTAGCTGAAAATTTAATTTTGGGGTATAATTCCCCAGAATAATTGCATTCCCTTTGCAATTAACATCCCCCCAATAAATATTTTCCCCTTGCAAATTAAATTTTATTTTTTAACTTTTTATATTTTAATACTAAAATTTTAAGATTGAACTATGTAATATTAAAATTTCACTATAAGAATTTTAATATTACATATTTCAATATTAAAATTTTAGTATCTAAAAGTTAATATTAAAATTTTAATAATACATATCATAATACTTAAAATTTTTAATATCAAATATTTCAATATTGAATAAATCACAATTTAATAAAAATAGTTAAATTTCAAATATTTAAACTTTAATATTTAAATTTTAAGATTTATAATTATAATTTTACTTTTAATATTTTAATTTTAATTTTTAAATTATAATAGTAATATATAATTAGGTTGATAATAATAAAGGGACAGTTTAATAAAGTGAACATGTGTAATAATAAAATATGATTTATAAATTTGTTTATTTACTAGCGCGTCAAGTACGGGTTCATTTATTACATAAACAAACAACAAGAATTGAATTTATCTGCATCATGCAGCCCGCTCCACTTATATTCTAAACAAATGATTGTTTAGGACTTGAATTACCTTTCCCTTGTAATATGATTTGATAAACATATTCAATATGCTTGACCTGCGTCCTAAGTACTAATTAGTAAGTAATATATGAAAATCATTGGTTTCCGTGTCGTGTGGCTATAGTGGCACTGAAATAACAAGGATCAGATGATGACCTGCAAGGTCCAATTTGTGGCTTAGAAAAGCCAAAGTACCATCAAGGATTCACAATTATTTAAATAAACTAATTTATTTCTATCTTTTTTTAATTTATTTATTTGTTAGTGCAAAAGCCAATAATAATATTCAGTGCATTATAATAAAAATATATCCATCTTACCTAGTATAATTAATTTTACTTACCTTTTCTACATACTCTTATATGTCTATAATACAATCAAACGTCACATTATTATATATAAATAATAATTTTTGAGTCCTAATAAAAACAAATTAAATAAAAATAAAAACAAATAAAACCCGGAGCGCCCATTTATCTGATTGGCTCAGAGGCCAGGGCTTTAGGGAGGAAGGATTCTGAGTGCTCATAGAAAGCCGCCACCACATTGGGTGGCATTGCAAATTGGCTGATCTCAAGAATGTTGAAGAGATCCTCAGTGTCCTGAGGGAGGCCTTGTTTCACCTTATTCTTGATCCAACCAAACACCTCCTCAATTGGATTCAGGAATGGGGAATATGGTGGGAGGAAGAGAAGTCTCATTGGACAATTGGTAAGCTGGTGGCTGGAGGTGTGGCTGTTTTTGTTGATGGGGGGAACTCAGACACAACCAGATCCACTTTGTGGAGCCTGACATTATCAAGCACAACAATGTTGGTTGTGCTGCTGTAATTTATCCAAAGGTACTCCTTGACAGCTTGGAGAAAATCAAGAAAGGTCCCGCTATTATGGGAGCCCTTGATCATTTGGTATTGGTCCAACCCGCGAGGACCAAGAAGCGCAACCATTGAATAGGTCTGGGAACAGACAGCTGCACAATGGGCTACACCGTCCTTGGACCCCTTCTCAACCCACCCATGCCTAGACCTGAGTGAGGAGGAAAACAATGATTTGTTGATATAGAAGAACTGGACATTCCCAGTCTCCTTTAGTGCCAGATATGTCTTGGCATAAATGCGTCAATCCTTGATGGTCTTTTCACTGTTCCTATTATACGGCAAAACTCCCAGTACTTTCCAGGAGAAGCCCAAATCAACCATTGTTTTGTAGACAAGGGTTTTGGAAACAGAAAGCCCAAACTCTGTGGCAAGCATTGATTGGACAGCAAGTGTGTCCAGGTGGCAATCCTTGGCTACCCACTGCTTGATTGCGTCAATGTGAATAGGCTGAAGGAGTTTGGGCTGTCTTTTTGCCTTGGTGGATTTGGCAATTTGCCTGGTATTGCCATACTTGTTGTTGATGTTGGCAATGTATCTGGCTGTGACACCAAATTGGGACGCAATATCCCAAACCACCATTCCCCCGTTCAAGCAGTTGAGGAGAGCTTCATGCTCACTATCTGTCAACTGACGCCGGCCCTTGGCAGGTACCACAGCATCCTGGCTACCAGGCTCAACACAGGGGACGGGGACCTTTGTGTAGAAGGTGGGATCACGCTTGCTTGCAGTGGCGCCGTCAATGGTTGAATACACAATAGGCGCAGATGGTTCCTCAGTTGTGGCCAATGGCTGATAGGAGGTATCAAAAACGCGGGGGCAGGAAGTAGCAACTCTTGGGTCAAGAGTGAGGGGCCGGGTGACAACTGGGTATACAGTGGAGGTGTAAGTAACCTCAGTGTTCCTGGTGACCCTGGTGTAGGAGACTTTTGTGGCAGGCCTTGAGAGTGGCTTCTGTCTGGGATTCAGGCTGGTTGATTGGGCTTGGGATGTGGGAGGTGGTTGGCTGGCGCTGACACCTTGGGAGGCCTGTGTATTGGCATGACTCCCCTCAAGTTGGGTTCTGGGTCTGTTCTTGGACCCTCTGGGACGCCCTTGTGGACGGGCTGCCCCGCAGGCTGGTGCAGGAGCTGGTTGGGAATGTGATTGACGGTCCATAAAAATAAAATAAAAAATATATATTAGATTAAATATGTATTTATTTGGATTTATTGGTTTAGTTGTGAGTAGTTGTTTTCTCTTGATTTAGCCTTGAATAGTAGCAGAGTTTCTATATCCGTAATTTGAAGTGTATAATATTGTATCCTTTCCAGTTTTGGATGATTTTAAAGTTTAATCACTTTTTATGTCTAAACATGGTTGTTGAGATTGAATTTTCCATTTGATTTTAGTTGTGGTGGAGCTTCTTGATTTGGGTTGGTGTTTCCTAGTGTGCTTACTGTACATTAAATTTGGATTCCAGTTCCTGCAATTAATATCTGAGTTTACTAGTGGCATTCAAAAGTGATTTGAAATTTGGTTCTTGGATTTGACAATCCTGCAATTTCAAAAAACATAGTAAACTTAATGAAAATGGTTGATGGATTTGAACGCTTCAAAATTGATTCCAGTTAATTCATTTTGTCCATTGGAAATATGCAGTTCAACTTGAACTTTGCAAAGTGTCTATGAGTTCCCACATTTTCAAATATTCAAATAAAAATACAAAGAATTCAATTTAATTAAAAAAGGCCATCCTGCAAAAGTGATTCGAAATTTGGACCAAGGATTTGACAATCCCGCATTTTTACGTTCAGGTTCTGAATTTACAGTAGTTGTTTATTATAGCTTTGAAACCATTGGACTCAATCAGGTTAGCCCCTAAATATGGAATTAAGCTAGATTTTATATATTAAAACTAAGATTTATATAGTGTCATTTAATGTCAGCACAAAGTAAAACCAACACAAAAGAGAAAGTGAGACAAGGATAATAAGTTAATGTTGAAACCGCAGGCTCGACCTGCCAGCAAGGTTCCAAACAAGCGGGTTTGTGACCCACAATCCAATTATCTGGTCACTTGAAGCCAGACTAGGAATTCAAATCAAATTACCAAATCCAACAACATGAACAGATAATGATCCCCTACGGTGGATGCCTGGTTTTGGTGCTTGACTCATTACCAAGATCAAGCCACCCCCTTCTTCCATCCAACCATGTGATCAACAATCATGTTCCTGTTACCCATTGATTCACCATGACTATATAATCACTATCTCACAATAAAGATTATTATCTAGCTTCTAAATATTTTTCCCCTTGTAACTCTGCTAAAACAGCACAGTTATGACATTAAGCAAACACAATTACATAATTTAAGCAAGATTTAATAGTGGCTCCATTATAAAAGAAGGCCAAAAATGGCAAAGTTGGCACCTTCACTGGTTTAATAAGAAAAAGATGTTGCTTAACATTTTCATCTTACATAATGTATGCTTAGAACCCCAAAATGTCACATAATAATAATAAAACTACTCCTTACAATATGTAGTACCTAGTTTTTAAAGCTCATATGAATATAACTTTATTGTAAACAACCCCTTAAATAGCCTATTTTCAGGCTAGATTTCAACCCCAATCTTAATTTAATTAAGATTTATATGTTTTTACATAATAATTTACTTTGATAATGCTGAATGTCTACAAGTTGACAGTCAGAATTAAAACAATGATTTAGGTTGACTGTCTAAAGACCTAATTTTACTACATGCCAACACTTAGAATGTCAGCAGTAAACTTTAAATGTAGTTTTATCCAACTGTTACTTAATTAAAAAAGCCTCAATACTGCATATCTTAATAGCATTGAAGGTTTTTGGCATAGTCTATATAATGATTCTCCACAACTTGATATATTTTCAGCTTTAACTTTCATTTCTCTATACTTTACCAACAGTTCTTTTGCTAACCCCTTTTTTATAGGATAAATCAAATAAACCTCATCCCAATAAGAAGCAACCCAATAAAAAACTTCCAAGGACACTTTTAAGCCTAAGGCTTCTCCTTCTAAAAAGAAAGTGCTTAATAAACAGCCTAAAAAAGATAAAAAAACACCCACACCTGCAGCTTCTGAGGAGGACTCTGATGATAGTTTCACCTCTCATAGCTGGTATGAGTCTGAGGGAGATGAAGATTCCATCAGCAAGAAGAAAAGAAAGGCAAGCTTCAGGTCTTCTCCTGAGCCCCCACCCAAACCCTCCCCTGAATCCTCTCCTTGTGAACATGGAGATGATGAGCAACATGAGTACTTTCCTGGTTTTCAACATGTTCCCCCTGGGCCATGGGATCCAATAAAAGCCCACAATGTTTGCAATGTCAAGGGCTCCTTCAGGATCCCAAAGAGATTTCCAAAAAAATCCATTAATGTCAGTCAAAGGTGGCTCAAGCATGATCAGTGATGGCTATGTGTTTAACTGCAATAATCAGAAGCAAGAAAGTGAGAGCAAACATTACACATGTGAAGACAGAAGCTGCCCAGCACTCCTAATTACCCAAGGTTTGGACAAAGTTACCTTGGAAAAGGGGGGGACATACCTACATGACTCCCATCAATTTGATTGAGAAGCTGCTCAAGTGGTACCTATTCCAAATGGTCCCAGTATCAAAAGACATCAAAGCAACTCACCTGGCAGTAAAGGCCACCAAGGACTTGAGCAAAGAGAATCTTAAATTTGTCCCTGGCCGTGAACAACTTGTTAAGTATATCTTTGATAGACACCAAGAGCTAAACCCAATTGTAAAAGGTGCAACCCAACTAAAAGACCTGGTCCTTACTCCTGAGTTGAAGATGACCCAAGGCAATGAAAAGCTCCTTCTTCACAATGATGAACCTGGTTCAAAAGAAAGGATCATATGCCATGACACCTATAATAATCTAGAGCAACTGCGTGCCAACAAGACTTGGCTCTGTGATGGGATATTTGCAACATGTCCTAAGTTATTCTATCAGCTGTGGGTGTGACAGAAATCACTGGATAATATGAAGCTGTTTCTAAATTATGGGGAATTACCACCCAAATCCACATAGAATTGATGATTAACCACCAATGCAGCTTTAAATATCTTTTTGTGAAATTTCCAATTGAAACTCCAGGATTAAGTAGAACAATCAATCCTAACCAGAGTAAACCAAGATAAATGACCTGGGAAAGCATCAATGCATCTTCAGCGTAGAATTCTGGGCATTGAGAAGTGACACAATTTTCATTTTCCAGAATGGGGGGAGGAGCTACAAAATTGGCTGGCATGAAATTAACATTTTGCGGCGCCAACAACAAAGTTGCAGATGCCGGGCCCCATCTTCCTGAAATGATTCTGTTCAGAATCAGATTGTACGGGATATACCACAACAACCCAAGCACAGGATGCATTTTTAAAATTTAAAATTAGAACTTGGGATAATTGATTTTTATTGAGTAAATTTAGAAGGACTCAACTCTTAGAGTTGAAACAGGGAAAATTATCCAATATATATCAGAAAAATTGACTAAGCAATACCACCTGAGTCTTGATCTCCTATTCCTTCAGCATCTTCAAGTAAGTATCTAGTCCAGGTTGCAAAGAACTCTTGTGTGACCAGTTTCTGACAACCATGCTGATTAATGAGCTTATATCGGATGACCCTCATATTACGTCAATTTATCAACATCAGTTTACAAGGGGGAGCTGGTTTCAGCTGGCATACTGGAGCAGCCGTGACCCATTTTTGATTGACCGTTTGGTTTAAATCCATTAACTTGGTCAATTTTGATACAGGTTTCCTGGCCTTCCGTGCCTTCTTACTTGGACGGACAATACCCGCCATTATGAAACTTACCGTGACAGTGGGTAGTGCATGCTCAGCTTGATGATAAAGTCCTCCCCTTTGCATACTTTCTTCTTCCTGGAGCCTGGAGGAGGTATATCTAAGAGCATTTAAGATTCTATAAGAGGGGCTTGAAGCTACTCCCATTGAGGCTGGAAAGAACCCTGGTCAGTCAACAAGGCCAATCCTGATGATGCTGATAAAGATGAGGTCACCCTAGATGCTGAAGAGAAGGAACGTGATAGAGCCCTTAGCCCCAAAATAATTATCATGGACTATGAGACAGCCTAATACAATGCCTTTTATAAAAAAAACTGATGGTGAGGTACAAGGGTGTCTCTTTCATTACTGACAGGCTAATAATAGACACCTTAAGGGCAAGATCCTTCTCAGCTCTCTCATGCAACAAGATATAACTGGTAAATGCAGAATTCTGATCCATAAGCTTGTTGCTCTGGAATTTATTAAGCCTTAGAATGTTGATCAAGGATTTGAGCTTCTCTGCAATGACCCTTATGCCTTGAGCCATGAAGCTGAGTTCCAACCCTTCTTTGACTACTATGAGCCACATTGGGTGGGGAGCAAGGTGTTCAGCTGCAGGGCAAGCCAGCAGCAAAGACCAGCTGGAATTGCTACCAGGCGGTCCTTGAGGATAAAATGGAGAAAAATCCGGCCTGGAGGTCTGGCATAAACATCTTAAGTCCCTATTTGGTGTTAATCCCAGATACAACACGGCTTTTGAGCACCTCAAGACTTAATAAGAAAAGACTGTCTCCTCCCTTTGCGATATGGAATTAAGGGCTTCAAAGAAAAGAAGGCAGTGTAAGTCTAGCATTTATAAAGAGCAGATAAATACAGCTGTCAAGAATAGTTACAATATATCTGAGCTTGGGACCAGATAGGCAAGATCACCACTGTACTCTCTTGCATCAACCATTTAACTTAATTTATAATAAACATTTTTGGCTCTTTCTGATATCTTATTGTTGACTTTTAATGTTAAAACTAATTATATCATTTAAATAAATAACTTAAATTTAAGTTTAGAAAGGATTGATAGGTTTAATTATATGGATTTTATGTTAGAGCCTGAATTATCTAGCTTAAATGGTTGTTTTAGTACTAAAGTATATGTAACTCTGGGTTGTTGCTATATTAGCTATTCTTAAAAATAAGTACTTATCTTTATTTTTTGTTAAGTATACTAATTTTTCATCAAGTTTTTTTGAAAAATAATTTAAGCACTTTTTATAGGATAAATAAAACAATTTTATAGCAAAAACAGTGAATATCATAGTAAATTATCCTTGAAGTGTATTTTTATTGAGATTTTAAATAGCTTTGCATTATTTTATTTTATCTTTGGATCCTAAATGATCCCATTACCTTAAAAACTATTTGGAGCTTAATTTTTACTAGGTAAAATGTTCAGCATTTGATTTTTTGCTTGTTAAAAAAGTGTCGACTTCCAGTAGGTACATGATAATAAACTTTATCTAGACTTTTCTAATGTGTTAACCTGGATATAAAATCAATTTTGACAGTCAACATGCAGACAGTTTAAATGCTGACTGTTGCCTCAAGGATGGTGCCTATCATATGAGATCTGGGTCAGACCGTTTAATAAGATGAAACTTGGCTCTTTCCAAATCTTTATGGGATATCGTATAAAAATATATTACTTTATATTATGTATCATCACTATATAAGCTACCAGCTCCAATAAAATGATGTTCATCTTCATATTTATATTGGCTACAAGTATCTTCTCTTTTATAGCTTATATATGCTTTATGGAATTTATTGGTATCATAAATAAAAACTTTTCAGAGCTGTTGAGATAGATAAACAAAACTAAGTTCAGAGGGCATGGAAGTTGGGAAGAAATGAATCTTTGGTGGATTGAATTCTATTGTTGATTAATAAAAATCATGGTTTTTATTATGTGCACAACTTCAGTGAGCTCTGCACTTGGGTTTGCTCATCTATCACAACAGCTCTGAAAAGTGCAGTATAAGATAATTGAGTCAAGTTTTAGAGTTGACCCCATAGACTTGTTCCAGCTTGCGCCACCATTGCCTGCTCGAGTGAAATCTCAAACCGCCTTGGCCAATCAGGAGCATCGGTTAGCCATTGCCAGGTTCAATTAGGCCGAACTCCTACCGAGGTTAAGCTGGTCGAATCGCTATTTGTGCAGGAACTTTTGGTTTGAAGGATGGTTAAATTGAAGAATCCGACAGGCGGTAAATCGTTTCTGGTTTGAAGTAAGTATTTATATTTGTTTGAGCTGGCCTTGTAAAAAATTTCGGTTGCAAATAAGATGTTTATTGACATCAATGTTTATGTGGGATGGGGAGGGATTTGTCATTAACTCGCAATTTTGTTTGAACCGATAGGTGATTGTTTATTCCGATGGCAACTGGCGATTTTCTTTTGCTGGTTTTGTTCCCGCTTTTCATCAAATAGACGTTAAACACCAGTTGCTTGAATTGACGGGCTAAAAAGTTGGTTTTAAATGTGGGCTCAGGGATATTCAAATTTTATGTTGGACTATATTTATTCAAGGGGGTGTTGGCATAAAATAGGTGGAAAGATTAACGTGGATTTGCTTAAAAATTCTAGCCTGTGTATAGAGCTTACAAGTGGAGGGCAGCCAATGATATAAGGCCAAAGGCGACGCTTGGGAGGAAGGAGGAAGCAGAGGAGCTCTTGGAGTTTTTCTGGTCGACTTTCATAGTTCCGTTCGAGGCAGTTGTGTTGCCTGAGTTGGTCATGTTACCGCCCATGGTTCCATTGTTAGCAGTAGTCATGTTGCCGCCCATAGTCGCATTGCTTGCGCTGGTCGTGTTGCCAGAGGATTCCAAGCTGTCGTTGGGGGCATTCTGGTTTTCAATCCCATTGAGGGAATTGCCAGGCTTCTCGGAACTATTGGAACTAGTTGATCCCGTAGATCCTGATGTTCCCATGTTCTCTACAGCAGTCTTGGAAGAGCCCTGGGGGAAGGCAATGATAGCAGAAGATAGAACGATAACTGATGTGAATTTCATTTGTGATGAAGGAATGTAGGACTCTCCCTATCTTTTATACTCTCCATAGACGCCAAGAAAAGCATTGCTTCCTGACATTTGTTTTCTCATCGAGATCCCCGTTGCTAACATCCGCCACAATCCTCACTCCGCCAGACCTTTCCTGTTCAACCCTCGATCACCTTCATCCCATTGGATGCGCAGCAACTGTCTTCACTAATCATCCCTTAAAAGTATGATGCTTCGAACATGGAATGATACTAATAAATATACATTCTTAATCCAACCCACTGTTTTTCATAGCTCTATCGAGGATCATCACTCTCAATCGCCCCACTCCAGGCTAAGCTGCATTTAACCCATGTCCAGTTGATTGCCACCTAAGCCTTGCCATTCTTGGATACACTCTACTTAACTATTTTAAAATACGATTCAATCTCAATTATTCCAGCATCCATATTCAATCTTCTTGATTTCGTATAGGACCTCTAATAAATGGTCAGCTTAAGTTTTGATCTGCATTGAAAATTATTTCCATGGCATTGCTTCGTGATTTCAAATATAGATGAATTTAGTCAATCCTGTATTTATTTTCAACCTTGCGTATAAGTTTTTCCAAGAGCCTTATTGATAAAATAAAAAGGTATATTATTGGTTTGCAGTCAAAAAGGTATTGAAATCCTTTTTAGAGCTAAGGAAACATTTAGAGTTGCTCGCTTGGTAAACAGTTTACTAGGAGCTGATATTGCAGCCATCAAGGATATTGCCTGCGGAATAGCACCCAAATAAACCCTCTTACTGGGAAAATATCAGGACATTATTCAATTAAATAAGAATCCATGATATCACTTAATTCAACAAAAATCACACCAATTTTTATTTTTTAATCTCTCCTTGAATCCAAACTTCAACCCTCTTGCTTTGATATTGTTAAAATTGTTGTAACCGTGCTGCATTAACAGAGTTACAAGGGGGAAATCTTTAGAAACTAGATCATTATCTTTGTTAAGATATGGTGAATTATATAGTTGTGGTGAGTTTCTTAGGAGAAACAAAATTCCCACTGATAAATCATTTGAATGGGCAAGGGGTGGCTTGTTTCCACTAGTGAATGAAGTGTTAAATTGAGTTGCCACTGGATTGGTATGGGTTCTTGTTTCCTTGTTTGATAATTTAAGTTGACTTCTGCATTTGGCTTCAAGTGTCAGGATAGTCAAGTCTCATGGTACAAGGTTTTTTGTGTGAAACTTTATCAGGGTCAACCCTGTAGTTTTGACATGATCTTTAATTCTGGATAGATTTAACCCTATTGTTGACTCTGAACAATACCTCAACCTTAAAATTAGCCTTTCAGACCAGTTCTCAGTTATTAAAACAGGACTTTACTTTATTTTCCTTGGTCTAATAAATTGCCTAAGTCCACACTTTACCTCATATAAACTATTAGGTGCTTTGATTCAGTCACTTTTGTAAACTTTTCCCACATTCTATATTTAACCAACATTGATATCTTAGTCCTAAAGGCATTGGTTCATAAACATCTTCTAAAAGGCTTCAGACCTTACTATTTTAGCACTGATTCCACTTTAGGTTCCTCCTAAGTCTACAACCAAGCCAACACCAAGGCTCCCAGGACAAACTCCACTCCACCAAAGCCAGAAAATTTGATGCTGCCCCTTCTGAGTAGTCTTTCAAGTAAAATACTCCTACTGTAAATTCAGAACCTGAACGTAAAAATGCGGGATTGTCAAATCCTTGGTCCAAATTTCACATCACTTTTGCAGGCAACTCAGCTGAGTGAAAGGTAAAATATTTAATAAAATCAACCATTTAATTTGACTTTTTTTGGTTTATTTAAATTGGCAAATTTTGAATCTCTTGAGCAATTAACTCAACTAACAAAAGACAAAACCCAACAAACAAATGTGAGATACATGAATCAGAAATGCAGGATTCTTATGTACAATTTGAGATTTCCTGTATATCAAACAAATCATAGACATCATGTGAAAATTAACAAATCTTAGATTGTGGGATTGTCAAATCCAAGAACCAAGTTTCAAATCATAATTGCAAGAAATTTGAAATAATAAAATTTATGGGTGTCTCAAAAAGGATGCCAACGGATCTAGAGTGGATTTGTGCTGATTCTTTTAGGAATCATAGGCATTCCCAAAAATCACCCTATTCCATTTTAGGTTGGCTAAAATTTAGATTGTATTATTCACAAAATTGACATATATAACAATAAAATTGACTAAAATATACATTCCTCTTCTCAAGTTTAAAATTATAATAAAAATTTTATTATGTCTTCTTTCAACAATAACCAAGTCAATGAGCTGTTCCCTGGACTTGACAAAATTATGCAGGGTTACACTGTGTCTTCTAATAGTGAAGCCTCCCTCTATGGCCACTCCCAACCCGCAGGCCCCTCTGCAAGCGCCACACAGGAGTCTGTTCTTTCCCCTGCAACTTCCAGCATGGCCCTGTTTGCCCACCATGCACAGGCAGCTGCCAACCCAAATCCCTTATCAGCAATGGCATCCAGAACCAGCCATTTTAGCCATGGGGTCACCCAGAGAGCCCAGAACCCCAAAACAGCCAATCAGATGGCATTGACCAGTTCACAAGATGGACATATCCCTCCCCCAACCAATCAGCCTGCAAGACGCAGAAGAAAATTGATCACCCCGGAGATTGTTCTTGAAATGGTCAAAAAGCAAGGCAAGCTTATGTCCCTTGGGGAAATTGCGGCCGCAATGGGTTTTGCAAAGTCAACTGTGGCTGCAACTCTGAGAGCCCACGCCAACTGTGACCCCCCTACCAAGAAGACCCCAACTGGTGCCTGTACTTCAACCAAAGGTGACACAGCCCATCCCCTTATGATGGCCATTATGGAACGTGACCCGCAGATGCCTCTGGTCCAGGTACGTCTCCAGTTGGGACTCCATGGCATCTTTACCAACAAAAGAACGGTGAATTCATGAATGCACAGAGTTGTGGTTGCTGCCAGAATCCTATCCAATCAGGTTCTTGGTGGCCCCATTTTGGTGGATACCGACCCATAAAATGCAACCATTATTAATTTTATTAAAGGGAAGGCAATGAGGGCCCGTAATGACGTCATCTTCCTATCATACGCCAAGATCTCGGCCAGTATCCAAGACTTTGGAGAGAAGCGCATCCAATCTGACGTGTACAAGCGCGGCCCAATCTTGTATCATTTTGTCAGGGTTTTATTGGCAGTTTCTCATTGGGTGTCAATTATTACTTGGCAATTTCAAACACCGCAGATGGGTATGCCTACCAGACAGAGCTCAAGGCCATGCTGGAGGAGTGGGCCACACAAAACACCGTGCACACAGTTGTACTGAGTGCAGAGATGGAGCAGCAGGAACGGGCTACCCAAGAAATCAGGGCTGCGGGGCATACCTGCTGGTCCTACCCCATCAACTACGCCAACATGCATCTTGCAGATGTATGTCTTTACAATTTTGGTTCCGTCCTCAGGCGCTTGAAGCCTGCCACCTACAACAAACTATGCACTCAGATTGATAAGGGGTATGAGCCTTTCCCTTCCGCGTCCATCCAGGACTTATTTGATCTCATCATCTTCTATGCAAGTGATAGTGTTAAGTTCTGAAAGGACCCCCATCTCCCCCACGCCAGTCCATCTGTTTTGTCAAGCCAGTATATATGACGGAAGAAGAATTCGAGCAATTGAAGCAAACCGCTCTTGCTGCCCCTTCCTAGTCAACAGACCCTGCCTCCCCAACCCCCCATCAAGCCACCTGCCTTCCAACCCTGACTCCCAAACCACCACTCATTCCCTCCCCACTATCTCTGATGCCGCCCCTTTCACAGGCGCAGATGAAGGTGACGTCCATTCTGCCCATTCCCTTCCCTTCCCATCCTTTGATTAGTAAATAAATCTTTTATTTGTGACAACTTATTAAAATTGATATCTCTCTTTCAATTCATGCTTAATAATATTTTCTTTTTACATTGTTAGCATTCCCCATATGTAAAGAATCTTGTAAATTGATGTGGTAACATATAATTATTTCCATGGATATTTTCATCATTGTTAATAAATTAAAGACAATAAAGTTAAATATTACATTGAAATATTGCAATTAGACGTCAACTCTTGATATTTAGAAATTATGTGCATAACTCAAAGCATTTTTTAATAAAATTCATTGTAAACTTGGCCTTTTCCACTATAATTTAATGAAATGTACTGTGTTTATATTAGGGCCATTAACGCTTAGTACAGATATTGAAAATTAGTGCATTTTATAGCCTGTATATTTACCTATTGATAATAATTCTATAAACTTTTCAGACAGATTTTACAAGGTAATAATAATGTAATGTGTTAATAGATTACTGTTTACTGTCATTAATTGGCTGATTTTCTTTTCTGTGGCAATTGTGATTTTCTTATATTTCCAAACTAGTATCCAATTGGTTGGCTTCACATCCAATTGCACAGGCAATAGGAAAACAAGCTGCCACCCCAAGACTGGATGTGGTCAGGGTGGTGGCTTGTTTTCCTATTGCCTGTGTGATTGGATGTGAAGCCAACCAATTGGATACTAGTTTGGAAATATAAGAAAATGCACAATTGCCACAGCAAAGAAAATCAGCCAATTAATGTCAGTAAAGAGTAATCTATTGACACATTACATTATTACCTTGCAAAATCTGATGAAAATTTTATAGAATTATTATCAATAGGTAAATATACAGGCTATAAAATGCACTAATTTTCAATATCTGTACTAAGTGTTAATGGCCCTAATATAAACACAGTATATTTCATTAAATTATAGTGGAAAAGGCCAAGTTTACAATGGATTTTATTAAACAAAATGCATTGAGTTATGCACATAATATCAAAATATCAAGAGTTGACGTCTAATTGCAATATTGTAATGCAATATTTACGTTTATTGTCTTTAATTTATTAACAATGATGAAAAATATGTATGCACTGAATATATTACTATAAAAACCAGTTTTTTGATGGAATTTGAACAATATGTCAACAATCTATAAATTAATCAACAAATTAGAAGCACACCTTCAAAAGGTTGTCAAGATAGAAAGAAATATCAGGGAAATAGTGACAGGGAAGCTGGGTAATGAGGGCCAGCCACTGATACAGTCAAAAGAAGATACCCTGGATAAGTTGGGAAATTTTATAGATGAAAAAAAATAAAGAAAAATTACTTAATCTACAGGGAACTATTTTATCAAGTCTTGAATTCAACAACGCGGCCTACAATTTGTGGGAGTTCTGGCAGGGGGCCAAAGAAAACAATAAGAAGATAAAACTAATTGAAGGAACAGAAATTCAGAAGGAAATTAACACCAACAAAGAGGAAACCAACCAAATGGAAACAGATGAAAATGAAACACAAGCAAGAAGCAGAAGCGCATCAAGAAATACAGAAGCTTTATCAAATGAAAATCAAGAGGAAGCACGAGTTGCAAGAAGAATAAGAAAAATTAAGCCTAAGAAAATTAATGAAGAGCATCTAACACTCATGAAGTTTGCTGATATGGCGCCTGTGGCTGAGGGGGCCACAGGGGAAACAATCAGTAAGTTTTTTATGTTTAACTTATATTTATTTTAGTCATCATCAGGGATGGGGATGAGGTCGCAGAAGTGGCAGCTTTTACGCTGAGTTGGTTTTATGGGGGCTACCAGTCACTGGTGGCCCCTATAAAACAAATAAATAAAAATCAAATAAATAAAATAGTTCAACAGAATATGAATACTTTTTTAATAGTGAAGCTCAAGATAGGGAATATCAACCACCTGTGGGGTGCTTGCCATGGATAAGGAAAGCATATGAACTAGGATCAACAATCAAAATCAAAGAAATGAATGAAATACGCAGGGATATAAAACTGAACTTTGATGAATACATTTATGAAAGCGTTCAAAGGTTCCCCTTCACAAATATCAATGAATACAAAAAAAATTAATAAAAACTGACTTTCAAATTGGAAATGAATATTTAAAATCTGCAATATTTAATGAAATTTTTAAAGCTTTATCAAACAAAGTCAGGGATGCAGTCCTTGTGAATAATCTTAAGCCTTTATTGATATTGTTTGCTGAGGCCTGGGGGGCTGATACAAGTCAGGCGCCCCCCAGAACCCTCTTCAAGTTCAACCAAACATCCTATATCAATAGGTTAATACAAACGTTCAAAAAACTGTGCATGTTCTTGGAGAAATATACCTCGCAAAGGATCCATGTCGCAGTGTACCTGGGAATCCTGCTCTATTGCATACTGAAAGCCAACGTGAAAAAATTAGAAGATGTACCTATACAGATTGACATATGCCGTGTAGCCTTTGACAGACAGAAAACACCACGGGGATACAGGACAGTCGAGCATGTCCTCTATGATTCATTTGCATTGGCAACTCTATACGGGTACTATGTGCCCCCCAAAAAACCTGCTAGTGGATTCCCTCACCTGTTTGCCTTTTATAAGACAGTCGGCCACCACCAGGGTGTTGAGCGCCACCCCTCTAGCAATTGGCGCCAGAGTCATCCACCACATACAGAAGAGTATGTGATCCCAATTAGATGCATTAGCTAAAAATTTAATTTTGGGGTATAATTCCCCGGAATAAACATATTCCCCTTGCAATTTGCATTCCCCCAATAAATTATTTTCCCTTGCAACTTAAAATTTTTATTTTATTTTTTATTTTAAATATTAAAATTTTATTACCAAATACTTCACTATTAAAATTTTACTGGTAAAATTTTAATTGTGAAAATTTTTAATATTAAAATATTCACTGTTAAAATCTTTAATATTGACATATTTAATATCAAATATTTTGATATTGCATAAATCACAATTTAATAAAAAATTTATATTTTGATTATTTAAACTTAAATATTTAACTTTTAAGATTTATAATTAATATTTTAATTTTAATATTTTAATTTTTATTTTAAATTTTAGTATGTAAATTATAATCATTAATATAACTAAGTATATTAAAAGACTTTAGTTATAGTTGCCAATACGTCAAATAAAAAAATGTTTTTATTTACTACTCGTCAAGTACGGGTCCATTTATCACAAAGATAAACATGGAGAATTGAATTTATCCGCATCATGCGGCCCGCTCCACTATTGTTCCAAACAACTAATTGTTTAAAACTCGAATTACCTTTCCCTTGTAATATGATTTGATACACATATTCAATATAATTGAACTGCGTCCTAAGTACAAATTAATAAGCATTATATAAAAATCATTGGTTGCCATGTTGTGTGGCTATAGTGGTACTGAAATAACAAGGATCAGATGATGACCTGCAAGGTCCAATTTGTGGCTTAGAAAAGCCAAAGTACCAACAACAATTAACAATTATAAAATAAAAAATTATATTTCAATCTTTTTTAATTTATTTATTTGGTAGCGCAACAGTCAATAAAGTATTCAGTGCATTATAATAAAAATATATTCTTCATACCTAGTATAGTTAATTTTACTTACCTTTTCTATGTATTCTTATATTTCTATAATACAATCACACGTCAAATTATTATATATAAATAATGATTTTTGAGACCTAATAACAACAAAATAAATAAAAATAAAAACAAAGTAAACCAGAGAGCCCATTTATCTGATTGGCTTGGAGGCCAAGGCTTTAGAGAGGAAGGAATCCAAGTGCTTGTAAAAAGCCGCCACCACATTTGGTGGCATCGCAAATTGGCTGACCTCAAGAATATTGAATAGGTCCTCAGTGTCCTGAAGAAGGCCTTGTTTTGCCTTATTCTTGATCCAACCAAAAACCTCCTCAATTGGATTCAGGAATGGGGAATATGGCGGGAGAAAGAGAAGTCTCATTGGACAATCAGCAAGGCAGTGGCTGGAGGAGTGGCATTCTTGTTGATAGGGGGAACTCGGACACAACCAGATCCACTTTGTGGAGCCCGACATTATCAAGCACAACAACATTGTTTGTGCTGCTATAATTTATCCAAAGGTACTCCTTGACAACTTGGAGAAAATCAAGAAAAGTCCCGCTATTGTGGGAACCCTTGATCATTTGGTATTGGTCCAACCCGCGAGGACCAAGAAGCGCAACCATGGAATAGGTCTGGGAATAAACAGCTGCACAATGGGCTACACCGTCCTTGGACCCCTTCTCAACCCACCCATGCCTAGACCTGAGTGAGGAGGAAAACAATGGTTTGTTGATATAGAAGAACTGTACGTTGCCAGTCTCCTTTAATGCCAGATGTGTCTCGGCATAAATGCGTCAATCCTCGATGGCCTTTTCACTGTTTCTATTGTACAGAAAACTCCCAGTACTTTCCAGGAGAAGCCCAAATCAACCATTGCTTTGTAAACAAGGGTTTTATAAACAGAAAGCCCAAACTCTGCGGCCAGCATTGATTGGACAGCAAGTGAGTCCAGGTGGCAATCCTTGGTAACCCACTGCTTGATTGCCTCAAGATGAGTGGGCTGAAGTAGTCTGGGCTACCGCTTAGCCTTGGTGGATTTGGCAATTTGCCTGGTATTGCCATACTTGGTGTTGATGTTGGCAATATACCTGGCCGTGACACCAAATTGGGACGCAATATCCTGAACTGCCATTCCCCCATTCAAGCAGTTGAGGAGAGCTTCACGCTCACTATCCGTCAACCAATGCCGGCCCTTGACAGGTACTACGGCATCCTGGTTACCAGGCTTGAAACAGGAAACAGGACCTTTGTGTAGAAGGTGGGATCACGCTTTCTTGCAGTGGAGCCGTCAATAGTGGTATATGACACAGGCACAGATGGCTCAACAGTGGCTGCCGATGGCTCAAAGGTGGTGCCAAAGACGCAGGGGCAGGAAGTAGCAACTCTTGGGTCAAGAGTGCGGGGCCGAGTGACAACTGGGTACACAGTGGAGGTGTAAGTAACATCAGTGTTCCTGGTGACCCTGGTGTAGGAGACTTTTGTGGCAGGCTGTCAGGGATCCAACCCAAGGGGGGTTCCTGAGAACTTGCGGGTGGTTGGCCCGCGGGCCCAGAAGGGAGAGCCCACCACAAGATTGGGGCTAACTTTACAATATAAGATAAGAATTTTCCAAGTATTGCCCAAGGCCTGCTTGTAGGCACCATGTAATCAATCAACCCAGTGAGGGTGATATACATCACTCCAAATATTTGGGTGGAGGTGGATTCATCAGTGGCAACGGAATCTTGCGGGCGGTTGGGCCGCAGGGTGTGGGGCGGCGTCATTGGAACTAAATATGCGGGCAGGAAATTGTACTTGTCTTGGTATAGCAGAGGAGGTATGGTGATTTTGACGCCTTCTCTGTATACGGTTTCAGTCTCTCTGGTTCTAGCTTCAGGGTCGTGGATAAGGATCTCCTCCAGAGTAAACTCTGAATACGCCAGGTTGGGTGGGTACTCTGTAAAATTTACTGGGCCAAAAGGAGCTCCTGGTGGACGGTAAAGTTTGGGCAGCTGGTCCGCAGTTTCTAGGGGTATGTGAGCACAGGAAACGGGGCTGCAAGGAGTAGACTGAAGATAAAATAAAACTAATAACAAGTATGGTATGATCTGGTTGAACCAAAGGTTCATGTCACTTTATTGTAAGGATGGCAATGGGCATCTTCCTGGCGGACCAGGATATAAGTATGCCCATCTGTCATGGCAAAACTTTCAAAGATTTTCTTGGCCCAGGTTTCCCCATCTACTTGGTCCTCCCAGTCCTTGATGGCAACAATTTCAGGGGTTAATTCATTGGCTGACTTGCAACTAGAGCACTCCAATTCTTTAACCAGGTCACAGGATGGGTCATCTCTGAGTGGCCCGCTTTTCATGGAAGGTATCTTTGTTTCTTCTTCCAATGTGGCCCAGGTTATTCTGGGGTCTGTGGCTAACCCGGCCTGTTGATTGGTTGGGTTAACAGGAACCCCCTAGCGCGGGAGGCATCATTGTAGGCAAACTTGGCTCATCAAACTTCAGGAGATTCTCTGAAGTCAAATCCAATCCTGATTTAAACCCTGAAAACTGTGGGCAACCGGGCAGCTGGCCCTGTGGGCTGGCGGCCTGCAAGATGCCAGGGTTTGACTCCCAATGTTGAGACCTTTTGGTTATCATAGTTGACAGGAGTTTGTCACTTGTGACATCATCCCCTTCTCCCCTGTTGCCCTCCTCCCTCCTGGCTCTCTTTTCCAAGTATTGCTGTATGGCACCTTGTGCGTTGGGTAGGTTGGAGACTGGTTCCCAGGTGCTTTCTTTGGGTGGATATCCCACCCATTTGACATAGTACTGTGAGATCTTGTAGTGGAGGCGGTGTCTGTGGATTTACTCTACTTTGTATTCTGTTGAGCGTCCTTCCTGGATGGGTGGGGGTTTGGTCTTGATCTTCTGGTGGGGAAGGGAGGTTCCTTCTTTCTTGAATAACAGTGAGCGGTGGAAGACGTTGTGGATTTTCCAAGTAGGTGGTAGCTCTAGTTTGTATGCCACTTCTCCTATTTGCTTTGTGATCTTGTAAGGGCCACAGTGGCGGTGTGCTAGCTTTCTACTGGGTACATGTAGGGGGACGTTTCAAGAGTTGAGGTACACTTTATTGCCTACCTCCAGAGGTTTCCTGGGGACTCTTTTCTTATCAGCAAACGCCTTGTAGGTCTTAAAAGCGCAAGTCAGGTTTCTGAGGCAGGTTTCTTGGGTGGTATGTATTTGCTCAATCCAGGTTTGTCCTGCGGTATTCTGTTCCTTGCTACCAATACTAGGGTCCCAAGATGGGTCAAATCCGTAGTTGGCCTTGAAGGGAGACATACCTGTGGATGTGTGGTCTTTGCTGTTATAGGTGTATTGCGCCATAGGTAGCATCTCTGCCCAGTTGTCCTGGTCTGTGTTGGCGTAGCATTGGAGGTATTGTTCCAAGATCTGGTTAACCTGTTTGGTTTGTCCGTTGTTCTGTGGGTGGTAGGAGGTTGACACGCAACGTTTTATTCCAAGGTCTTTCATCACTTGGGTCCAGTATCAGGACGTGAACTGGGGTTCTTGGTTGATGATGATTTCTTCTGGGGTGCTGTGTTGTGTCAGGATGCAGTTGTGGAAGTGTATGGCAGTCTCAGTTGCTGTGCAGTGGGTAGTGGTTGGGATGAAGTAGGACATTTTTGTGAAACAGTCAACCATTACTAGAATTTCATCAAAGGATTTTGAGGGGGGGAGTTCTACTATGTAGTCCATTGACACTGACTTCCAGGGACCCGCTGGTATGTCCAGGGGTCTCAGTAGTCCTTCTGGCTTTGAGCAATGTGTCTTGGTTCTTCCGCAGGTTTCACAACCATTGATGTATGCAGCTACTTCCTTGTCCATGCCTGGCCACGCGTAGTTCTGTTTGATACTTGAGAGGGATTTGTGTCTACCAGGGTGGCCGGCCATCTCTGAGTCATGGTGGTCAATCAATATGTTTGTTTGGGTATGGCCCTTGGGTAGGTAGATTCTGTTGTGAAGCACCAGGGTAGTACCTTTCAAGGAGTATCCTTTCTTTGAGTGATGGCAGTCCGGGTCCTTTGTCAGGGTTTTGACTAGTTCAATTGAGTATGCATCTTGTTTCTGAGCTCCTATCATGTTGGGTTTACTGGTGGCAATCTTTAAGTACTTCAGTTGTATTCCTAAGCTGGCGGGGTCTAATAGGGTATGGGTGTTGCAGTCCTTGATTTCTGCAGAGGAGAGGATCAGGTCAGCTCTCCTGCTCAAGGCGTCTGGCACAACGTTAACCTTTCCTGGCTTGTAGTCTATGGTCAAGGTGTAATTGGCCAGTTCTAAGGCCCATCTAGCCTGTTGTTAGTTCAGCTGGTGTGGTTTAAAGAGGTAAACTAAGTTCTTGTGGTCTGTCAGAACCTTTACTGGGTGTTCAGCACCGCACAAGTATCTGCGCCAATGCTTCAGTGTCTTCATTATAGCTAGCATCTCCTTGTCATATATTGGGTATTTCCCTTCAGCTGGTAGCATCTTCTTGGAGTAATATGCTATAGGATGTAGCATATCATCCCCTCCTTCCTGAAGAAGGACCCCACCCACTGCAAAGTCAGATGCATCCGTTTTCAGCACAAAAGGTTTAGCTGGGTCAGGCATGACAAGCACTGGGGCAGACGTAAAAGCTTTCTTCAGAGTCACAAACGCGGAGGTGCACTTGTCAGACCAGACAAACTGGACCTTGTCAGAGCAGAGGCGGGTTAGGGGCAATGTAATTTGAGAAAAATTTTGGATGAAATCCCGGCAGTAGTTTGCTAGTCCCAGGAAACTTCTGACATCCTTCCTGCACTTGGGAACTGGCCAGGTTGTGATTGCCTCTACTTTATCCTGCGCCATAGCAAACCCGCCAGTCTTCACAATGTATCCCAGGAATTTGACCTTGGGCTGGAAGAACTTGCATTTCTTTAGCTTGGCGTGTAGGTTGGCCTGGGAGAGTTTGCTCAGTATCAGGTTGAGGTGTTTGAGGTGTTCTTCATGTGATTTGCTGTATATGAGGATGTCATCCAAATATGCCACACAGAATTGGTCAAGGTATTTGCCTAAGACTGATTTGATCATCCTTTGGAAAGTACTTGGTATGTTACACAACCCAAATGGCATCACTAGGTATTTGTACAACCTGTATCTGGTTTTGAATGCCGTTTTGTATTTGTCTCCTTCCTTGACTCTGATTTGGTTGAAGGCGTCTCTCAGGTCAATCTTTGAGTACACCTGGGCTCCCGTCAATACGTCACAAAGGTTGTTGGCATTGGGAATGGGGTAGCGGTTCTTTACAGTGATGTCGTTTAGTTTCTGGTAGCTTACGCAGGGGCGCATCCCGCCGTCTTTCTTCCCTAAAAACAGCATGGGCAACAAGCAAGGGCTTTTAGACACCTGGATGAAACCCTATTTGTCATGTCCTCCAGGTAAGCCTTCAGTGCTGCTTGTTTGCGGTGATTGCAGCTGTATATGGGGCTGTGGTGTGGTTGAGTCCCAGGTAGAAGGTCAATGGTGTGGTCATAGATGGAGTGGCTGGGGAGCTGGGTTGCTGCTTCCTCACTGAAGACGTGGCTCCACTTCTCTAGGGGGCCAGGTAGGCATCCCACTCTGGGTTCCAATCTCAGGGTCAGGAGTGTATTGGGTTTCTTGCTTGTTGGGCCCAACTGGAACAGTACCACATCAAACAAATTATCCCTTTTCAAGGCAACTGTTTGATTTCAAAAGTTCAGAATAGCACCGTGTCTTTGTGACCACAAGTCCCCAAAGATCAAGGGGTGGGGAAGTCCTTTCAGGATGATGGGAAATGCAGGGTACAAGTTCTGCCCAATTTTCAAGGGCAATTTGGTAGCGCACCTGAATCCCAGGTCATGAGAACTGTTCCCCATGATTACTTTGACGCTTTTGTTGGTGGACTTCATTCCAAGGTCCTCGGCAAGAGTGGCGTTGATGAAACTCTCTTCTGCTCCAGTGTCAATGAAGTCTCTCATGGTCTGGGATGTTGTGAGTGTTTTTACTTTTACTTGGATAAACTTATAAGATTTAGTAGAGGTGTTTATTTGCGCCAAGGAAACTGGAGAGTTATTCTTCTTGGGGCAAGCCTTGGTAAGGTGCCCGGGCTCATGACAATAGAAACACAAGCCTTTGCAGTAGTGACGCTGTAGTTCATCTGGAGACATCCCAGGTCTGCTGGGTGTCTGGGCTCAGTTCACGCACTGAGTGGAGGAGGAGGTTCCTTCTTGGTTGAGGCTCAACCCTCTGCACAAGAGGAGTAGTTCATCTAGGCCAAGCGTAGGGATGTGGTGCTTGAGGAGCTCCTTCAGGCCCAGGCAGGCGCCTCTGCGGTACAGGATAGCTGATAACTTGTCCTCAAGTTGGTTTCTAGCCTTCAACTTCAAAAACTCATTGGTGTAAGCTTGCAGAGTTTGTGGTCCTTGTTGGATGTCCAGTAGACTGATTAAGGAGTGGTGGCGGGTATCTTGGTTGTTGCCTGTGGCCATCAGTTTGCTCTCAAATCTGGAGTAGTCTAGGCAGAACTCAACGTCCTTGTGGTTGCTTTCCCAAACCAGTCCAGGGCATTGCCGGAGAGCATGGAGGTTACTCCAAGGACCTTCTCGGTGTTGTTAGAGTATGAGTTTGCGTTGGCCTGGATATAGAGGTGGAGGACTGGCATTGCCCTTCTGGCTTCTTCTAGGGTGAGCTTCCCCATCTGGGGTATATCTACCCAGGTTGTGGTCTGGTTTACTATGACGTTCTGCACCTGCAAGTTTGGGGTCTTGGTCTTCTCCTTGCTAGGCAGTGTGTCTTTCTGTTTGGGGTTGGTTTGGTGTCAGGTCATTGCTGTGATCAGGTTGGTAGCTAACTTGTACGCATAGTAAGCTGAAATCAATGAAAATAGCATACAAGATGCCCCAAGAGTTAACAATATCTTGGGTCCCAGGTTACCGTGTTTGAGGTAGATTGCCATAATGTCAGGGATCCAACCTGTGGGGGGTTCCTGAGAACTTGCAGGCAGTCAGCCCGCGGGCCCAGAAGGGAGAGCCCACCACAAGATTGGGGCTAACTTTACAATATAAGATAACAATTTTCCGAGTATTGCCCAAGGTCCGCTTGTAGGCACCATGTAATCAATCAACCCAGTGAGGGTGATATACATCACTCCAAATATTTGGGTGGAGGTGGATTCATCAGTGGCAACAGAATCTTGTGGGCAGTTGGGCCGCGGGGTGTGGGGCGGCGTCATTGGAACTAAATATGCAGGCAGGAAATTGTACTTGTCTCGGTATAGCAGAGGAGATATGGTGATTTTGACGCCTTCTCTGTACACGGTTTCAGTCTCTCTGGTTCTAGCTTCAGGGTCGTGGATAAGGATCTCCTCCAGAGTAAACTCTGAATACACCAGGTTGGGTGGGTACTCTGTAAAATGTACTGGGCCAAAAGAAGCTCCTGGTGGACAGTAAAGTTTGGGCGGCTGGTCCACAGTTTCTAGGGATATATGAGCATGGGGAACAGGGCCGCAAGGAGTAGACTGAAGATGAAATAAAACTAATAACAAGTATGGTATGATCTGGTTGAACCAAATGTTCATGTCACTTTATTGTAAGGATGGCAATGGGCATCTTCCTGGCGGACCAGGATATAAGTATGCCCATCTGTCATGGCAAAACTTTCAAAGATTTTCTTGGCCCAGGTTTCCCCATCTACTTGGTCCTCCCAGTCCTTGATGGCAACAATTTCAGGGGTTAATTCATTGGCTGACTTGCAACTAGAGCACTCCAATTCTTTAACCAGGTCACAGGATGGGTCATCTCTGAGTGGCCCGCTTTTCATGGAAGGTATCTTTGTTTCTTCTTCCAATGTGGCCCGGGTTATTCTGGGGTCTGTGGCTAACCCGGCCTGTTGATTGGTTGGGTTAACAGGAACCCCTAGCGCGGGAGGCATCATTGTAGGCAAACTTGGCTCATCAAACTTCAGGAGATTCTCTGAAGTCAAATCCAATCCTGATTTAAACCCTGAAAACTGTGGGCAACCGGGCGGCTGGCCCTGTGGGCTGGTAGCCCGCTAGATGCCAGGGTTTGACTCCCATGGTTGAGACCTTTTTGTTATCATAGTTGACAGGAGTTTGTCACTTGTGACACAGGCCTTGAGAGTGGCTTCTGCCTGGGATTCAAGCTGGTTGATTGGGCCTGGGACACAGGAGGTGGTTGGCTGGCAATGACACCTTGGGAGGCCTGTGTATTGGCATGGCTCCCCTCAAGTTGGGTTCTGGGTCTTTTCTTGGACCCTCTGGGATGCCCTTGTGGACAGGCTGCCCCGCGGGCTGGTGCAGGAGCAGGTTAGGAATGTGATTGACGGTCCATAAAAATAAAATAAAAAATATATTATATATTAAATATGTATTTATTTGGAGTTATTGGTTTAGTTGTGGGAAGTTGTTTTCTCTTGATTCATCCTTAAATAGTAGCAGAGTTTCTATATTGATGATTTGAAGTGAATAATATTGTATACTTTCTGGGTTTGGATGATTTTAAAGTTTAATAAATTTTTATGTCTAATTATGGTTATTGAGATTGAATTTTTCATTTGATTTTAGTTGTGGTGGAGCTTCTTGATTTGGGTTGGTGTTTCCTAGTGTGCTTACTGTACATTCAATTTGGATTCCAGTTCCTGCAATTAATATCTGAGTTTACTAGTGGCATTCAAAAGTGATTTGAAATTTGGTTCTTGGATTTGAAAATCCCGCAATTTCAAAAAACATAGTAAACTTAATGAAAATGGCTGATGGATTTGAACGCTTCAAATCTGATTCCAGTTAATTCATTTTGTCCATTGGAAATATGCAGTTTGACTTGAACTTTGCAAAGTTTCTATGAGTTCCCACATTTTCAAATATTCAAATAAATACTCACAAAAATCAATTTAATTAAAAAAAGGCCATCCCGCAAAAGTGATTCAAAATTTGGACCAAGGATTTGACAATCCCGCATTTTTACGTTCAGGTTCTGAATTTACAGTACCAAGTCCCCCACATCATCCTCTGAGCCTTAGAGGGGAAGCCTTACCTCTTCATGTTCTCCTTTTTACCATTTGCCTTCTGATAAACAATAAAAACAGTCCCGTTTCAGTAAAAATTCATGAATTAGGCTGTTAAAACAACACTGACAGACATGAATCAGCTGCCTCAGTGAATAAGCCTATCTTGGAGTGAGATTTGCATGCATTCTCTAATATCTGCAATGACAATGGCCAATTCAAAGTCCCAGACGTCTTCCCAGACCCATTCCTTGTTATGACCAAAAAGGGGTTGCTGCCTTTGTTAAAGATGGCTTCCTGCTCACATGTAATGACCAGAAGAAGAATATGGCAAATATTGCTACTGCTTTGATGGTCTTGGTTGCCCTGTCAGATTAACTGCTATTAGCTTCATATAGGTTAAGGTGCTCACCATTTTGCATGGCTGTTTGGGCTCTGAGGAATTATCTATTATCACATGTGCTGGTTCCTATGCCAATTCATCCCTCTTAAATAAGGCATGGATTCATCTGAGCTGGTCACTTATACCCTGCTTCAATCAAACAAAAAAAGCAGAGAGAGGGAACTGATGATAAAATCAAACTCTGGTGGTACATCATTGATCAACACACTATTGAGGCAGATCTTGGTGCCAGTGCTAGGAGCATTGATGAGCTTGTGCTTGCTGAGGACTAAAATACAGCCCTTCTTGAAAAGCTCTTTCTACAGCATGGTTATGGGCAAGGAGCACAAAATAAAATATTATGCCTTGCAACCCAAGAGGATCTCACATGCCTCCTCACATGGGATACTTGATTAGCAGATTCAGCTTTCTCATCCTGCCCAGAGCTTATTTACCAGATTTGGGCTATCTGTGGCCAGATAAATGCTCCCGCTATTCCCTTTGTCTTTTTCTTCCTAAAAAGGATATTTATATCCACACTGTTGTTTTTGGCTCTTGGGGATGACATCCAGTAGGAAATGGCGGGAAACCTTTATAACAAAAGGCTTGAGGTTTGAAGCTAGCCTTGGGTTAGCCTTCAGGGCAAAATTAAGGGCACATACTGTAATTTCCTGGGATACAAGAAGAAGATCTCCTTTTGGGAAAAAGGAAAGGGAAAATCTTGAAGAATACAAACACCAACACAAATATGGATAAACTTGTCTTTATTAGGAGAAGTAATTCTTCTTAAATAGTAGATCAGGGTTGATGATCACTCAATAGATAGACAGAGTGATAGAGGGGGTCATGATGGGTTGAACTCATACCAGGATTATTTGGGGCAGGTGTGATATTCCAGAATGGGTGGACAATGATTTCAACCCATTTATGGAAGACAAGAAATTTCCAAAGTTGAAAGCAAAACTGACCAGATCTTTGCACATATCATTATTCAAAGGCCATATCAAAATAGCATTAATGGTGCGCTTTCTGAGACACACCTTGAATATACTCCTGGAAAAACTTGATGCCACCCTGCCCATACTTGACAAGAAGCTAACAGAGACAAGGGCCTTCAAAAAGAAGAAAGCTAATCCAGAGGCAACCCAGAGCCATTAAGCCATATCCAAAAAGGGCTTCAGAGCCATGTTCTTACTGTACAACTCTGAATGTTGATTTTGAGGCGGCACAGGCTTTGGCCTTCATCAAAATATCCAAGAGTAGCTCTTGGGAGTGCTTCTTCCATCATTTGCATGCTCTGCAAAAGAACAAGACAAAAACCCCAGCCCTCAACAAGAAGGTCTTCAAGGATGGCACAAAGGAGGCCAAAAGTATTTTTAATTGCTTTGCTGCCCTTACCATGATGAGAAAGAAAAAAAGAAAGAAAGATGGTAATCTTTTCTACAGGGGTAATAATGGAGGAGCTTTTAAACTCTGAAAGTTTGAGAAAACTGGGAATGCAGATCCAAATGCTGAAAACATTGAGTAGTAAAAGGATTCTCAGGGCCAAAATTTGTAAGTGGTGTTGCAACATCTTTGATTACTCCCTCTTGGGGAATTAATGCCCCAAGTAGTTCACCAAATGAGTCACCAACTAATCATTAAGTTGGTGGCACTGCTATCATTTGGCCATCTATTACAGGGATCAAACAATCCATATCCTAAACGGAATGCAACTTAAGTAAGCCCTGTGACTTATGAGGAACATTACTCAGATAAGCCCCATGACTTCCATGACGTACATGGACAGTATGTGGCTTTCCATGATACTATATATATTCCTATATTCTTATCCAATAAAGTATCATTCTCTTCTTAAGTTTCCTCCTTATCTTGTTTATTATACTTCCCAGAAGTATATACTCAACAGTGGTACCACAGGTAGGTTATCCACACCTACGCAACTATAAGGAAAAATTCCTCCTAAGAAAATGATCCAAAAAATGGCCCTCTCCCAGGCTGGAGAGACTACAAAAAAGGACAAGACGTCCCTACAGGTTTCACCATCTTCAACAACATCCTTGTCCCCACTGAACAGTACAACCTTCTCCATGCCTGTAGATTGCTGAACCCGCCTCCAACCTCTGCAGTGCCACAGGTGCCCAAAATACCCAGTATTGTTTTTCAATGCCTATGCTCAGCATAAATTGGAACATTTTCAGGGTTATGCCAGGAAATTGCCGCCCTCTGAATCAACAGAAAATAAAGCAAATTTACAAAAGTAGATTATCCCTGCAGACTCTGGGCCAGCAAGATGGCCCTACATGTCACAGGAACCGCTTCACATTTTGTAAGCAAATGGCTAGACCAACACCCTGACCAGAAAGAGAACTGGGAAATGTTCAAGGCTGAGTTTCTCAAAAATTTCTCCATGAAAGATTCATATGTGGTCATCATGATGGAACTAAGAACATTTAAAATGACAGGAACCATTGAGGAGTACATTGCAGCGTACAAAGACCTACATGGCTGAGCCCCCAATATCATCAACTTTGACGAGCCTGGACCACAATTGGACTTCTACAATGGCCTCCCTACACACATTAGATGTAGCTTTACATGAACCGCTGCAAGAACCTCAAATATGTGTTTCTGGAAGGAAAGCGCACGTCACAAAAATCTGATAATCTACATGCAACAAATAAACGGAAGGAGAGTCCCATAGCAAGAAAAGACCCTCTACTAAACAAACAAAACAACCAATCCAATAACACTCATCCTCAAAACGTGACTTGTACCACTCAAGCAAACCATGCAAGCACTGAAGACACCAACAAGGAGGGAAAAGCTCAGGGAAGTGCTTAGGCAAGCTGCCCTCCCCCACTTTACAAGATTTGTACAGGGACCAAGATGTGGACTCAATTACTATGATCCAAGTACCCTCCAGCAATTCTCTACTGTTTGCTGCTCAAACTGGAAATAAACTCCTCAATTATCCTTTCTGTTTTTGCAGATACCAAGGAACAGCATTATTTTACACTGGAGCAGACCAATCCCTTGTTGACAAGAAATTTGCCAACTCCATGAAGTTACCCACAACCCAAAGCAACATCAAGAGAGTTGTTATGGCAGACAACCAAAGCACACCTGTCACTAAAGAATCAAAACCTTTCCGCACTCAAACTGGAGATGTACAAACAACGCTTAGTGCCCTATCATACCAATCCCCAAGTATGATGTTCTACTTGGTTTGGATTGGATGAGAAAGACCAAGCCTCACATTGACTGGGACAGCGCTATCCTCACCATACAACAAGGTGAGGTGCAACACCATGTCTACCCAACACATCTTGATACACTCATGAGAGACCACATTTTTGTAAAAATCATGGAAACAGAAGAGGAAACAGACCCTAGAAAAATCAATTGGAGTACCTGCACGTATGAGGTTATCCATTTTAAAAATAAAGAAACCAGACATAAGAGCAATCACATCCGAGACCAGCTAGTTAATGAGTTTTCCTCTGTCTTCCAGGAAGCCCTCCTGGGCTTACTATTAGATTGTAGCATATAAAGTGATATTGACAAAAAAGGAAGTGTACCTAAAGCATGCCCTATCTACTGCCTCACACCACAAGAAGATGATACAAAAAAGCTTACCTTGACAAGGCCTTTGAGAAAGGGCTCATACAACCATCAAAGTCACCTTTTGGTGCCACTGTCTTCTTTATAGCAAAGAAAGACGGAGGGCTCTGCCTTGTCACAGATTACAGAGCGCTCAAAAATATCACAATTAAGAACAGGTATCCCCTGCCCCTGATTGATGACCTTTTTGATGCCCTGGGGGATCCTAAATCTTTACAAAGATGGACTTAACAGCAGGTTACCACCAAATTTGCATGAAACCTGAAGACATCCCAAAGGCCGCATTCAGAACTAAATATGGATCCTTTGAGTGTGCCATTCTCAATTTTTGTATGACCAACGCTCCCAGTACCTTTGTGACTTTCATGAATGAAGTCTTCAAGGAACACATTGGAAAACGAGCAATCATTTACCTGGACAACATAATCATCTACAGCCCAACTCTAAAGCAGCATTGGGAAGACGTCCACCTGGTCCTCTGCACCCTCAAGGAAAACCAACACATTGCCAAGTCATCAAAGTTTGACTTCTTCTCATCTGAACTCACATTCCTTGGCCACATTATCAGCAAAGACGGAATCAAACCAGATCCAGACAAGATATGTGCCATAACTGAAATGCCAGCTCAAATGAACAAGAGTGAACTCTGCACCTTCCTAGGCCGGTGGCCTACGTGAGAAGGTTCATTCCTGACTGGGGTACCCTAACAGCCCCCCTATCAGCCATCACAGGCAAAACAACCAAGTTTTTGTTGACACCGCTATGAGACCAACATTTCTGGCAATTAAAAGAACACATGGTCCCCACCCCTATCCTCTAATACCCAAATTGTGAGGGAGTATACAACCTAGAAACCAATGCATCTGACTATGCCATAGGAGGAGTACTCTGCATCCAAACAGCAGAAAAGGACTTCCTTCCTGTAGCATACAAATCAAGGAAAATATCTAATTGAAAGAAGATATCCCATACAGAATAAAGAGTTAGTAGCCATCATGCATTGCCTCATGAAATGGTGATGCTATCTGAAAGGGGCCCAGACGTTCAAAGTGCTCACCAATCACAAGTTGTTGATATTCTTCAAAAAACATCAATATGTTTCAAGAAGGCAAGCCAAATGGATGAGTCTTATACAGAGATACCCAATGCAAATCAAGTACAAGCCAGGCAAGGAAATGCTTACCACAGATGCCCTGTCAAGGCTATACAGCAAACATGTCCTATGTGCTGATGGGGACCCAGATTGGCCCATGTTAATCATGGGGAATCTCCAAGAAGGGTTCCCACCTGGCACACCAATGGACATCCAAGAGAAAGTCCTTAAGAAAAAAACACCTGTTCAAAAATGTATATGGCACATTACACCAAATACTTCCAATTGGTGACACTGTACCCTACGTCCTGTCAACACAAAATATTGACACAATCTTCCAACATCACAGAGACCTGGGACACAGCTGCAGAGGAAACTTGCATGAATACCTCAAGACACACTACTGGTGGCCCAAAATGCTAGATGATATCAGAGAGGTATTAGAACAATGCAAATTCTGTGAGAAGTACGTCCAAACTAAGGTACCACCCAAGTCAGTAGTACCAGTATCCATCACACAACCCTTCAAGGTGTGGTTGCTGGATATAGTGGGACCAATGCCTTACAATAACAAAGGCAAAAGGGACATCATAACAGCTATCAACTATGCCACCAGATGACCTGTGGCACAAGCCACAAAAGAACACAAAGGCAATGATGTGAGACAATTTATTGAGAAAGAGATCATATCCAAGTTTGGAAAATCTGACCTCCTGATCACAGATGGGGGCACCAAACTTAGGCAACTACCAGAATTAACTCATTCTGCAAGTCAACTTACTATATGTCAACAATCAGAATTAAAAATACTTTAATGTAAACAGCATTGAAAAGTCAGAATTAAGTTTTAACTCATGCAGACTACTAAATGTTGACACTTTTTTAATAAGCAGAAACCTGTTTCCTGAACATTTTACTTAATAAAAATTAAGCTTCAAAATACTTTTTAGGGTAATGTGACAATATAAATTTAAAAAAGTCCATAAAATTTATACATGACAATTAAAGAAATCATAAATATACACTTCAAAAATAATTCACTATGAAGTTAGCTATATTTACTATAATAAATTTTTTCCACTTATAAAAACAAAAAAACCAATACACAAAAAGATACTACATAACATTTTACTTATTATAAGAAAATATAATAATCAGAAACAGTGATATAAAGTTTTTTCTATATTGGAAACTACAAAAAACATATAATTTACTAGTAAAATACCAATATAGACCATGTAATACAGTCTAAAGCATCAAACTATCAATAGAAAATCAATGATTTTATAAAAACAGTATCATAAATTATTAATGAGTTACTTAGAATAACTATTTAATTAAAAATATTATACTTAACATATAAGAACTATATAAAAAATTAGGCAATACTCAATAAATTTAATTAAAAGCTAGACTGTGATCACCTGGTTGCCATTAAGAACTGTAGCAATCTTCTTGATGTATTCCCTAATCTCTGAAAGCTTATATTTGGCCTTGACAACGTCCTTGATCTTCTCTTGATACTGTTTCTCTTTGGTGGTTCTCTTCTTATTGGATGGGTGGTTCTCATTATCTCTGATGGATGCAGAAGTCTTCCCCTGTTGGACTTTGAGGTGCTTGTAGAAGGTGTTGTATCTGGGCTTGATTCCAAAGGAGGACTTGATATGCTTATGCCAGCCCTCCAAAGATGATGTAGCTTTTATCTCATCCTTAAGAACTGCTTGGTAGCAGTTCCAGTTGGCTTTGGCTCTGGGCTTGCTCCAGCGCTTAGTGACCTTATGTCCAATCTACTGTGATTCTTAATATTCAATGAAAGGGTAGAAGGCATTCTCACGTTTCTTGGAATATGGATCCTGGCATAGAAGATCAAAGGCTTGTCCAGTATTCTCTGGATTTACAAAGGCTAGTGCTACAAACTGCTGAATTAAGAACTTGCACTTTCCTGATGTATCTAGACAGTGGAGCTTGCTGAGCTCAGGTAGATCCTTTAGTTGCCTGTTGAAAGCCTTTCAATAATGGAAAAAAACACCCCTGGACCTCTCCATTAAAGGTATTTACAAAAGCATTATACTGGGAAGTTTCATATTCCATGATTATAATTTAGGGGCCAAGTGCTTTATAATGAGCTTCTTGTTTTTCATCAAGGGTGGCTTCATCCTTTTCATCATCATCTGGATTGGCCCTAGTGTTATGGCCAGGGGGACTCTTTTTATTACTGGGTAGGGCTTTGATGCCCTCCTGAAGGATTTCAAAGGCCTTTGTGTAGATCTCTTCTGTTGTCCCAGGAAGAATAAAGTAGGCAAATGAGAGCACCTTGCCTTCAATAAGGGAATGTACAATCCATAGTTGGTAAAAAAAGGTGGGAGCATACTGCAAAGGTACCGTCACATAACCAGGTCTCTGAATCTCTTAACTGCTCCAGGTTCTTTTGTGTAGAATAGCATATAATTCTTGCCTCTGCTGTAGGCCCATCATCATGTAAAAGGAATAACTCATCACCATTGAACATCTTTAACTCCTCTGTCAATACTAACTCTCCTTGGACCATGGCAGATTTCTTATGGGTGAATAGATCACAGCGTTTATCACATATGTACTTTACTAACTAGTTTCAGTCAGAGATGAGCTTTGGGCTCTCATTACTTAGGTGAGTGGTGGCCTTAACTGCCAGATTATAAGCCTTGACATCTTTAGAGACTGGAACCATTTGGTAGAGGTAACACTTTAGAAGCTTTTCAATAAGATTGATTGGAGCATTGCATGTGTGCTCTCCTTTTTCACTAGTGACTTTATCCCATCTTTCTGTGTTGATCCTAGCAGCGCAGCTTCTATCTTCACACACATAATGCTGGCTTCTTCCTGCTCTCTTCTGATTGCTGCAAATGAAAACATAGCCATCACAGACTAAACTTGCACCTCCTTTGACAGACATTAGAGGGAAAAACTGAGGGAACTTCATTGGGAGCTTAAGCTCTCCTTTGACGTTACATATATTGTGAACTTTTAGGGGATCTCATGGGCCAATTGGTGCTTGATGATAGTCAGACAGGTAATCATCAGTATCTTCTTTATTGATACTTGATGAGGAGGATGGAGGTGCAGATTTGTTGGGCGGTGGAGGGGAATTATCTGGAGTCAAATTCTTGCGCTTCTTGGACTAGGATGAGCTTGATTCATCTGGGCTTGACTAGGGTTCTGGACTCTTGGGTATCTTCTTTCTTCCTTGCTTGTTTAGTGGAGCCTTATCTCCTTCTGATTGGTACCAGCTTGGAGAAGAGGAGGGGTCAGGGGAGGGCTCTTTGCTTTCAGGGTCTGAGGTCTTCTCCTTTGTCTTCTCTTTCTTTGAGGGCTCTTTGGCTGGTTTTTTGTTGGGGTAGGGACTTTGGGCCTTTCCAGAGGCTTTGAGCACTTTCTTGGTTGACTTGGGATTCTTTTTTGGCTTCTTGAAGTATTTGTCCTATAATAATTAGAGTATAGTTCATAAAGTAAAAATAATCAGTTAGTACATGAATAAAATTAAATAATAATCACTTGTTTTATTTTTTAATTAAATAGTTTATAGAAGTATGAAAAGTAATTTTAGAGCTAGTTTATTAGTAAAGAATAGGGAAAAACCATGTTTAAATAAAAGGTCAACATTCTGGTAGTCGCAATAGTCAAAAAAAATTTAATTTAATTTGTCAGCATAAAAAACGCTTTAATTTTGACTGTCAGCATACTGACAGTCAGCATTAAACTAGAAAAACACTATGTAAATCACTTATAAAGCTTAGTTAATATTTTCCAGAGTTGGTTTAAGGCTAAAATTGATTATTTTTAAACTTAAAATTTTAAAGATTTGCATATCTAACTTATGAAAACTAAATAATAGGGATTGTAGAGGGAAGTCTAAAGTACAGCCCTGGGTACTTTAGTCTGAATTATTATACCATTGTATGTGTGCTTTTTGTTAAGCAGCAGTGTTTTACTAATAAACCAGTGAAGGTGTTGACATTCAGGCAGTCAGTGTTCTTTTATAGTAACTCTCCTATTAAATCTTGCTTAAATTATGTCACTTTGTTTGCTTAGCCAAACCCCTTTGTTGCAATTTAGGTGACACGTTGATTTGACACAAAGTCAGCATTATAAATACATATATAATTTCTAGTTTTAACATATGTGTTTTGGCTTAAGTAGACTTCCAGAAATAAGCTATAGTTTATCCAGTGAGTTTAAAATAACAGTAAATATCTAAATAATACAAAAAACACTATGAAAGTTGACATATGTCTTTGTTCAATGCTTATCTTAATATATATTTAATAAAAACAGTAGTATAAAATACAAAAATTAGTTATTTTTATAATATTGTGTATTTTATTAAGAAATTTATGGATTCTTATTTGGGGTTGACATCCAGATATTACTTACTGCAGTTGACCTTAATGTAAAAGTACAAAGAAAATTACATTTTCATAGTAAATTATATTGGTTTTTGGCTTAAAAATGACTCTTTGTTTAAATGGTGTAGACATTATGCATGTTCCTTTTTAATTTTGCAATTCTGACTTAATAATTTACTATGAAAAATTAGCTTAGTTTTTGGAAATGCCCAATTCTGGCAGATAAATACTAAAATAATGTTGACTTAATGAATGTCAACAAATTGTCAGCATTCAGTAAGTCAACTTGCAGGATGAGTTAATTCTAGCAGTTGCCCAAACTTAAGGCCATTGACACCAATATCTACCTTGCCAAAATGGAATAAGACACATCACAGCCAGTCTGTACCACCCACAAGCAAATGGACGCGTAGAACAACTAAACGGCTCACTAGTGGAGGCCCTCAGTAAAGTATCTGCTAACAATCCAAAACCCTGGATTGACATGCTGCCAACAGCTCTCATGGTATGCAGAACACAAATCAATCAAAACACCAGGAAAAGCCTGTATGAACTTGTCTATGGGCAGAAGCCCACCCTTGTTAGTACAACCGCAGGACCACAATTACCACTACCAAAAAAGGTACCAGATGACATTAACCCCAATGTAAGCTGTGCTAGAGAGGATCAGAAATCCTTGGAACAAAAAAGGGTCAAAAGAGAGACAATTCTGCTACAACAGGAAAGATTCCAGGACAGGGACAAAATCTGAGTTATCAACCATGATCAGCACAAGTTGGACCCAGGACTAAGTGGACCAGGAATTGTCATAGAGGTCAACCCCAACAACATCTACCTCATAAAAGGAATTGGGGCTATACCCAAATTAAAACGCATGCACCATGACTGACTCTGCCTGTATAAAACAAGAACAGCTCAATGTAACTCCAGACTCCCCGTTCCCAATGCCAAACTAGATCAATACCAAGCCTGTATCCCCAACACTCTCAATAAAATTCCAAGGTTCTACCTTCCAGCACCCCAGGGGGAGATGTTGCAACATCTTTGATCACTCCCTCTTGGGGAATTAACGCCCTGAGTAATTCACCAAATGAGTCACCAACTAATCATTAAGTTGGTGGCACCACTATCATTTGGCCATCTATTACAGAGATCAAACAATCCATATCCTAAACGGAACGCAACTTAAGTAAGCCCTGTGACTTAGGAGAAACATTACTCAGATAAGCCCCATGACTCCCATGATTTACATGGACAGTATGTGGCTTCCAATGATACTATATATATTCTTATATTCATATCCAATAAAGTATCATTCTCTTCCTAAATTTCCCCTTTATCTCATGCATTATACTTCCCAGAAGTATATACTTAACAGTGGTAAACTCCAAGCAAAGATACAGACAAAATCCAAGCTGTGGAAATGAGAACAAAAATTACAAAAGCTAATTATTGAGAAATGGAAGTGTAAATTCACTGCCACCTCTGGCTGTGGATCAACCTGTTTTTCCCCGCCACACCAAGAAAGGGCCAAAAATTACAGCTAATCCACTCAATTCTCTAGGAGATTTAGCTCATACTGTTGATGAGAGATTTGTTCTGGCCTGCCCTGAAGACCCCCCAGCTTTGGTTGTCCTGTCCTGGGAAGAAACGCTGGTCAATTTGGATTATTTGTTAGCATGGTGCTGTCCTCTCTTAAAAACAATCAGGAACGCCCAATCAAATGATGCCACATCTATGACCAGAAAGTCAAATGAACCTGAACTGGTTGAGGTGCCTTCCAGCCAATCAGGTGGTCCCGCGGAAATTAGCTTGAAACCTTCTAGTGCTCCTGGCCTTGGCCAGCAAATTTTCTCTTCCAGCCAATTGGATGCAAGTCAAATTGGTCATGTGATTATCCCCTATCAACTCACCCCTTTTAACAATGCCAGGGGACTTTGTGTCCCCTGCTTGTCAATTGTCCATTTTCATTAAAGTTCTGTTTGTTGCACTTGTCTGTTTAATTTTGGTTGGACTGAAACTTAGTTTTGAGTCCCTATTACTTAGAAGATTAAAGTGTTAGTTGTCACCTCAAACCTTACCTTATACCCCCCAGTTTGAACCTGGCATCTCTTTTGAGGCCTTCTAAAGAAGCTCTAGTGTATAGTTCTCTCCCTATAGTACTTTTGCTTTCAAAAATCCTATTCAAACTTAAAATTTCAATCAGATTTCTATATAAAACTTACTTTATATTTGAATTTTCCCTGATTTTTTTGTTTCCAAACCTGCTTCTGTTTTCAATCATCACAAAGACTCCTGAGTTCACGTACAAGATCTCATGGGCCTCTCTCTGTTGTTTCTGTCCTGTTTTTTACTTGTGACTACCTCTGCTAGCATATAAACTATTGCTTGTAGTTAAGGAAATCTCACCTTTCTCCTCCAAATTTTGCAAGGAACGCAGCCATGATAATCCCAGCCATCAAATTTGCGGTGTTTTCTCTGGTGCCCTTCTTGCTGCTCCTGTGGTCCACCTTGCCAGACTTGTGGGCAAAGATCTCCTCCTCTGTCCAATTTGTGGGTGAAGATCTCTCTAGCCTCCTCAATTTACCTAGTGGTCTCCTCCTCTCTGGTGAGGCCGTGGTGAAAAGTTTGACATGTGATGACCTAGATTTGAACGTCATTGATTATATCCCACCCTCTGCTGAGGGAGAGAGAACGTCAGTGCCTCCCCCTTCCCAGCCTGGATGAGAGTGCTTCAGTTCCCCCTGAGGTTCTTGGGATTCCTCCCCCCATTGCTTCTCGTGCCCCTTGGGTGATCACTGGCCTTGTGTTGATGGGATTAAATTCCTACTTCCCTCAACTGTCCCCAGTGTCCTCCTTCTGGTCCCCCCTTAGAGCAGCCATCCCAGTTCTCCACTGGGCAGCATCCTGGTGGTTCCTTTCACCGGGATGGGAGCCAAACTTAGTTAGTTTAGCCCTCTCTCACACAGGAAGCCAAATTTGGCAAATAGAGGATTTGGTAAATTTTCTCAATGTACTCCTCAATTTCAGGTGGGTAAACCGCAAACAACAGCGTGCTGGCAGCAGGTAGTTCTAAACCAATTCCGTGTGTTGCAATGGTGCGCATGGGGGTGTATGCAAACAGGAATTTGATTCTCATGAGTTTTACTTACCAGAAATAAATAAAATTGACAGCTTTAGAGGTAATATGGGGTTTATTCAACTACTAAGGTAGGTTGAACTACAAACCAGTTCATATAGGTGGGATGGGAATGCTGACATCAGCAGGGTGAATTCTGAAATCCAACCCTTCAGAAGTGATCAAAAATTCTTACATCATAAATTTGTCTTTGGGCCAAAAAACACCAAATTACCTGATTTTTGGGTTTCCAGGCCTTAAACTGCAGGTTTTTAGGTCCTTTTGGAGGTGCACCTGCTTGACCACCACCCACTTCCTGCCAATAGCTTGATTCATGTCTGTGTAGGTTTTCATAGACATCTTCTTGCTGGCAACTCCTTTCTGTTGAGTTTTCTTGGGGCAAGCAATACCTACCCAGATGTCTTTATCCATGACAACAACAATCTGCTAAAGGACAAGTACATCTTCAAGCGCCAAGAAGAATTTGCTCCCTTCATCCATTACTTTGAGCACCTGCGGGCAGGTGTGTTCTAGGAAAAGCAATGCATCTGCAAAGGTGGCAAATCCATCAACTGGAACTGCTATATGCCAGTTAAGGAAGGCGTGACTAAGACCACCTCATCACTTGAAGGTTGACATAACCAATTTCCCTGCTTAGTCAGGGTGAAGAAGCCTGGGTTCAATGTGATTATCAGCAAGCTAAAGATACAGCATACCCTTGGGGACTAGCTTTACCCCCAGGCCATCAAGATCAAGGCTGTTGTCTCTAAACATGCTGACTAACAGGTCAAGTTTGTGAGGGTTACCAAAATAGGTTTTGGCCTACTATTTCAAAGAGTGCTGCCTTTTTCAGCTTGCAAGCATTTTCAAGGCTCTCAGAGCCAAAGCCTGGTCATTTTTTTCCCAATAAATACTTTTTCCTTCCAAACATTTAATTTTTACTTTAGTTTTAGTATATAGATGTTTAATTTAGGGCTAAATTTTAATATGAAATTATCATAATTTTAGGTGTGTTGGCTTTGGAGCTTTGTGTGATATAGTTACTGATGAGGAGCAACTTTCAGGAAATCTTTGAATATGGATTTAAAGAAGAAAGAAGTATCTTTTATTGGATAATACTTTAGACTTATATAGCTTGTTCTGCGGCCGGGACTTAAGTCGGATCAGAGATAGGGGAGGTCATTTGTGAGTTGGCTTTGGATTGCTGGATACTTGGACAAGTCATGTGGTATTGGTTTTTTGCCATTTCTGGAATGCTGAACTGAATATTGGAAAGGCATCAAATTGGGCAATGACTGGATGTTAAGTGAGTTAGCAGTAGCCAGAACACCCGTACATCCAGCTCCTCAACACTGGGATGATTTTCCTGCCTCCTTTCTAAACTCTGTAGGTTGTGTAATGGCCTTTCTGATGAGAATATTCTGACAGGAGTGGTTGTAACCTTGCTCTATCATTATCTAAGGTTAGCCAACCATGCATGTGCTGGTTTAATACCCAGTTATGGTAGGTATCACTTGCAGGACGTAGGGTAGCAGGTTGGAAAACTGAAACCCAGTCAAGGCGGTAACAATGGGGTACACAGTTATGAGCCAGCAGAAGATCTTTGCATGCACATTGTATCTCCCAAAACTCCTGGCAAAGTAGGTCAAGGTATAGTACATGGACGTGTACATGACAATAGAGAGTGTTGAATGTGGAGACACCAAAGGAGGCCAAGGTCCAGTTTGGGATGAGTTCAGTTGACCAGGATCATAGTAGGAGTGTTGACCTAGTCCTTCTGGATATGGCCCAAAGAGTTCTGGACCTGACTGGTAGCCTCCAATCCCAAGGCAAGCTGTGAGCACAGCTGTGAAGATGAGGTGGTTCATCTTCCTTGGATTGGAGGGTTGGCAGGGGCTGATTGGTAGTTTAACTTGTTAGAGGTAAGTTGAATTTCACTTTATTGAGGGTATTAATCTCAATAATAGCACAAGCTATTACTGAGGGGGGATCCTTTATTTATAGTGCTCCCCACTTGCAAACTTTTGTAAGTGGGAGTGAAAAAAAGGGACTGGGGATCCAAGAAGTTTGGATAAAGGTTTTGGGAAATGGGGTTTGAGAAGATGGCCAAATTCTTGTTCTTGGGCAATCTGCTGGAGGTTTGGCCATCCATGCCTGGGGCCAATGATGTCCCCTGGTTGTGAAGTCAGCTGATGGGAAAGGCTCATGGGACTTTCCAAATCTATTTTTGATTTGAAAAGGTTAGTTTGGCTGGGGCCTAGACCTAAGCAAGTGTTGTGGCCCTCTGAATCCCATTGGCTTGAGGTCAAATTATTTTTAACTTTTGGGATTTGGTTTGGTCTATTTTTGAAAGGGTCAGGGTTATTTTTGGATCCTTCACTTGGGTTTGCCCTTTCTTCTGCAGGGCAGAAATTTTTCCCTAAATTTTTCCCTGTGGTCAGGTACTTTTCTGATTGGTTGTTTGGTATGGTGACTTCTAATTGGCTGAGGAATGGGGCCTGGGAGCTGGCAGTGGGCCCGCTGGGGGTGGGGTGGGCAAGCAGGTGGCCGGTAGGAGCCAGGCGAGTGCGCGGGAGGCTGGCGGGTGGGCGGGTGGCTGGCTGGCGGCTGGCGAGCAGGCGGGGGACTGGCAGCTGGCCCGCGGATGGGTGCCAGCCTGGGCGGGCGGGTGGCTCGCGGGTGGCTGGCTGGGCAGCGGGAGCCTGGCTGGCAGGTGGTAGGCTGGCAGGGGGCTTGCAGGCGGCTGGCTGGGCAGCGGGAGCCCGCTGGGCGGGCAGGAGGCCCGCAGGAGGCTTGCAGGGGGTGGCAGAGGGTGGCAGGCGCCTGCCCGGATGTTAAATTGTTTCAGTTTTCATAAAAATCTGTTTTTCCTAAATTTTGATTTTTATTTCCCCCAAATAAAGGGGGAAATTCTTCATCAAATTTGGCCTCTGTAATTGGGAATTCTCCTATCTTTTCCCAAAATTTTTCTTCAGTCAGAATTTGATTTATGTCAGGAATATTCCTGACAGCTGGTTGATCTAGATCAGATTTGGGATACTGGGCTATTGTTGGAGCAGCCCATCTATCCAGATCTATCTGTTGGGCTGATCCTGGAATTCTATTGGGGTTGATGGACAGAGCACCAGCAGCAACTTGCCTATCCACTGAACCAGGGGACTTATGGACCAGTTGATTAATAGCACTTGGAATTCCTGACTTACCTTATTTAGCTTGATTCTTATTGATGTGGTATAGTTTATTTTTATAAAAAAAACTGACTTTATTTCTTTGATTGCTGATATAAATATTATAATATAGCATAGTGTATACTCCATTCACAAAGTATATGCTTTTCAGTTTGTAGAGTGGCAGCTAGCTTGGATAAATGCTGATGGTTTATGGTAGTTTAGTATAGTATGGAGTTACTTGTTGGGGTTATTTCTGGTGGGATAGCTATTTTTATAGTGAGATTGATTTAATTCTTGGGAAACTAACCCTGTGTGGGTTTATTGGATACTGAATTGATCCAGGGGATCTATTATTACAGTTGGGTTCTCTGGGGTAAGATCAAAACCTGCCTTGTTATAGAGCTTGGTTTTTATACAGTGGAACAGTCAGGGCGCAGTTTGCTGTTAATTAAAAAATAGATCATTTCTGGAAGTTGGCTAGGGTTGTTTTTCAAAGCTCTGTTGAGTTAACTGATACCCAAATTGCTTGTGAATGTTGACTTACCAACCTATTTGTTTAAAGCTACTTGTGAAGTTTTTTTAAGCCAAGTGGTGAACTGGGTGCGGGCATCTGATGCCCAACCCTTCAGCATTTGGACTGAGGCAATGGTTCTTGAAAAGAAAGAGGTTTACACCCCCCCAAAGATACTCTCAAATACTTTTGCTGCTGCTTGGCAATAATGCAGGTCAATGAATGGGAAATCTCTAAGAATCTTGATCCTGCTGGTGTGGCAGAAATCATAGGATAGTAAGAAGCTGTCTCCATGTGGTGGGGAATCACCCACCAAACCCACATAGAGTTAATGATTAACCACCAACACTGCTTCAAATACCGTTTTGTAATATTTCCAAATGAGATACTAGGATTAAGTATAATAATTAACCCCAACCAAAAAAAGCCCTAGATAAATGGCCTGCAAGAGAATCAGAGTGTCTTCAGCATAAAATTCAGGACATTGAGATAGGACATGAGTTTCAGCTTTGACAGGAGTAGTAACAGCTCTGAGATTGACAGGCATTGAATTAACATTTGGCGGCAGCAGCAACAAAGTACTGACAGCAGGCCACCATCTTCCTGTAATAATCTGGCTTAGGATTAAATTGTAGGGAATGTAGCGTAACAATCCAGCTACAGGATGCATTTTCAAAAGTAAAGTTAGACCAGGGAATATGTGATTTCATTTGAGTAGATTTTGGGAGGACTCAACTCTTAAGAGTTGAAACAGTGAAAATTATTCAATGTATATCAAAAATTGACTAAGCAATACTGCCTGGATCCTGGGCTCCTATTCCTTCCACATTGTCAAGTGAGTATCTAGTCCAGGCCACAAAGAACCCTTGAGTGACCAACTTCTGACAACCATGCTGATTAACAAGTGCATATCTGGTGACCCTTAAATTACGTCAATTTATCAATGTCAACTTACAGGGGGAATCAGATTCAACCAGCAAACTGGAGCAGCTGTAACCCATTTTCAATCAACTGTTTGGTTCAAATCCGTTAATCCATCAGTTTCATTAAAGGTTTTTGGGATTTTTGCGCTTTCCTACTTGGCCAAATAATCCCCAGCATTATGAAACTTACTGTGACATCTGGTCCCCAGAATTGGGACCTAAAGGGCTTGCATCTGGCAGATAGAAACAGACCAATCAATTATAATCTGGATATCAAGAGCACTGTCACATGCCAGAAGACGGTGGTGACTAAGTATGGGAAGGAGGTACTCTAAGACCCAAAACCCAAGCTAGAATATCCCAAGATGATTCACAAGTGGGTAGAAGCCAGAAAACTGGTCACAATCACCCCCCCCCAAAGAAATTGCTACTCTGATGTGGGTGCCAATGGTGACAACAAATCCACAGACTCTGACTTGGAGGCTGTTCAATGAGGCCTTCTGTAGTGAATCAACATTCCTGGTGCATCACCTAATTTGCTAGTGTGGGCCTTGTCCATTTCAAGATGCCAATCTGGAGCACAAATTCTTTGGTTGCATAGTTGTATTGCGGTTCTGGACAGAAGTTGCCAACATGCTGAACCTCTCTGTACGCTTTCAACCAAAGTTTGACATCTTCTTCATGAGAAGTCTCAAGTGGGAACCCCTATTAGTTTGAGCAGTTGCTTATCATCTTGCACTGTGGACCATCCACACTACCTGTATAGATGTAATCTTTGACAATGGCCCAAACCAGGTGTCACTCATGAAGAAGAAATTCTGGACTCTAATGGACAATACTATGATCTGAACAGAAAAATTTGGTCACACCATTCCTGGGAACAGGAAACTTATGGATACCATTGTCAACTCATCCCACCTCATAGTTGAGGGAGTCATTCAATGGAAAGACAGGTACACAGAGGGCTTGCAGACTTCTACCCCTTCCTCTGGTATCCCTCACTTCCCTCCCCACACAGCTGTGTTTCCTTTTAAACGCCGTCTCTGAACCTTGATAAACCTGTGTTCCCTCAAAAAATATCTTTAAGCCAAGTGGTTTAAAAATTATACTGGCCAGTAGTCTTGAAATATCAATCCTAGCAGTAAATATTTGAAGTTGTATTCAGTTCGGTATGTTGTCTCTAAACGGAGTATAGTTGGAACTTTGGCTCGATAATTCGATTGGCAACCTTGCCATCTTTGAGCTGTCGAACTATCATCCTTGACGAGGTTTATCAGAAACTTTCCCATGTGGATTAAAGGCCCAAGCATCTGTGAAGCCCTGCTAGCTACCCTAAAGTTTTACAGGTTGCTCTTTTCGGCTACACGAGGTAAATTTCTTTCTATACTATACGACTGTTTTTTATCCCTTGGGCTGAATCGGGTCTTAACCCGGTTTGGTCTGGCGTCGGTGCAGACAGACTATTTTAACTTAACCCAGCTAAATAAATGCATGCTTTTTTTTAAAAAAATGTTTTCTATTCTGGAAATGCGATTTGATGATCACCCAAATCACGAGTGCTGCTGGCACCAGATCTCTTTATGCTTAAAAGCCTGTTCCAGATCCAGTTTCTATTGGGTTTAGCCTTTTTGGCAGCAACTAACCATCCCCAAGGTTTTATTAAAGATGAGTTGGAAAAAAGACTTTGACGTAAGTGTTTAATTTATCTTCTTGATGCTTGTCGCAGCACCACTCTTCATTTTCGATGTTGTACTCTTCTCTTTGGTGCCATTTTGGTTTTTTTATAAAGGGTGAAGTCTAAATAAGGCTTTTAGAAATAGGTTTAGTCACTCTCCCCTCTTCTGCTCTATTTCTACTTGGGGTTCTTTTTAAACTGAAGCAAAACAGCTTTCCTAATAGTCCCACTTTCCCCTTTTTACTTAGCTAAAGATGTCAACTCAAATACTTCCTACTTCTCTGGGACTATTTATCTTGTTGAGAAACCTTTCTGCTTGGTGATTTTCACTTTGTTAGTTGAGTTTTTTAAAATATACAGTTTAAAAATTACATTTAGTATATAACCTTTGCTAATGCAGCTCTTTTTATTTTAAAGCTACATATGTCTAATAACTGCACCTTAAGTCATAGAACGACTTTGTATTTTTATTTGGCATATTCTGCAGTCAAATCCAATTTGAATCTTCAGATGATGTACTTGATTTAGCCTGCTTTTAATGCCAAGCTTACATCTAAGGTTTCTATTTTCTTGCTTGAGTAAAATATATACCATGCCTTTATTTTCGTTTAGAGCTAATTGAGACAGCTTTTGTCAGATGCGGGTATGTTTGTTCCGAGTTGCCCCTTAAAAGACTGCAATATAGCATCCACCTTTTTCTTCAGATCTGCTGCATTTTAAATCTTATGGGATTACCATGGTTTTCACTACATTGATTAAATAAGTGCATTTACTTTGAATGCGCTGAAGACAAGGGAGCCCTAGCTTTAAACCCTGGCAGCCATATGCCTTTTAAGTACAAGTTTATGGCTTCATCCCAAAGTGCATGAAACTTGAATATTTTATTTGTATATGTTTATTAAAACGAAACGCTCCCTACTAGTATTCATCTTAAGAGGCGTGGATTCACTTGTTGATTTAAACTCCACCAGTCTTCCAAAGACTATTTAACATCCAACTCTTGGTTAAAGCACTCCTACTTTACAAAACATTGACTTTATCAAGTAATCTGATATATTTTCCTAGCTTCCAGTTCTGGAATTGCCGGGTAAAACCGTGACTAAACTTGACTTTCACCCCAACAAAGATCTGCTGGCAATTGCATCTTTTGATAACTCAGTAAGCCGCAAAGCCATACGCAGCTTAGTAACTTTCAGGTCCGACTGCTTGACGTAGATATTAGGAACAAAGACGTCAATAAAGTGTCTGAATACAGCCATGCTAAATCTGTTCTTACGTGTAAATGGGGAAGCGTAAGTTTGATCAGGGATACTTGACTTATTGTGAAGGATGGCACTCGCCTTGCATCGGGGTGTGCGGATGGCGTGTTGAAGGTTCTGGACGCCGGGACTGGCCAAACCTTGGACATTGGGAAGCACGACGGCGCGATCAAGGCTGTTGCGTGGGCTTCCCAGGATGATCAGATCGTTGCCACTGGTTCCTGGGATAAGACGCTCAAGGTATGGTACTGTGTTTCTGGCTAATCCAATGGCCAGTATTGGGATTTGCGTTCGGCCACGTGCATTCAATCTCTGCCCCTTCCCGGGAAATGTCTTTCCATGGATGCTACATTCCCTCTGATGGTGGTCGCTACTACCGATAGGCATATACAGATATTTGATCTCAACAACCCCATGCAGCCCTACCGCGTAAGCCTTACACCCCCAACCGCATTAATCCAGTAGGAAACATACTCCTCTCTTAAATGGCAAACAAGAAGCGTTTGCACAGTTGTCGATCCTGAGTATGGATATCTCCTTGGCTCCTTAGAAGGGCGTGCTGTCCTGTCTTACTGCGAACCCAAGAATATTGAAAAAACATTCACCTTCAAGTGCCATCGCATCAATGATAAGCCATACGCCGTCAACTGCGTCAATATGACGCCGGAATTCCCGCATGTCGTCGCTACCGCTGGTGGCGATGGTTCCTTCTCCTTTTGGAACATCAAGACACGAAGACAACTAAGCACCCATCCCGGACTCCCCGGGCCCATCACGGCGGCTTGCTTCAACTCGAAAGCCACCGTATACGCTTATGCAACGGGCGCCGACTTTTGCGAGGTAAGTTTCCCCCCTTCACCGCTGACTTGCATCCCTAGCTCGACGCTGTGCGCAAATATAACGGGATAGAAAAGGTTAATGTACACTTCCATCCCATTGTGCCAGAGGACGCCATCTCTCGTGAATGATTTGTAAAATGCCTAAATTAATCAGCTGCCCAGAATAAATTTGGAAAGGCTCTTTGCAAGCCGACAGAACACCATCATCTAATAAATTAATGATAAAGGCTTCATTTCCAATACTAACATATGCTGATTTATTAAATCAATCTGGATCTTTGCCTTGTTACTTGTGGGAAATGAAAGGTAGATTATCAGCCACAAGCCTCTTGGATTTGGCTTTACATCTTATTAAAGTAATATCGATACTCTTATTTAAATAGATCTGGGTTATATTGACTGGGCGCTCCTCTACTTACAACGCCCTTTCTCTAGGAACCTATCCCTGGCAGCAGGATTTCATTTCGGAAACTTCAAAATAGAAACCCCATTCAAAGCGATACCATACGGCTAGGAACAGTTCCCCAATCCAGCGTTTGGATTAGACTGGGGACCACCGATCCGTGCTTGTAAACAGCAACCGGGTCTATAGTCCTCGGGCCTGTGATAGAATTCCGACCCCAAGATTTTACTCACACCGACTCAAAAAACTGAAATCTAGTCTATATCTGTTGTAACAACCCCGTGGAGCCCTAAATAGACTGGTAACCATTGCTTTTAAACCCTGCCATCTCAATTTAAAAGCTATCCTAAAGAAAAGCACAGCCACACATTTTACCCATACAGTCCTACCCCAAGGATCCATATCCTGCTGATTGGAAAGATAGTTTCAGACTGTGCCCACTTGAACCAAAGGCTATGTAAACCCCTTACCATACATTGCTTGGAATGGCCAAATCAGCCTCCATCACCAGATCCACTCTGCAGGGAACCCATGTCCCCTAATCGAAGCTTGAGACCCAGTCGGATTTAAATCCGCTCAATCCCTACAAGTTTATGGGGTCCATTCCCGGTGTAGATGACTATCAAGACCTCGTATACGCATCCGGGATGGTTTAGTTCACCACGGCAGCCGAGTTGGGAAGATGGTCCCATCTTTACAGCTGACGGTAGGATGCAATCGATCCATCCGATCAAATATATCAGTGCGGTTGCTACTAAGGGTATCCATGGGCCACGATTTTTAGCCATGGATGGTTGAAGATACATCCTTAGATAATAGTAAGATATGCATCCCATGCCAGGGATCCGTTGACGAGGCAGGCTTTTACCGGTAGAGTTTAGGGTGCCACCAAGATTGAAGTCTATGCCGGGGTAGGCTAGGCCATCTCAAAAGTATTAGTATATACCGCATTCCAATTTACGGCATGACGACCATGAAAAACAAGCGTCCAAGATTTAGTTTTTTAGAGCACAAGAAACATAAAAAACAGCAAAAAGGTTTTCAAAAAAGCGATTCTGGGCTTCAAAAGACCTCAGGATCTCAACCCTGCAATAAAAATGGGGGCCACTTGGTAGCAACAAGGTTGCATAAAGCCCAGAAGTCAAAATACACCCACAAGCAGCTATTTTCATCCATTATATATGCATTAAAAGATCCATATAATAGTACTGAATACCAAAGAAAAGTCAAAAAGTAATGGAATAAAAGAGCAAAAAGCATGTGCAGCATTTACCCAGCCAGGCGATTAAACATTGGTTGACAGCCCTGCTGAGATAGCTTGGGGATGCTCAAGCTTTCTATCCTTGGGATAGCATGCCAGACCCACCCTGCTGATTTCAGTATATTTCTTCACCCCCTCAGTCTGCTTGGGGCTGTCTTTACTCTTTATCCCAGCCTTGAAGAAGTGGGCAAAGATTGCTTGCTGGGGTTTCAGGTAAACAGGGATCTTGTTGGACTTTGGCTTCTTACCCCAGACTCTGGCAGCAAATCAGCTATGCACCCTCCAAGGGAAGAGGTGGTCAAGATCAACCCATCTTCAACCTGCTTGAAGCCGTCCTGGGTGGTTGAGCCACCGCCCTTTTGGATATGGTGTGCGCCTTGAAGGAGGCAACTGTCAGCATTTAAGCTGCCGGCATGCAGCATCCCCATGCTGACCATCCCCATTTTATCTTGGGGCCATCTAAAACAAATCTACTCAAAGCTTAGAAGCTGGAACAGATTTAGCTTTTAGCATCACAAACGATTGCTTAAGGCAAAAGATCAATAACCATGCAATGAAGATACAAAACATTTTTGGGAACTGTTGGCATGGAGGATATTACATGCCAACAGTTTAAATACCAATGGTTGCCTTGGAAGACACCAACCCACTGAGGTTTTAAATGCTTGACCAAGAGCAAAAAGGCTGCCTGGTTGGCAATGATGCTGGGGTGGCAGATGGGGATGCTGTAGCAGGCATTGGCCTCCTCCCTTTGTACTGGGGCAAGGGCAGCAAAGCAGTTGGCAGCAGCCTTGGCTTCTTCCGTGCCTTCAGGGTTGACCTGCCCATGGCAATCTGTGCACTTTTGGAGGCGGCGGCCAAGCGCTTGCTGGAAGTGGGAATAGCATCCCTGCAGGGAGCTCTTGAAGACTTGAATAAAGGAATTTGCCTGCTCAAATCAACCACAAGATGATTATGATAAGGCAAGCTCCCAGGCCACTTTTTGGGGGGTCCTTGTCTTGGGAGGGGGCTTTTTCTTGCACCCTCTGGTCTCCTCAGCTCCTTTTCAATGGTGGGGAGGATTCTGCCCTGTTTTGTTTTAAAATTGTGATAGCACAGGAATAGGTGCCCTGCTTCTTATTTGGGAGGAAGTAAGAGAGGAGGGGAAGGACTAGATTACCAACATGCCTATGGATGTTCCTAGGCTGGCTAAGGAGCTCTGGGCAGGTTGAGAAGGTGCCATCTGTAAGCCAGGCCTTGCGCTTAAGAAGGCTGCACAAATCCTGGGAGGTTGCAACGCAGATTATACGCACCTTTGCGTTTGGGCCGTGGTCATGAGGGAGGACATGCTCCTCATGGCGAGATAACTTCTGCTCCTTGGTTAAGATCAATTGGTTGATGGAGGTAGCACTGACACCTTTGATGCTTAGAGCATACCTCTGATCAGTAAGGTATCTCTGTAGTTCAACGGTGTCACCAACAGAGGCAAGTTGGGAATTGTTAAGATTGAGGAGGGCATCCTTTACTATCTCAGTAAAGGTTTTGTCCCTTGTGGTGGGGATAACCTGACAAAGAAACTTGTGGATGAGTTGGGACAGAGGATTAAAAGGCTCACTGCAGCTGTGGCCAACAGTTGATGCCTTAAATATGGTGAACCCATTGGTGGTGGGCCTGGCTGGGCAGCCAAGGGTATCACATTTGAAGTGGTGTTGTGGATTGCCTTATCCTGGCCATTGCTGATGGAGCTGTACCCCCTGCAAAAAAAACCAGCACTACCCTTCTTTGGCATTGTTGGATACCACTTAAGGAATCAGGTAGGTACAGCAAAGTCAAAATTTCTGTTGCAGATGTTATGAGCAGCTTTCATGTCTCACAGCTCAATTTTTCATCTGCAGGAGCATCAGGCTCAGGCTCCTGCCCAGGCTCTGAAAGGGATCAGAGTGGCAGTTGAAGTCAAAAAGCTTCTCTTGTGGGTCTGAGGGGGAGTATATAAAGGGAGATTGTGGAGGGGTATGGGTGGTTGCTTCAGGCAATGGTGTTGGGGTCTTGAGGGCACTTTATACTTGGAAGACTGCTTCTTGGGGGTAGTCTTGAGTTTTGGCCTTGATAGGATTGGCCTTTTCCTTGGAGCCTTGGACACAGCTTTGAGTTTGGATTTGGGAGGCATCTAAGGTGAAATCAGCATCAAATATGGCTAATTTGAAATCAGGTTTAAAGAAAAAAATGAGAATGTTTTTAATAAAATGTATAAACTATTTTACATATATTGTAGAGAAAACGCAAAAATGTATAATATCACAACTTTAAAGTTTTTATTACGTAAAAAATTACTTATTTAACTTGTAGCGTAATTATGCAACCCTTCAACTTTTGAATGAAAACTTGCAGTCAAAATGGTGTATTTGAGATGCTGTAATTGGGATGCTGTAGCTCAAAAACATAGTGATTTTGCATGCTTCTTATTTAAAATATCCAGGGTGGAGCTACCACAATTGGGCCAAATAGTAAATCTTAAATATCTCAAAACTAGTTTATGCAACTGGGGTTAAAAAGTACCCAGCTGTTTAGAGAAGATAAAAAATACATATATGCAAAGTTTCATAAATTTTCTTAAATTTTTACTAATATGGTTTTTGGCATGAACTAATACTTTTTAAGAATGGAAAGCAAGAATTGAGATTACAAAATTGATATGGTGTATTGTGGTGGCATATGCAATTTCCCTTTATTTTGTCCTATCTATTGTGAGCATCAAATCAATTGGGTGATATGAAACCCAGTGGAATTTAAAGTGATTTAACTAGCACTGTACATATTAAAATCACTGATAAAATATTTTATTGATAATAACTCCTTCAGTGTATCTCTTTATAGATAAGTTTTAAATTGCATATAGCAAAAGTGGTTTTGTAAACACCAATGATAATCAATACAGTAGTTTAAAAGCTATGGCAACAACCAAAAAGACCTCAGATTTAAATGAGATGATTTCAGATTTAAGCAAAATCCAAGTTGTGCGAGATTCAGTATTCAAATAATTTAAATATTTTGGTTAATAAATGAACCATCAAACAATAAGCAAAATTTTACTTGCATATTATAAAAAATCTTATCAAACATCAAGCAGCGTAGTTTAAACCACAAACAAAATGAACTGATGCAACAAGTGAGATGGATGGATGCTATTCCAGAGTATATTATAATCCAATCAGGATTCAATGTGAGCACCAACAGAAGTACTAAAGTGAAACAAAATTGGAGCAATTGGGAAGTGAGATTCCACAAGCACAAAGCAAAATGAAGTCACACAAGATGTGTAGTATGAGCAGCCTAAAATAGAAAAATAACAGTTTAACAGCCAATAAACAGCTATCCAATTTAGGAACAGAGGCATTTTATTCATTTTCATGGCTCTTGATTTATATAAAATGGTTTTGAGAACCTTCCAAATATGGAATGGTGATTACAATAAAAATAAATCATAAAATTTTAAACTTCTACTTTTAGTGATTTTATCCTAGGTTTTTTTACAATGGTTTTTACTAGCAACAACGTTTTTAAAAGCGCCAGCAGTCAAGCCAGCTTCACTGGGGACAAGGCTCAGGGCGTGGAGGCACCCGTTTACACCCAAGCCTTTGAGACAGGTAACAAGGAAGCTGACCTGTATCTGACCCCTGACCCATATGGCTTTAACTTGTTCAATAGTCACTTTGTGTCTAGCTCTGCCCCCAATTTGTACCCACCCCCGCACAAGCTGCCCATCAACTAATCAATCAAGATGACAACCTTGATTTGGAACAACTTCCTATTGCAGGCCAATCTTCACCCTACAGCCAATCAGGCTTCAGCTCTCCCATCCCAGCGCCCCAAACGCAGAATAATTACTGCCCAAATCCTCCAAGAAATTGTGGCACTGAACCTGCAGGGTCTGTCCTGGGATCAGATAGCCAGCTAATTACAATTCACTTGGGCTACTGTCATGCAGAAATTCAACAACCTGATGAACAGGGGGAACCTGGTTGGGACAACCAAGAAGCCCAAGAAGGCCCCAAAGTCCCAGATCAGTGAGACCTACCCAATTATGCTTGATCTCTTGCAGCAGGACCCCAAGCTTCTCTTGACCCAGGTCCAAAAGCAACTTGCACACCATGGAATTTGGGTGTCTGAGCGCATGGTGTAGCTCTGGATGTATGGGAAGGTGGTGTCAGTTCATGTGCTGATCAATGTTGCCAGCAATCAATGGGATGGCGCTGAGGATTCCCCATATGATCAGGCCTTCAAATCCACCCTGGTCTGATGCCTGACAAGTTTATCATATTATGCCATGTTCATCTCCTATTATAAATTGTCCATTGCTTTTAACAATTTTGGCAAGCAGGGAAAAGCCGCCACCCAAAAAGGGAGGAAGAAGGTCAAGAAGGGGAAATTTATTGGTGAATTTATGTCTGTTTTGGCCAAGGTTTTTGTCTACTATTGGACAACCCCAGATTTTACCAATGGCTACAAGTATAGCCAAATCCTCGGTGAATTGATTGACTCCTGGGATAGCTCAAATTCCCTTCACTGGGTTTTTTGAGCCACCAGATGGAGAGTAGCTCCACTGCCCTTGAGGCCATCCAAGGACGCAGACACAAGACCTCCATGTACCCAGCCAGCCATGCAGACATCCATCTGGGTGATGTTGTGTTCTTCAACATTGAATCCACACTAAGGGAGTGCTGCCCTCAGGCTTTTAATGATCTTTATCTTGGGGTCCTTGACCATGAGTCTCTCTTTGGTTGCCAGATGGTGGCAGACTTGTTTGCCCAAATTGTCTTCCATGTGAATATTGGCAACCAATCACAGAAGGACAAGCGCCTCCCACCCTGTGCCACTGCCACCTATCAGCCAATCACATCAATGACTGATGAGGAGTACAACAAGCAGTATATGGCGGCCATAACAATTAGCCCAATTTTTTTAATCCCTGCCATCATCACCCCCCCCCCAACTGCCAGCCCCAACCACCCAATCCCAGACCTCCCAGGCCAGCACTGGCTCTGCGCCTTCCTTCCCACACTATTCCGCCTACTAGGCATCACTCTTCCCCGCCCCCAATAAACCCCCTGTCACCAAACATTTTCTATTTATATTATCTTTATTTTGAATTTCAATTGTTCATGTTCTCTTTGTTTATAGTTGGTTTTATTCTGTATGTTCAGCTTATTTCTATAAAATTGTATATTTACTATGCCATGTATCTAGATCCAGAACACAGTATTTTTGGCACTTTACACAGCCCCTTGTGAAAATATCAACAACAATTTGGTGATCATCAAAATTTGAATTGGAAAAATTATAGGTTTTTATGTTTAGATAAAGTTGTTACTGATCCAAATTCAAAACCTTAATTATAAACTTTAAGCCAATCATGAGCCAAGTGATAAAGTGATTGTTGTGACATAAAGGGTCGTTCAATAATTCTTTGGTGCATGTGCACTAATTAATATGATTGGCTGGTTGTTTTGCCATTGTGTGCCATTGCTGCTGTGGCAAGTTGTTGATGGACTAGTGTTAACCCAGCAGCTGATTGGGCACTAGTTCATCAACAACTTGCCACAGCGGCAATGGCGCACAATAGCAAAAAAACCAGCCAATCATATTAATTAGCATACATGCACCAAAGAATTATTGAATGACCCTTTATGTCACAACAATTACTTTATCACTCAGCTCCTGATTGGCTTAAAGTTTATCATTAAGGTTTTGAATTCAGATCAGTAACAACTTTATCTAAACACAATTAACCCTTTAATTTTCTAATTAAAATTTTGATGATCACCAAATTTTTGTTAATATTTTCACAAGAGGCTGTGTAAAGTGCCAAAAATAATATGGTAATTAAGGAAACAATGCTGACATAAAGCAAACAACACATATTGAGTTAAGTGTAAAACATATACACAATGGGTAAAAAATGGGATAATGTAGTAAATAGGAAAACAAACAGGAATAAACAAAGAGGCAATAGTATCAGAATAATACAAGTTTCATTGGGGTGAAAGCTATAAAAACATATGGGAAAGTTAGTAAAAAATCAATGAGAGAATTGCAGAAGTTATTGAAAGATCTGGACCATGCAATTGCAAAGATAAAAGACATTGACCACAAGGTCAAGGAAAAATTCAAGGCTGTTGTCCTCACTGGGGAAAAAATTGACAAGTTGTCTGCCAAGGCACTTATGACCAAGATGCCAGACACCCCTGAAAAACAATTGTGCGTCTTCTTAACGTTCAAAAAACTGTAGTTGAGGGCCTGCAATTTAAGGCATACAATCTTTCTGCACTGTCTGTCTGGATCAACAACCCTGAGATGTATGTACATCTCAAGCCAGCCAAGCAAGCCATAACAGAGGATACAGATTGCCTGCCCAACTGCTTGCACCAAGAATGGCCAAGCCGGCTGAGGCTGCGGGCAAAGAAGAAACACGTGAAGGTAACCTAATAATCAAAATTAATAAAAATTTCAAAATACTTATCTTTTTCTAGAAAACATAAATAGTGAAATCCGCCATGTCCTGGTCCCCTTTGTCCCTGCCACATTCTACGCAAGCTGGAGGACTGCGTTCATGGTATCTTTCTGATGTCCTGGGAGGTGTTAGCTGGGCTGACGCATAGTGAGAGGGCATCTGAGTGGGCAGTTACTGCCTACAAGGATGCCCAACTGGTCCGCCTTGACCCAGTGGTCCTCAGTGGAATTTAGTGTGTAAACTCTATTGAGCTTGTTTGGGACGTCCTGGAAACACTCCCATTCAAGAACATACCAGAGATGGGCCAAGCCCATGCGGCTGCTTGCTTCTGCTTCCTGGTGGAGCACACACTCTCTTACCTGCTTGAGAACTTTGGGTGTGCGATAGGAAAATTGGCTGTTGCAGATGCAACAGCCAACAAGAAGACCAAGATCCTCCTTGCCAACTTTGGGTTGGCCTGGAGCGCAAACAAGATGGGGGTCCCTCCAGCAATGGAGCTCACATTTGCCAAGACCAAGCACAAGAAGAAGATTAGTACTGTGTTCAATAAGCTGTGTGAGTTTACTGAAGCCTTTGCCCAGCAAAGGCTTCACCTTGTGGTTTACCTGGGGTTCCTCTTCTACTTTGGATGGGTGCAAACGTCAAGGACCTGGACGGGGTCCTTCTCAGGATTGACGAGGCCAGGCTCTGCCTGGATGGGAAGAAGGTCCCCCAGGTACAACTTGGTTGATCATGTGATCCAGGACGCCCTGGTCCTGGCTGGGATATACGGGCTTGCAGCCCCGCCTAAGAAGCTGCTGCTTCACTCCCACCTGACTGTAATGCCTTTCACCAGCAGGCAGGAGTATTTTAATCAGGGTTTATCCACTGTCCAAAGTGTGGCAGTGGAGGTTGTGCGCCACCTCCATTGTGGGGTGGGTACATACTGCCAAACCCACTACAGGCAACCTCAATAAAAATCTTCTTCCTCAATATAAGCTACACTTTTAATCTTTCCTTTTAAATAACTAATTTTTATAATTCTTTTTTAACAAACAAGTTTTGCAAAAAAAATTCAGATAATGTCATCATATAAGCATAAATATATTTACTTTGATAAAATTTACTTCTACTGTGTATACTTTATATTTAAGTTTTTTAATTTCATTTTTATATTATTTTGACAAGAGTGATATAAATCTATACACATAATCCAGTATCAAGTGTTTGGGATGGCCCCAGATTATATAATAAAATAATTTAACATAAATAAATTACACCCCTTCATTGATGGTCCAGCCAAATGTGATTGTGGGCTTGGAATTTTCTAAATATAAAACAACAATTAATAAATCCTAAATAGTAAATTAGAGAATATAAAATAGCTGGACACACTAAGCCTTTAATTGGCTGTTTAGTAGGCACATGGGGATCAAAAAATCAGCATGGTCATAGAATTTGGCCACAGTCTCAGCTGGGAGGGTGTGGATCCCGGCCATCAGCAAACCAAAGAGTTCCTCAGTCCCAGTTGGGGTCCCTTGCTTGACAACTTGCTTGAGCCACCCAAAAACTTCCTTGATGGGATTTAGGAAGGACCAATAGGCGGGGAGGAAGAGAAGGCGCAAATTTGCCATGGCCAATTGCTGGGGGCCCACTTTGATGCTGGTGTCAATTGATGGAAATTCAGCAAGAATATCTGCCACCTTGTGGAGACCAACATTGTCCAGTACTATTACATTGGTGAAGCCTGGGCTTGTGCGCCTTGGGTGCTCCTGGACCAATTGGAGGAATGAAAAGAAAGTACGGCTGCTGTGAGAGCCTAATATCATTTGATAAAGCTCAATCCCCTTTGGACCAAGGAGAGCCACCATTGAATAGGCTGTGGCGCGGACTGCAGCACGCCAAGCTACCCCGCTGTTTGAGCCTTTGGGGACATAGCCATATGCATTGTGAATAGATGAGGCAAATGCCAATTTGTCAATATAGTAAAGTTTGACTGTCCCCTTGGCTTTGAGGGCAGTGTACGCCTCTGCATATTTTTTCTGGAAATCAATGTTGAAGGACTGTTTCTATTGTAGGAAATACCCTGAGTTTTATCCATGAAAACTGCAGACTCTTTACCAAATGATAATAAAAGGAAATTGAGGCCTCAACCCCAAAAGTAGATTTAATCATTGACTTTATATTTGCTAGTTCAAGATGGCATTCCTGGGTTATCCACTGGTGGATTGCCCGTTTGTGCTCCTTGGTGAGCATAGTGTAAATGTGCAAGGATTTCTCTGCGGCAAGAACTCAGCCAGTATTGATGAATTTGTTGAATGTCTTGGAGGTGTACTTGAGATCCACCCAATAAGAGCTGCAGCTGCCTTGTAGTCACCAGATTCCCGCATTAGCTTGAGAAGAATGATGCGCTTTATATCAGGAATGCGCTTCTGAGCAGGCTTTATGGGTTCAGATGAGACATTATCCTGACTGGTGACAGGCTTGCAAGGCATGGGCACCTTGGTATAGAAAGTAGCAACTTTGTTTAACACTAGCTGCCCCTCTGTAGTCCTATATAACTTGGGATTTTTGTTGTCTTCCTGGTTGCCATCACTGACATAGGGCTCATAGCTAGTGTCAAGTACAGGCTTCTTTTTCTCTATAATGGCTGACGGGACCAACTCTTGGCGGTACACAGTGTCAAACACATGAAAAGTAAGTTATACCTACTTGTTTCTAACTATTTTTGTTGTGGTCACCTTGGTGGGCTTCTGGGTCAGCTTGAGGACCCAAGGGTTGATGCTCCACACCCTAGCAGCTTGTGCTCCTTGAACCAGCTATGTCAGTGCAGCGTCACTATTGAACTCTCCTCTCCTGTCTTATTCCTGAGTAGGCACTTGGGTTGCACTAACTCTGTTCTTTGACCCATGGGGGCAACCGCGGCACACAATGGGTGCATTGGTACTCTGTTTTTTTGTTCCTTCCATTTCAAAATTTAATAAAATACTAAATAAATTTCAATTAAGCTACTCTCTAATTTTAATTTTTGCTTTTATCTGAATATGGATACTTAATTAGAGTTTTTCCCACCCAATATCCTGATTATAGATTTTTTATTTCTTAACTTGTTGTTTTTGGTTTTACAATGCCCATTTTAGAATACCCAAAATAATTCCACCCTTTTTCCAGATTTTATGCCAAATTAAGCACCCAACACAATTATTTTAAATTTTATGTTTCAGATTGTGTATCCTAAATTAGATACCTTGGTATCATTCTTGATTACATTACATTACACATAACATTTGATTGGTTTTGTTTACATAGTGAGCTGCTATTGTGTTTTGTTTTTGGACTGAGTTTTGATTCACCGCGCTTGGGTGTATTTTGTCATTGATTCACATAGTAAACATATGCACACCAAAGGTCAACTCACACCATTTTGTTTGTGAATCCTTGTATTTCAGATTGTATTTTTGAATAGTCTTGCTTGGCACATGAGCAATTATCTGCTGTGTTGACCCATTTTGCCCATTAATGCCAAAAATAACTGTTAACAGAGTGTATATTTTAACCTGGTGGTTGTAATTTGCTTAAATCTGAAATCATTTTGTTTAAATCTGAGGTATTTTTGGTTGTTGCCATAACTTTTAAAACTACTGTAGTAGGACTATAATAGTGACTTTGTTTTAGGCTGTTCTTATTATAAGTGTCTTGGCTTAATAATATAGGAACATCTTCTGCTAGTATACAAAAGGCTTTGCTTTAGTGCTGGTATAAGCTTATTTTAGTTTTTTATAAATGGCGTAAATTTGAGATGGTGTAAATACGCCCCATACTAAGTTATTTAATATGTAGATAAAGTTAGCAAAATAAAGCTTAGTTAATTTGAATCACAATTGTTGCAACCAAGATTCCCTTCTTGCCTGCTAATGTATCTCACAATACACAGGGGGCGCTCAACAAGTTACCCCATGATGTGTCTAATGGCATGAATCAATCTGATGGCAATGTCAAATTACAGGCACTATCTCGTAATTAGGAGTGCTGCCAATTTGACACGCTGATCCCCGTGCAAGTTATTCCACTGTCCCAAACTTTATATGAAACCTGACACTGTTTCACCCCCTGGTGGCCTTGTGGCTTTCCCTATATAGTATATTAGTTGCAATAACAACCAATAAGCCTTATCTTATTTATGCTTATTCTTGTCTTTTTTATTGGACTGTTGTCTTCCCCAATCAAATACTTAACTATCATTGGTTCAGTTGCAACACAATGCCAAAATTAAGATGTTGTATTTTTGGGATGCTGTAATATAAAATTATAATTGAATCTAAACTATTTTATTTTTTGTGATTCAAGAGCACTAATGTAAAAAGCGTCATCTTGAATTAAATTTGAGAAGGTGTATTTCAAGATGCTATTTTAAGATGGTGTAGCCTGCCTTCAAAAAACATAGTAAAATTAATAAACATAGTTTAGGCATTTAAAAATTGGTTTCTTATTAGTTTTTTTGTCCAAACACAAATTTAGACACAATCAAAAACTTAGAATGTGTTATGAGATCCTGCATTTGGTTTACTTAAATAAAGTCACAACTAAGTTATTTAATGATCATAAATGCCAAACCACATTTAATATTACAAATCATGTATGTTTTATCTTAAATTCCATATTTTAAAAAAGTGCATAATTCTAAAGTAGTAAAACTATTACATCATACCTTCACTGTAAGGGCAACATTTTGGGTGCCCAAAATGGGGCTTAAATCCCAAAACCAAGCCACCAAGCAAAAGTGCAGGCGGCCGCAAAAGCCTGCTGGGGGATTTGAACCCCCAACTACCTGTAAGGTCTGAAGGCTTGGGGTAAATTATTGTAGACTAATGCCTTTAAACCAAGAATATTTATATTTGTTAAGTATAAAAAGGTAGGTAAGGTTTGAAAAAATAACTACACTAAGGCTCCTAAGAGCTTATAGGAAGTGAATTAAGGACTAAGACAGTTTATTGAACCTAAGAAAATGAAATAGAGACCAGTCTTAATGACTGAAGATTGGGTCAAAAAATCAATTTCTAAGTCTGGTTAATGATCAGCACTAGCTGGAGGGTTGAAGCTATCAACAATTAAAGTGTGTGTACCACTATAAAAATTGCCTGACTGATGAAAGATGTAGTCAAAAGGAATCATAGCCCTAAGATGAAAAGGAAGATACAAGATAAAGAATCAAAAGAGAAAACACAAGCCACAAAACCTAACAAGTACCTTTTTTGGGTGCAAGTCAAACAATCTCAACTTAAGTTGAGACTGGACAGAACACAAGCTTTTATTCCAGCTTGGGTTTTGAGGTAAACTTAAAGGGGTGGTAAACTAACCAAAATTGGTTAGGTAGCTTAAATTGAATAAGAGCCAGAGCACATGGTTGTTTGGGAAGTTTAGACTTAAAAGGTTAAGTCCATTGGTAAAGGGGGAGAAGAAAGTTGGTGTTTGTAATCATTAGTGAACCAGAAGTGCAGAAGGAGACCAGAGAGCGGGAGAAACTGGTTCCAAAGTTGCTTGCGTAAGCAAGAGCAAAAATAGAAGGTAAAGGTTTTTGGACTTGAGTAAAACTAACTCAACATTAGGTACCAGGTCCGAGAATTGTCTGAGAGCAAAGGTAAGCTTTGAAAGTGAATTCAACCATTGATATAGATTAAATTGATTAGTAAAAGAAAGGGAATGAAAGGGGGAGTATTGGAAGAGTGAATTGTTGTGGTTTACCCAAAGATTAAGGATGAACCAATGTTGATGTTCTTGAAAAAAAACTAGCAGCAAAATAGTAAAGAAAAGAGAATCCTGACACTATTCACCAGGGCAGGCGTGGGGCAGTTTGAACTTCCCACCAGGCAGGATTTAACCTGGAGCCAGTATTAAAACTTTCCCAGTGGAGCTTGCGGCTCCCAACAGCATTAGGGCAGCCAGTCCTAATGATATAATTGTGCTGGGTACACCCAATGCCGCTCTGGATCAGATCTGCTGCAGAATGCTGTCAGAAGATCTTCTTCTATGCAGATTTCTGCCCCTGTTTCTGCATTCCCAAACCACCTCATCTGCACAGATGTGCTGGTAGATCATCTTGCAGCCACTGGAGTTTTTGTTAATGCAGCCAATAAATTGTCTGTGAACAGCACCCCAGTTCAGCTGCAAGATTCAGAGAATCCTGCAAGTTGTGACCAAGCTAAATTTAATCACCAATCAACAGATAATGATTCCAAACCTTAAGAATTAATTGGCACTGTCCCAGCCTCATGCCCTGACCAATTAAAATCTCAGAATAATGAAGCCAGTCAATTACCTGCCAGCCATCAACAGAATTCCCCTTCCCAGACCAAGTCACCCAGACCCCAATCCTCACTTCCCAAGTTACATTCCACTACTTCCCAGAAGACAGTACCCAAGAGTTAGGACAACAAAAGCTCACAAGGAGTAGGAAGTGATATATTTCAAGGTAGACCTGATCAATGGTATAAAATCCACTTTTCCACACTCAAATCAAGTGCAGATAACGTCAAATAAAGTGAATGAATCTATCAGGTTTGTTTGCTTTATTAGGATTACAATTTATATAACACTTAAGCAGAAGTCAGACCAGAAGACTAGAGTACCACCCTAGACTTACACCCATGAACTACCATCCAGGTCCAGGTCCTAGGATGGCTGGCATTCCATATGACTCCTCTGCTCCACCCTTTCCACAGCCCTACAACCACAGTAGAGCTGGGATTGTCATTCTGACCATCCTCAGTCTGGTCAAAGATGTTGTTAACAACCTTGGTGCCTTTTTCCCTTAGCTTTAGTTTTGCTATAACTAACCTGTTCTGTGCCTTTCCTATATTGAGCTCTTGTGACACAATACTCAGATGGCTGAAATTCCCCTTCAGCGCCTTGGTACATGAGAACTACTGGTCATGACATTCAATCTATTAGAGAAATTCTGAAGTTTTTAGTGATATATTAAAGGCTGTCATTTTCTGGGTGATAGCTTCCTCTGAAATCTGGTCTTTGTTCTACTAGTCTCTAGGGGATGCAACGTCTGACCAGTGTAAAAATCTTTAGAATAAAATGTCTTATACAGTAGTTTTCAAAGCTTTGGCGCTAAGAAAAATCTAATAAGGTGCAAAATAAATAGAAGTGAATAAAATTCTATTTTCAATCAATACAAATTATTTGGCTTTAAATTTTCTTGTACCTGAGTTGATTTCTATTGGTACAATAGCTTTAAAAACTACTGCACATTTGGTATCTTTAAAATTTTATAGTTTGGCTGAGAAATTTTGTTTTGATCTGAATTTTTTTGCAAATCCTCAAAGCTTTGAAAACTAAAGTAATATAATATTATATATCAATATTTTTAATTGAAATAAACCATACTAAATAATATTTTCATCCAGGTGAAGAAAGCACTATAAAATTATAGGATAGGCCGCAGCCTTCTCAGATTAGACAATTGATTATTTCTGCCCTTCATGATTTTACTATTTAGATTTATTTTGATGACAGTATAGCTATAATATTCTAGAAATCAACCTTTCAACTACCTCTTTTAGTAGGAAATAAAATTTAGGTGGGGTTGAAAACTATAGTTCAGGGAAAATTATGGCAGCTTCAGGATAATTATTTGATATTCAGCTGAGACAGCTTTACCCTCATTTTTAATGATCAAGTTCAAGCCCTTTTTAAACTTTTGAAACATTAACTACAGTGAATTTTTGGCCCTTATGTTCAGGTTTACTGTCCATATGGTTAAATTTTCTTTTTTACTAGAGGTTTTGATAACTTAATGAAGATGTTTAATTTTAACTATAAGCAAGATTGAGAGCAATTAAGCCCAATTTAAAGTTATTTGTTTATTCTAGTATTTGTATACTATATATAATGTATATACACTGATTATGTGTGTGTATATTTAATAATAATTTAAAGCTGCTTTTACTATCTGGTTTAATATTATAAACCTCCTTTTCAATAAAGTAGGACATAGATACATTATGGGAAGGGATGACTTTGATACAACTTTAATGAATGATTATTGTTTAAATGTTATAGAGATCTGGTAGGGATATCATACAATAATCTCACTTTCTTGGGTGCCATCAAATCCAGTATGATAAAATGTTAAAGATCTGTTAAAAAGATATCTTTAACAGTTTATAGCCTCTTGGTCTCAGTTATTGTGTAGGCTTTTTATTTAAAGGTATTGATGGTACATAAAAGGGGTCAACCAATAGGATTGTATCTTCTGATTAAACTGGGCTAAT